>CM042447.1:18213106-18575606 GCA_023631565.1 Gymnocephalus cernua | reverse complement strand
TGAAATGAAACCCCAATTAACAAAACTGGTTTAAAAAAATGATATTAATATTTTAAAAAATGTTATCCTGGAAAAGTGTTAATACCTGAAATTCATCCATCAATAGTTAGAAAGTAGAGATGACTCCACCCCCAGAAACCGATGACTTTGCTTCAAAAGCCCCTGCACACCTACACAGGTGTTTGCACTTATTCTGGCTCATTAGACTCCTCTCAGGTTGAAGAGGGGACAGCGTAGGCCTTTCTCACAGAAGACATCGTGACATGTCACAGAGGGAAAAGCACTGGTGCAAGTAATGAAACGAATGACGGCTGAATTCCATTTAGCTGCTTTAGTTTCAGGGTCCTGGTATTGTGCACTGACTCACTCCCACACTGTCACGGCTTACTGGGACACTGGAATAGAAATGGAGCCAATCGTTAATTGATATTTTTACTTTTTTATTGATTGATTTCTTAAAAAACCCTTATTTTGCAGCAGTTCACAGTAAAACCGTACCTCCTAAAACAGCATAACATCAACATTTAATTGATTGAAAAAAGTAACAATATTACAAGACATGAATCCAACTATCCATCCATCCATCCACCCATCGTCTTCCGCTTATCCGTTGTCGGGTCGCGGGGGGAGCAGCTGATTAATAATAATTATAATATTAATTATAAAAGCGACAACAGGAAAACAACAAAAATAGCCGATTGAGATCTAGTCAGGAAATAACACAGTATTTTTTTATAAATAAGCGGAGACTGAATTGTAATGTTAATGTTATCAGTAAGCCTACGCTATATGACAAGTCAAAAGTCAAAATGTTTGCTGTGGAAAAGGCCTTTTATGTAAGGTCAGGAGATTTCATGAACCAATAAGAATGACAGCGTCCCCGCCCTGACAGGTGCAACAAAACTACATAAAAAAAAGAGAGAGAATGATGGGGATGTCCGTGGCTGTGCTCTATTTGGCGTGCAGCTTGTTGCCCGAGAAGCCGTGTGTAAAACGTGTGCTTTAGTCTATATGTTTACCGACGCTGCTGGAACACATTGTGTTGTGTTTACGTGCCGCACCGTGCTGTTGACTCAGGTCGGCAAAGGCAGCATGTGCCGAATTTTGAGCTCTGTGCCAGTCAGATTTTAAGCTGGCACAGCGCTCAGAAGATCTTCAACCTGCCTTAACCCTTGTGTTGTCTTCGGGTCAAATTTGAACACAAAATAACACAGATGATTCCATACAACGCGCTTCACAAGTACAACAAAAGATCGGATCTCTACTTTCATTGAATTTGTTACATTTTTTAGCATTTGAAAAAAAAAACTGAAATGGTTTGTAACAGTATACCGACTGAACGTTGACCCTTCTGTGAGTATCCTTCCTTTAATATTAAGTCTAAATAATTCATAGTTTCTGCTTTTTTAACTCAAGAATCAGGTATAATTTCCTATAAATGAGGTTTTTTATTGACCATGAATTCCAAAAATAAGTAATAATTGTAAGACTAGTTATGAGTTGGTGTTGGTGGTGTTTATACATGGTAGTGAAAAGAAGCATTTAAAGTCAAAGAAGCACCAAAACACATTGAATAAAGCGCCAAAAGTGTCGAAAAAAGAGACAAAAACGTCAGAAAAAGTGTTGATTTTAAGTTTTGACCGGGAGGGCGATGCATGGTCAAATGGAAGACAACACAAGGGTTAATAAGTGAAAGTGGGGATTGAGGTCACAGCAACAACAACAAAAGTGTCATGCAGTTAAAAAAAAGTTGAGGAATTTTTGGCGCCCCCCTCAAAGAGGTTTTCACCAGCACCAAAACATCTTTGACTTTCAGCAGTAAACTCCCCTCTCATCCACAGCTGCTATATTTTACACATGCGGCTGGTGCTGATAAGCCAGCTAAGCGGCATAGTTTTGACTGGACCTGAATGTTCTGTTGTAAAGATAGCACTGATGCCATCTCAGTTTGGGATCGAGCAAACGGTTAAGGTACACAGTGTTCACACTTGTCAAACAAATTGGACGTTGGGGTCCAGTGTACTCGTATCCAGGCCCGGGTCCCTGATGTGAAAGCCGCCTTACTGCATTACACCATTATGTTTTTATATTTTGAATTGTCACCTACTTCCTGAATTTTGTGTTTTCCTTCACATAAAGACATTTCCACCATGAATTGGTGCACAAGAAATGTTTTCAGAATACAGGAAATGAAGTGTTTGCCGCTTAACATCCCCCCCTACCCCACCCTATATGGACACCCACTGAAGGCCCATTCTGAGCCCTGCACCGAAATGGGTTTACTTTAAAAATATAATTTTATTGTTTTCTACATAGAGCTCCAGAGCTACTGTATACCATACAGTAGGACTCTTGCTGCATGATGTGCATCCTTGATAGTATGTAGACTGCAGCTGTGTCCAAAATCACTCCCTCGTTCACTCATTCCTTACTCCCTACCTGTAAAATAGACGCTCAGTACTTTGCTTATAGTGAGCAGTAAATTGAGATATTGGACTCTTATAATCATCGTTATTTTGCTCTTTTGGTGTAGAGTTGTACAACTGTTATTTTCTCATCTATAAAATGAGACGCACTGCATTGTGGGATTGTTATTAGAATCAGAAACGTATGGACGCTTCCTTTTTCATTTTATTAACATTTGTGAGGGCACTAGGGATTAGGGAGTTTACATTTTACAACCAAATAAAATGGCAGACAGTAAATATAGTGTGCTATAGTAAATATGATTAGATTCATATATTGTCAAGGTGTTTGTGACCTTTCTACTGGATGTTTTAAGACTTATTGTGTATCAAATGAAAGAAGGTGATCTGAGCTAATTTAACAATCGCACAGCCTTACAGCATTTGACTGGCTGTGTGTATTGTGTGACAACGTATTAATTGTGTGTGTGCTGTGTGTTTGATGTGCGTGACTTTGTATTTGTGTCTTTGGCTTTTTCATGCCTTTGCACGTTTGTGTGTACATGCTTGATTTTAGTGTGTGCGTGTGTGTGTGTGTGTGTGTGTGTGTGTGTGTGTGTGTGTGTGTGTGTGTGTGTGTGTGTGTGTGTTTGCTCTTGTGTGGGTGCTTCTATCTGAATGCCATGGTCTCTTTACGCAACCATGCAGCCTGGTGGCTGATCTCCTTTTTATGTGTGTGTGTGTGTGTGTGCGTGCGTGTGTGTGTTTATCCCTTGTCATTCCCAGATATGACTGCCTCTGAAACCGAGCAAGTCGCTGCTTTCTTTGAAGAGAGAGAGAGAGAGGATTAGCAATTAATTGTGATCTCTTTTTTTCAGAAAACTTCATTAGTTTAACGTCCACAGGCTCTAATCTGATTTGTTGCCGTGGCGACGCCCCCGCAGATATGCCATGCGTGTGTGTGTGTGTGTGTGTGTGTGTGTGTGTGTTTCCACGCAGTTTGCCTTTGTGCATACTTGTGTGTATGTGGTGTTTTTCTGACCTCTAGTGTATGTTGGTGTTTGTGTGCGTGTGTGTGTGTGTGTGTGTGTGTGTGTGTGTGTGTGTGTGTGTGTGTGTGTGTGTGTGTCCTTCAGTAATATTAACATGCAGTATATTAAGAAAACTACAAGGTTAGTTTTTGTCCGTTTTGGGGCGCCACCTAAGTCAAATGAATGTAAAATTTAGTGTTATTAATTTATTATCTGCTCTAGCTTTTCCAACATTTAAGACACAGGAATGGTAATAATAATATATGTGCACTTAAGTCTTCCACAAACATAGAGAAAACACGGATTACTATTATTATTACTACTAGTATATATTACAAGTTCTGCTACTGTGTTGCTGCCTTTATTACTTACATGCTGCTTACATACAGTATGTTGGCACCTTTTGCTACAACTTGCAAATAGTCCAAACCTTTAGATTAGGTGATATGGAGAGGTGAAGGAGGAGGTGATCCTCCAGCAGGGGGAGCTATGTGTCTGTACAACAGATGGTGAGCCAGTTCCCATCTGTACATACTGTATGTACACCTGAACAAGTCATGTCATGTGGTCTGGAGTCGTAAAACATCAAACTAAATATTGAAAGAATCTGCCACAGGGGAGAAATTACAGATAAGCTGTTTTTTTTCTTGTGTCAAATGTGAGTGTCTTTTTTTCTGCTTGCACAGAGCTGCACTGCAAGTAAGTATGTCAGAGTATGGCAGGAGCTTAGACTCCTTTCAAGAACATATTTTTCTTTGAAAATGGAGGAAAAAATGTACTAATTTCACATATTTTTTTTCAGTATGGTTTGTAATTTCTCTTTCAAAGAAGCAAAACAGTTGTTTGATCAAAATTTTAGATTGTTCTCAAAATTGTGTTATTGTGATAATCATGGGATTTCATTCATTTTCAAATCCAATCTGCGTGTTTTCAGACCAGGACATGAAGGGAGTATAGCTGCAGTACTGCAAGATTTTGGATTTCTGTATGGGTAGATTTTCTGATCTATTTTGAACACGTGAAATATTCTCATCTTTATGGTTTACAAAGCCACACACACACACACACACACACACACACACACACACACACACACACACACACACACACACACACACACACACACACACACACACACACCTGTGCATTTCAGCTTTTACCTTCCCAGTACTCCAGGGCAGTCTGCTGTTCTTACTCAAAAAAACAAACATAATAATCTAGGAATTCTAGGATTTGTTTAGAGCTGCATAGGAAACAGAGATAAGTTAGGACATTTGTAAAAATGGAAACCGTGTCCAGGATTATAGGAGGAGGCATTTTCCAACTTTTTATCACACTTTGAAAAGCAGCATGTTACAAGGTATGGCCAACGCTGCAGCGTATATGAGTTTTTTTGTGTGTCTAGGTGTGAGGTAGCACATGACTCAGCTTCTTCACACACTCTTGGCTGGAAACATCTATAGCTCATAAATTACCAGAAATCTAGACCCCCCCCCCCCCCCCCCCCCCCTCCCCTCCAGCCTTTTACCAGTTACTGCCATGTGTGAATGTGTGCCTGGCAGAGTTTATGCATGCATGCTAATGTTTTTTAACAAGCGTACAGCCGTACACTGACACACACACAATCCTTCTCGTTCTGCAGGGTGTCTGGCGGAGAGCTGTTTGACCGAATCGTGGAAAAAGGTTTCTACACGGAGAAGGATGCGAGCACGCTGATCCGACAAGTCCTGGACGCTGTGAACTACCTGCACAAGATGGGCATTGTACACAGAGACCTGAAGGTACTGTAAGACACACACACACACACACACACACACACACACTTTAGGGATGCTCACAAGTCTCTGAGCAAGTGTCCAAGTTTCAAGTCTCTGAGCTAGAGTCCACATATTTTGCATTCAGCGATTCTTTTGTCTGGGCCTTGTCATCTTGTCGCCTTGTCCCGCATCTCGAGGTCGAGTCTGAAGTCTTTTGAGGACGAGTTTCAAGTGAAGTCTGAAATCACTGTGACACACACACACACATACACACACACACACTCCCCACATTTTAAAACCACCCGAGCGGTTTGTTCTCACTTGACAGCCAATGACTTACTGGAGCGATAAGAGCGGTGTCTCGACACATGCAGTGAATTGTAGGTCAGCGCTGCGCATGCCGGCTGTTAGAAGCGAAGGGATTGGTCAGAGCAACCCCCATAAAAGAGGGTTGTGTCTGTCACTTTCTTTCAAAGATTTTTTTTAACATAAGACTCTGACCAAAACAACCCTAAATTTAAAACCCATGAAAACCTCAAAAATCAAATAAAAACACTTGGTTCTCACTCTCATTCTCTGTCTCCTTCCTCCAGCCAGAGAACTTGCTGTATTTTAATCCCCAAGACGAGTCAAAGATCATGATCAGCGACTTTGGTCTTTCCAAGATGGAGGGCAGCGGTGATGTCATGTCCACTGCCTGCGGCACGCCGGGATATGTGGGTAAGTTAGTCAGTCTTCCCTGGCCTCCAACAGTCTGTAATCACTCTTCTACTTTATTTTTTGTTTCCCCTTGAACAAAGTCACCACACTCCAGTTGGAGAAAACTAAAAAACTTTTCTGAAGAGACAATTAACTAAGTGGTTACGTCTATTGTTAAGCTTTCCATTCCTGCACGGCACATATGTGATCATGTGTCGAAAATCTTTTGGAAACGATGGGTCCTTGATTTGTAGACAGAGGTAGCCAGAAGCAGGTTTTTGTGCTCATCATATCGGTGTCGTGGTTTGGTGATGGCAGTCATAGCTCCCACTGGTCTGTATGTCTCATTATGTCATTATGTCACTACACGTTGGTGTAAACATGAACTGAGCTGTCTCTTTGGATTCCTGCAGCCGTTGATCCTACAAAACACATGAAAAATTCAAAGAGCACATGTTGTTCCCATCTGACACCATTCATGTTTCCCATTTACACACTTGCACACGCTCACCAATCTGGTTTATCACTCTCTGACAGGCCCCCCCCCCCCCCCCCCCCCCCAATAGAGTCAACATGAAGCAGAACAAAACTGGTGCGTGTGTGTGTGTGTGTGTGTGTGTGTGTGTGTGTGTGTGTGTGTGTGTGTTGTTATAAGAGACAGATGTTCAGTGTTAACAGGGCACACACACTTCAGTGTTGCACAAACAGACTGGTTGTTCTGACAAACAGCATACAAACTCTGTCATAAACAAATCTGTCAAAGAAATACAGCCAGACATAAAAAAAAAATAACCTGTTGAACTTGAAAATTGATTTTGTATTGCCGCCATTAGGCCAACTTTACTACACCCAGCTGGAGTTCATGTTGTGTAACAGTTCAATATTTTTAGTAGTTTTAGTTAAATCAGCTTCTCATAATATGCCTGCTTTTCTTTATTTTTATCTTTGATTTTGTTTGTTTTTTTAAACCTTTGAAATTTGACTTTAACAAAAACTGCAGATCTTAATGAATCAGATATGCACATGTGGAGGCAAAACACACCAGTGTTGTAGTCAGTCGAGACCAAGTCATTACCAAGACGAGAGTGTATCGAGACCGAGACTTTGAGGGGTTGAGACTGAGACAAGACCAAGACCAGACCAAACAACTGAAACATATAGTATATACACAACTTGCTAATATGTATAGCTAATATTCCCTAAATCCCTTTGGGTGAGGGGTGAAGAGATTTCTGGAGAGTTTTGGTACAGAGGCAGATTGATAACATCAGCCAGCTAGCTTCGCTAGCGTCACTTACACTTAGCTTACCTTTCTTTATGCTTCCTCACTTAGTGCAGATAAAAATGCGATGTGGTCCCAGCTGTCTCAGTCAGTGTTACATTGCAGAATTGACACACTGCTGTGTGTTTTCTTTTAGATGTTGTTTGGCAAATAAACTCTTTAAAAAAAAAAAAAAAAAAATGTAATAAAAATGTTATTACCGAGAATTTGGCTGACATCGCCCAGACAGCCAGAGCTTCTTCTCCTGTCACCTACATTCACTTTGGGAGTGTGTGTTAAGGGGGCAGGGAACGGGGGTTAACAGTAACACAATTCAACCTAGGAATGAGTCAAATTATTGGTTGCATTTGAAACAGGTTTTACATCCAATCACAGTAATGATGTTAACACATAAATCAGACGATGCACAGGCAATTTAGTGATATCCCTGCAGCTGTGGTCTTGACCGCTCTTAAAATAAAACCCGGAGTCCTCTTCATCTGAGACTAAGACGAGACCGAGTAAAAAGACAGAGACCTTCAAAAAGTGGTCTTGAGACCGAGACTGGTCTCGGGTATTACAACACTGCAACACACACACACACACACACTCAGAGTATCCCACCAGCCGGGATTGGACTTTAAATGGTCAAATCCTCGCATCATTCTCTCTCTCTTTTCTCTCTCTTTCTTCCTGTGTCTCTCTGTACCTCTCTCATCCATCTACTGGATCTTATCCAGCTCATTTTGGGCTTCACCCCCCACTACGAGCCTCCTCGCCCTCCTGCAGAGGTTTGCTTGGCCACAGGGCATTTCCACTCCTGACAATGTGTGTCTAAATGTGACTCAGCTATAAAAAGCCCTGGAACCTACACTACATTTTACTCCCGTATACCACAATGCAACGCGGTCGTGTTTTCTGGGAGGAGAAGAAAAAGCAGAAGGACCCGCAAAAAACAAAAAAATGGAGCGGGCTTTCATTTCTAAACAGTGGAAATGTAACATGCAACATATATACAACCTTTCCTGAGTGCTCGCTTTGTTTCAGGGACATACTGTAAGGATTTACATGATGCTGGACACGCCCCGCCTCCTTCACAAAAAAAAACCGGTGCATCTATTGACGCAGTGATGTTTAGAAATGTTCAGTGTAGTGCCCTAAATCTCGTTTGGTCGTTCCCTACATAGTTCACTATTCCATAAACACACATGAGGGAACGGTTTTGAACACAGCTATTATCATCTTGAGCGTGAGGTCAGATCAGGGGTCAGAGGCTGATGGGATGCAGAGGTGTCGCATGTCTGACGGGTCTGTGATGTGTAACGGGACACACATTCTGGCACAACACAATCAACAGCAACAGCAGTTTGTTTGGGAATACCAGAACCACTAAAAAGAGTCCAAACAGTCAAAGATGATGAGGTCCCTCCCAGAGTCTGACAGGTGGAGCATGCCGTGTAGAAATACCAAAGTAATGAGAATTATCAGAATCAGAAAAGGGCTTATTGTCAAAGTAAGTTACACTTACTTAGGTTGGTGCATGCATAAACAAACATATTATGAAATACACAAAAAAAATACAAAAACGAATATATACAAAATAGCTGTTTAACATAAGAAAAAGGAGGCTCAATGGGTTAAGTTCAGAATGTGCAGAAAATATATATAGTATGTGCAATTGGCAGGTGTATCGTCCAGGATGGAGGTCAGTGTCAGTTCTAGGAAGAGGCCAAGGGTGGCCGGTGCATCGTAATATTAATCCTCGACCCCCCCCCCCCCCCCCCTTATGGCCCCTCTAACTGTGGCAAATATTTTCATACATTTACAACCCCACCTATATCCCCAAAGAGGGGATATTATTCATGTGCAGTGATAAATTAAATGTAGGTTAACACTGAATGAGTATTCTTGTGTTCATGTTAAATGTGTAGCGTCAGTCCTTTTGTAGAACCACACCTATGGAGGGTTGGTGGTTTGTTACACTTGTGCTTAGTATATTTGCTACCCCTAAAATCGCAGGTGGCCCCAGCCTGGCCCCTCCATTTGAAATGGTCTAGAACAGCCCGCTGATGGAGGTCAATGCAAAGTGTTGTGACTAGGGGTCTCAGTGGTGGTCCGGGGCCTTGTTAATGAGGAACTATGTATAGTGTCAAAACATTTCAGATTACTACCATACTGCATTTACATCATTTTTGACCCTGGACTCAGTTTGTGAAGCAGTGAGCACCAGGCACAATGACCTCAGTGTGTAAAAATGTCCTAATTCTGAATCCAGAAAAACAACACACACCTTCCCAGTGAGTCAGGGTCGATCTATAAACAAAGCTCTGATTCAGCACATGTGCGCAAAGTTTATGCCTTGCCCCAGATTTGATTGGTATTTCTTCATATCTTGGGTGCCAAATCTATTTAGATCCAGCCGTGTGTGTGTGTGTGTGTGTGTGTGTGTGTGTGTGTGTGTGTGTGTGTGTGTGTGTGTGTGTGTGTGTGTGTGTGTGTGTGTGTGTGTGTGTGTGTTACCATGAGCTCACTGTAGTCAGTAATCTGCTCTGTCCGGGGCTAATGAGCTGCAGGGGAAGGTCAGGCCAGGCCCGTCTGCCGTACAAACACCAAGATCAGAGAAAACAACAGAGAAGAAGATTTTACAAAACGGCTGAAAGAAAAATAGTTTCTTTTGTATCGCTTTCTCCAATTTGACTCCACCGATCTCCCCATAGTAAAACAATGGCACAGGCAGCGCAGAGCGGTTTTACCGCTGATCACGTATAGGCGGCTGAAAAGATAAATATAGTCGCAAAATTCTTGCAGCCGTGAGAACCTGTACCTCCCGCAGAAGATTTCCCACCATTAACCACACTGACGTGTGATTTTAATTTGGAAAGACATGGAGAGTCTGCACATTTTCTCTGTATTCAGGCTCATAAAACAGCTACATTTCCATGTAAAAAAAATCGCACAGGAGTTTTAACTGGACCTCAAGCTGACAAGAAAGGAATATGCTCCTAATAACACAATCCCAATTTAAGCTTAGTTCTCCAAACACCAGGCATTTTTTTCTTTCTTCCAGCTCCAGAGGTTCTTGCCCAGAAGCCGTACAGTAAGGCGGTGGACTGCTGGTCCATTGGAGTGATCGCCTACATCCTGTAAGTACCAACTGCTCTTCTTTGCGTTACATCACACTGTACAGCAAGTGGTTTCATCCAGGCAGCCTGACTGATCAGCACACGTTCAGTTGGTGCCAGGCGGTGTTAAAGCCAAGAGTCACTAAACCGAGACCAAGTCATTACCAAGACCAGAGCATATCGAGACCAAGACAAGACCGAGACTTTGACGGGTTGAGACCGAGACAAGACCGAGACCAAACCAAACAACTGAAACATACAGTATATACCCAACTTATATTTTTAGCTCATATTTGCTGAATCCCTTTGAGTGAGGGGTGAATAAATTTCTAAAGTTTTGGTACAGAGGCAGATTGATAACATCAGCCAGCTAGATTCGCTAGTATCACTTGCACTTACCTTTCTTTATGCTTCCTAACTTAGTGCAGATAAAAAATGTGAGGTGGTCCCACCTGTGTCGGTTAGCGTTACATTGCAGAATTTCTTTTAGATGTAGCTTTGCAAATAAACTCTTTAAAAAATATAATGTTAAAAAATAGATTGTTCTCCTGTCACCTACATTCACTTTGGGAGTGTGTGTTAAGGGGGGGGGGGGGGGGGGGGGGTTGGTTAACAGTTAACACATTTCAAACTAGAAATGAGTCAAGTTATTGGTTGCATTTGAAACAGGAAGTTTTACATCCAATTACAGTAATGATGTTAACACATAAATCAGACGATGCACAGGCAATGCAGTGATATCCCTGCAGCTGTGGTCTTGACCGCTCTTAAAATAAAATCCGGAGTCCTCTTCATCTGAGACTAAGACGAGACTGATTAAAAATGCGGTCAATTCTGAGACCGTTCTCGAGTACTACAACACTGGTGTCAGGTTCACAGTTTACATGAGTTTCTCACCAGGAGCCACATTAACACCTCATGTCAGATGCGGCCGCGCGCAGTTTTTTCTACCGACAGCAAGACCCAGGGCATGATGGGAAGCGCCTGGCTCTGAGCAGATCTAACAGCTGATTGGTTCAGGATTGACTCAACATTAAGAAGTTTTACGTGAACTTATGTATTTATAAAACTTATATATAACTTCATATATATGCTTATGTATTATAATCAAGTTGGCTGAACACATTGCAGAGTTCTGCTATCTTTTGCTGCGAAGGGTTAGTTAGCCAGAACAAGTGGAAACACCTATTATTATTATTAGTTTTTGTAACTAATTTTGAGGTTGTAAGCTGATAGAATAGTCTTAATTCAATTGAATAGACTTTTTTTCACAGCAACAACATTTAACTTGTCATAGCAGGGACAGCGCGATAGGTGTTACTAATAACATTTTCAGTGGCTTTGTTCTGTTGAAGTGTCTCATATTACAGTAATATCTACAAATGCCCAAATGAAGATTTGTGCTCTCAACACAAGTTTAGTACTTGAGAGATCCAGCTGTGTTAATTTGTGCACGGAAATATAAAAATGTAAATTTAGTTTGTTGCTGGAACGTCTCAAATCAATTGGAAACATTCCTGCTTAGACGTCTTTCTTCTCCTTGTAGGAATCTGTGACATCTATTGGAAACACACACAATGAGTCACCTCGAGCTTAGCTTGTACACAAACACACACACACACACACACATACACACACACACACACACAACCACTGGCTGAGTGGAGATGTATTGCTGACTTAAACACCTAAAGCCACCTCCACATTCTTTTCATTAAGCTAGGCATCAATTTGTTATGCTCTAGCAACTGCAATCAAAGTTTGCACTGCTAGTAAATGCTAATGTCTGCATGGAGCCTTCTGCCCTCAAAGGTAACTGAACTTGAAACACTTTTGTTGGTGTGTGTATTTGTTGATTTCTCCGTGTGTGTGTGTGTGTGTGTGTGTGTGTGTGTGTGTGTGTGTGTGTGTGTGTGTGTGTGTGTGTGTGTGTGTTTGTTTGTTTGCTTGTTTGTTGATGGTGGTGGTGTGTGTGTGTGTGTGTGTGTGTGTGTGTGTGTGTGTGTGTGTGTCGTCATCAGGGCCAGATGGAGCTCTGTGTAATGGCCTTGTATGGACATGGAGCTGCAGACTATATTTCTTTTTCTCTGTTTTTTGTTTTTCTTCTGCCGTGTCCCCCCCCCCCCCCGCACCTGTTACCACCACACACACACACTCACTCACTCACTTTCACTTTTTTGTGTGAGTGTGTGTGTGTGTGTGCACGTGTTTCAGTGTGTGTGAACAATAAAACCTCCAACATCTGTGTGCTAAGCTGTTATGTGCATAAGGGTGTTTTACTGTGTGTGTGTGTGTGTGTGTGTGTGTGTGTGTGTGTGTGTGTGTGTGTGTGTGTGCTGACTCTTAGGTAGGTAGGTGGATGGATGGATAGATTTTATTGTCATTCAACTGTACATACAGGATGCACATATGAACGAGTTTGACAGCACAAAAATATTAATATTGCACAAATTGAAAGGTGTAAGCCTAGGCAAGGCAGCTTTATTTGTATAGCACTTTTCAGCAACAGGGCAATTCAAAGTGCTTTACATGAAGACAATTAAAATACAAGAATAAAAGTTACAGTGCAGTATAAGAAATTAAACATTAAAGAGCAGTTAAAAATATAAAAGCAGATAAAATAAGCAACGAAAGTATAAGAAATGGATAGTTATTTAACGAAAGGCAACATCAAAAAGAAAGGTCTTCAGCCTTGATTTAAAAGAACTGAGTGTTGCAGCGGACCTGCAATTTTCTGGAAGTTGGTTCCAAATATGTGGAGCATAGAAGCTAAATGCTGCTTCTCCCTGTTTAGTTCTGACCCTGGGGACAGAAAGCAGACCTGACCCAGACCACCTGAGAGGTCTGGGGGGTTCGTAGTTTACTAGCAGGTCAGAAATGTATTTTGGACCTAAACCGTTTAATGATTTATAAACCAGCAAAAGTATTTTGAAATCAACTCTCTGAGGCACAGGAAGCCAGTGTAAAGACTTCAGCACTGGAGCGATGTGATCCACTTTCTTGGTCTTAGTGAGGACTCTAGCAGCAGCGTTCTGAATCAGCTGCAGCTGTCTGATTGATTTTTTAGGGAGACCTGTAAAGACACCGTTACAGTAGTCAAGTCTACTGAAGATAAAAGCATGGACAAGTTTTTCCAAGTCCTGCTGAGACATAAGTCCCTTAACCCTTGATATATTCTTAAGATGGTAATAGGCTGACTTTGTAATTGTCTTAATGTGGCTGTTGAAATTCAGGTCTGAGTCCATAATTACACCAAGATTTCTGGCTTTGTCTGTTGTTTTTAACATTGTCGTTTGAAGCTGAGCGCTGACTTGTAATCGTTCCTCTTTTGCTCCAAAAACAACCACCTCAGTTTTTTCTTCATTTCATTTAACTTGCTTTATGTCAGCACATCTGATCTATATCTGTTTAATAATCAGTTAATGACTACCTCAAACCTCCACATGGGGATCAAAACCAAACATCCCAGTATGATGCAGAACAGCCAACTACAGCAGGGCACTCTGCAAAGGTCTCTCAATTGTCTCTCTCTCTCTCTGTGTCGCGGCCTTCTTTTTCTATTGTATACATTGGTGAACTTTTGGTGTTACAATATGATTCTTTTTATGTCTGTGAACCACATGTTAAATTAATCTTTTTTTTAAAAGTGAATGAAATAAGGTTTTGGTGCAGCTGCCATCTTAGTGGAATGTGCGTGCGTGTGGGTGGGTGAAAGAGCAGCTCCCTGCTGGCAATTAGCACAATTATCGTTGGGATTCAAACCATGTTAGCTTTTAGCTGCTGCTCAGGTGGAAAGATCACATCAGGTAATTAGCCATGATAATCACCTGGGGTGTGTGTGTGTGTGTGTGTGTGTGTGTGTTCAGTTGGATGGATGATGAGTGACGGCTGAGTCTCCAACCAAAAGGGAAGCATCTTATGACACCAGGCAGACACTTAGTTCCTTCCTGTGTGTGTGTGTGTGTGTGTGTGTGTGTGTGTGTGTGTGTGTGTGTGTGTGTGTTCGAACATGTGTATGCTGTGAGTGGGTTTAATGGAGTGGAGGGTTGGCTGAGTGACAGATGAGTCTGTATCTAAATGAGAAGCCAGAAAAACAAATGAAAAGCCTTACTTTCCTCACGGCAGGCAGACTCCTCCTTCCTTTCTTCCCGGTGTGTTTTTCTTTTATTCCGTTTGTGTGTGCGTGTGTGGGTATTGATGGAGAACGGCATTTTAATGAGTTTGTATCAGAATCTCTTGGTGCATCCAGAACTTTAGTAATGAGGTGCAGATGATGTTTTTGGTTGAGCAGCAGCTCAGCTGTTGGTTCGGTTGGCTCATTATGGAGAATTAGACTGGAGCCTGAAGCTTCAGTTAACACTGAGAACCAGTTATCTAATGTTTACCCGATTAAGACGATACAGCCAACTACTGCCAGGAATACGAATAAAGAGGCTGTCACATTAACTACTGCTGGGCCAACATCACTTTGTCCCCTGCAACAAATACAGGCAAGAAAACCATTAACAAATGGACACAATTTGCTGGATATTGATACAAATCCCATGATGGCAGATATATGCAAAGTGCATGCAATTAACTGTTTGACAGAGATGTAGAGACAAAACCTAACCAAAACACATTTTGTTCATGTATAGTTATAATATGGAATCACCAATTTAGACAATATTTTGTAAAATGATAACATGATCATATGTTCACATTAATATTCTGCCAAAGGTCAATATAAAGTAATATAATATTGCCCAGGCCTTTTCCAGGGCTACGGGTGTTCATGATATATTGTTACCACTCTAAATGAATGTACTGTAGGGCTGCGTTCATTAATGAATATGTCCATTACTTTAATGTATAATTGTTTAGTCTCTCATACTGGAATTGGAAGATAGTAATAAAAAAATAAAAAAAATGCCCATCAAACTTTCCAAAGCCAGAGCTAACAACTTCAAATAACTTGTTTTGTCCAACCAATGATAATACTAAATGAATGACTTAATAAATGAGCAAATGAATGAATGAGTGATTTAATGATTGTTAATAGATAAAGCAATCAGTAAATTAACTTATTTTGTACAGTATGAAATGACAAAGTGAGTTAGAAAATGACTCGGATGACTGAATGAGGAATAGACTAAATGAAAGACGTAGTGAATGAATGAACGGTTGACTGAGTCCGTGTTTTGTCTGCAGGCTGTGTGGTTACCCTCCGTTCTACGATGAAAACGACTCCAAGCTGTTCGAACAGATCCTGAAAGCTGACTACGAGTTTGACGCACCCTACTGGGACGACATATCAGACTCAGGTCAGTCTTCTTCTTCTTCCTCCTCCTCTCTTCTCTGATTCCTTCCTCAGCCTTAGCCAATGTCCAATACGGGCTGCCGATTTTCTTGAGCCGATATTTGGAGCCGATACTGCTTTTGCTCCCTCAATTTTCTACATTAAATAAAATGAGCATGTCTAAGGCTAATATGCCGCCTAATATGCAAAGATTACACACTAGTAGGTCTAAACAAAAATGTAAAAGAAGCTGCCAGATTTGTCAACCACAGAACATAAATCAGCAGAGGAAAATAATGTGATGTCAGATGCACATTAAGCAACAAATTGTTCAAGTTTCTGTTCTAAACTGCATCAACGTTAAAGGTATAAATATTCACCACGTAGAAAACATATCTCAAAGTTTTAAAAGCAGCACTCTCATATTATTGCTGTGATACTGAGACAGACACACACACACACACACACACACACGAACTTATGTTTGGTAGCTGATTGACTGAAAAACTCAACCCCCATTGAACTGGATTGATAATGATAACGTCAGCAAACGGCTCTAAACACAACACGGTGCACTTATGTCCGACGCGAGTGTGTGTCTTTCGGAGAGACACACACATGTGTTCCAACCTCAGCCAGCTGGTCACTGACCGCGGAAATACCACGGAACAACGTGCACGTATGTCTGGTACATGATAAACGTTAACACAAATTAATATTCAACTATGTATAAAACATATCTGTCATCATTATGCTCTTCTTGAGCGGGGGGGCTGCACTCTGACTGCGATGCCAACTCCGCCCAGCTGTCTGGTGTGTGTGCTCTTTAGCTGTGTGTGTGTGTCTGGACGCTGTGGTGTCAGCCGGGTGATCGCTGAATCAAACTCCCAAAAATAGCAAGGAAACACGTCGTCATTACTTAATCCTATGACCAGTGTTCGGAACGGCTAAGTGCATGGCAATATTTCAGCTAAGTCAAACAGTTAAAAGATGCTTTGAAAGTTTCAAACTCACCGTTGTCTTAGCAGCGTTCCAGCACTCTGCTAGTGGGGGAGGGGCAGTGCATGGTCTGACTGCATGGGAACGGGAGCATCCCTAGCAACACAGAGCTGCCTTTGTGGATGCCTGACTGTAAATAATGCCGGGAAAATCGGCGAACGCAGCAGCCGCGTATCGGCCGATGCAAATACACGTAAAAATCTCCCAAACCTTAGTTACGTGGGTTTTTGCAGATTTCATCCATTTTTGGGTGTTTCATTTTTCACCTTAACTGAAGATGCAGCTCTGTCTGTGGTTCAACCATTGAACACCCGAACTCAGAAAGATATTGTTGTCAAACTAATGTCAAGATGTTTCTACCGTGTTCTACAAAGTGTGATGTGTCACCACTTTGGTCCGGACTGAAACATCTCAACAACTATTGGACTGACATAAACCGTTACACACACAGTCATGTTTCCCAGAGTATGATCCTTAGTGCCTTCAGTGATCCCCTGACTTTTTCCCTAGCGCCACTGTGAGGTTCACATTTGGGGTTTTGAGTGAAATGTCTTAACAGCTATTGGATGGATTGCGATTACATGTTTTCACTAGGGCTGTCAAATGATTAAAATTTTTAATCAAATTAATCAGAATTTTCAGTGGATTAATCATGATTAATCACTATTTGCAATTACACCTGAATCCTAACCATTTTTTTTCTGAAATGCATACCAAAAGATACTAGTGCTGTCAATTAAAATATTTAATCGCATTAATGTCATAGTTAACTCGCTATTAATCGCAATTAATCGCACATTTTTATCTATTCTAAATGTCCCTTGATTTCTTTTTGTCCCATTATATTTTCTCATTTTAATTCTCTTATCAGCATGGAAAAGGAGATCGGCTTGCTTTGTGACTGTTTTTTTATTGAAAACAACATTGTCATATACGTTATGTTCAATTTCACACTAACATTCACAATTGGAGATAATAATCTGTCACATAATGTAACGCTGTTACCTCGATGTTCCATTGCAGGTAGTACTGCAGATAGTCCTGCAGATATAACTACAGGTAGTACTGCCTCATGCCTGAGGCGAGCGTGGCTCGTCCTACTGTCTATGGGCTCATAGCAACTGGTTTCCCGTGACTCATTTCCTGGTTCTCGTTCTCGTTCATAACCAACGTAAAATCAAGGAGAGGGTTTTCCTGCTCCAGGTTTCCCACCGTGGTCAGAAAGAACAGAGGAGACACTTTGATTCTCTCACTGACTGTAGAGTAACTACTCGCTCGCTCTGAAGATAATCGCCGTCACGAGCCTACAAGCTATGCGGCTAGCAAGCTAAAACCGGCCGAGGCTTGTGTCTGTTTTGTTTGCGGTCTGCGAAATTACAAGACCCGCCCTTCAATCACTACTATTAGCCAGGCGTCGAAGGTAACGTAACTCCATTTGTTCAGGTCCTATCCCCTGACCAATCCACTATCCTCACCACTCGCGGTGAAATGCCTAAACCAAACCAATCAGTTGCTTCGTAGGGCGGGACATGGCGTGGCCATAGACAGTTAAAGAAGTGGACTAACAGATCCCGTTGCTCTCTCTATGCGTTACTCGTGCGTTAAAAAAATTATCGGCATTAAAATGGGTTTGCGTTAACGCCGTTAATAACGCGTTAAACTGACAGCCCTAGTTTTCACACATTCAATTCCAGATGAATTGTTGATGATCCCTTTACTTTTCATTAAGGGTGCTCCGATCAGGATTTTTGGGGCCGATCAACGATTGCTGGAAGACGTATCGGCCGATCACCGATCACTTTTATGAACTTAAAATTACGCCATTATGTAACAGTCACACATGTTTAGAGAATGTATCAGTAATTGTTTGGCTTTTTGTCCTAGCTCAAAATCTAAAAAATGTCCTTTCAATCACTGCAGACATTTCTTCAGCACACACACACACACACACACACACACACACACACACACACACAGACACACCGACAGACACACACAGACCGACACACACACACCGTCACACACACACACGGACCGACACACACACACACACACACACACACACACACACACACACACACACACAGGGAAACAGCTGTTTGAGTGGCGCCGGAGCTGCAAACAAAATCATATACAAATCAGTCCAAATCTATCAAAAGCAATATGTTTGACAAGGAGCAGACAGAAGCATAATGCTTAGAAAGTCCTGCTCCTACTTTACAATATCATATTACTGATATGCATAAACAGCATACCAAATTGTATGAATAATCCAATAACTTAAACAACATACAACTATACACAGTGTGTACATTCCCATTTATATATTCAGGTCACCTTTCTGTATTGTTCAAGTATTGTTTTCTTGAATAATATTATGGCTCTGTTTGATCTCATTGTTTAGAGTCTAAACAGTGAGATCAAACAGAGCCATAATATGGTCTAAACTTTAGACCATTCCAAAAGGTCACCTCACAAACTGAAATACACATGCTTTTATATTGCACATGTGCCGTGTGAGAATAGAAGGTACAGAAGCCGGAGCTGCTAGCTACACGACTCCGCTCTGCCTTAGCGTTAGCTAACTTTGAAAACTCCTCATACTCCTTTCTGTGACTAACCTTCAAATGTCTGATGAGGTTGGTGGTGTTGAAATGTCTTTGGAGCTTTCCGCCTCGTGGTATTTCCTTGGCACACACGTAGCAAATCGCTAATGTATGGTCTTTTTCCCAGATAGCAATGAGTCGGCGGACCACCGGCGGTGCTCCAGAGGCAGTAGAAGCGTCAGAATGGCGTAATCGCAAACACGTTTGCCGGCTTCCTACTGCCTTCGTTCCGCGGCCGGCCGCGGGCCAACTGCTGTTCTGCCGCCGTTCAGACACCTTGTAGAACTGCCCATAAAGAACTGTAGAGGCCGCCATTTTAGCTCCATGTAGAAAATGTTCTCACAAGTAGTGCGCTCTAAATACATCCGTGGTAGTGCGTCATCTGATCGGCCTATCTGATCGGCATTTATGGAGACCACCGATCAAACTATTTAAAGCCATTATCGGCCGATACCGATCGGTGACCGATCAATCGGAGCACCCTTATTTTCATCAAGCATCATCATCAAGTTGAAATTTTGATTGTTTATGAAAAATGCAAAACTAATTATATATGGTATAATGAGCCTTAGTTGTGTTTAGTGCTTATTAGCAAATTGTAGCATGCTAACACACTAAGCTCGTACGATGAGCACAGTGAACATTATACCTGCTAACCATCAGCATTCAGTGTTTCCCCTAGGATTCCCCCCCCCCCCCCCCCCCCCCCCCACACACACACACACACACACACACACACACACACACACACACACACACACGACACTCCAAGGCCGGACTTTCAAATAAAGAGAATTATTGTTCAAAATGTTCACTTTCTTACTGAATTAATGCTATTTTTTACAGTACATTAGTGTGAGCAAACTCCTCAAAAACATGTAAACTCCATAATGATAACTGGCTCTTTAACTAGAAAAAGATCTCAGACTAGGAGGCAGGTCACTGAGTGATGGTTAAAGTCTGTGATTAAGGAAACATGGTTGTAGTATGCAGGAAAATGCTGCAGAAAGAAAGGCTGTTGTCAGGTAAACATGTCACAGTCAAAGAGGCTGAAGGGAAAATTGACGTGGAAAAGCCGCTTTAATGATGATGGACTAATAAGCAGGCTACCATTCATACTCTATTCCTCATTTGCAATGAAATGATGCTGTTCCAAAATAATACAACCAACATCATCATCATCATCTTTAAGAACATCATGAAGAACGCGAAGGTAACGATCGCGTCATTCACGTGCATATTAAGTAGCCACATGTATCTGTTTTGGTCTTAAAATACATCCATAGATTTACTGCTCCAGTGGAGAGGACGGTTCGCTCAGCCAGCAGTTAAGTTTATAAGAATTTGTCTAAATTTCTAGATTCCTGCCAAGCTAAGCTAAGACTACAACTGACAGCTTTATTTGTTTGATCTTGTTGGTAAAAATGAGCAGAGTAGAGCTGAGTTTGGTAAAACAGCGCGGTGGACGAGAGCAGACAGAGCAGATTAAAATATCTCTTCCTACATGTTTATGCCGGTCTATACAGGTGAGTGCATTGATAAGTATTGACTTTTTACTCATGAAGGTTTTATCGTAACCTACTTACAGTAACGAGACTAGCGTTCATCTGCCCCCCCAGCGGCCGTTGGTAATCCTCGGTATCGTTCCCAGTCAGGTGCTGCGCGTGTTTTAGTTGTGTGTGTGCGGTAACGTTAACGCGCACACACACAACTCGGCTGCGTGTGTGTGGCGCGCAGGCAAGAATCCCGGCATGTGAATAGAGACAGGGGGCTGGGTTTGTGCTCTACCTGTGAAGCGCGTGTCCGCGCTATTCTCCGACAATCAACATTGACACCGTGGCGTGGCGGCAGAAATTTAACTGTGGCGCCACTTGCAAATCAACGTAGGGGAAACACTGGCATTGTCTTTGGGAGAATTTTAGCATGATTTACAGATACCAGGTTTTCAGCAGACGCCAACAACAAACATTTGCACAAGCAATTCAAACTGACTGAAACATCAAAGATGATTTGAGTTATGTGTGTCAGAAATCTATTTTTTAAGGCAGATTACACAAGCAGAGTTTCCACAGGTCTTAAAAAATCTAAAAAGGTCTAAAATTTAAAAAAATTGTAGGCTTTAAAAAGTCTTAAAGTATTGTGTTCTATGTCTTACATAATTTTGAAATAGGTCTTACATTTTCCTATGTCCATGTAACCCTACCTCTAAGGCTTATTGAAATGTTTTTTTTTTTATTCCGTGGTGTTGTAGTTCTTTCTTTCGCTACTTCAACTTGCTGTATATGTACAGATTATTATTACAGTAGGTCTTACATTCCATTCATAAAGGTCTTGAAAAGGCCTTAAAAAGTCTTAAATTTGACTTGAAAGAATTGTTTCAAAATGCTGTGTCAAGTTGGTATGGTGATTTGTGGTCTAAAGTTATTGTTTTATTGCCCTTTCAATCTTTTTTTTTTTTTTTTTCTCCCAGCCAAGGATTTCATCGGCAGTCTGATGGAGAAAGATCCAGCCAAGCGTTTCACCTGCGATCAGGCACTCAGACACCCCTGGTGAGAAGCACACTCACACAGAATGTCATACACAGGCTAACAAAAAGGCAGATATTCATTTACGGTCAAAAATGTTAACAGAGAATTTGTGTGTGTGCGTGCGTGTGTGTGTGCATGTGTGCGCGTATATCAGGATCGCCGGGGATACAGCACTCTGCAAGAACATCCATGAGTCAGTCAGCCGACAGATCAAAAAGAACTTTGCCAAGAGCAAATGGAGGGTAAATTTTGTTTACTGCAGTTTGTTCTTTGTGGTTTTGGCTCGATTGCAGCATTTAACTCCAGTACGACTCCTCAAGCGATTGTCTGTGTTTTTAGAAGATGAATCACTCTGTAAACGTAAAAACCAGGCCAACCATCATATGGCCAGGAGTTAACCTTCATCATCCACTTTTCCTCCTGCAGCTCTTAGAAGAAGAGAGAATAACCCGCAGCCTCGAAACAAATTCCAGTCTCTTTGAGAACTGCTCCTCACACAGTACGCCATTTCCAGCTCTGGGTGTTAATAGCACATCCAGCTTGTGCAATAATTAAACCTCACATGTTTTTAATCAAAGATAAACTGCAACAGAAGACACTGTCATGGTATTTGTGCACTAGTTCATCGAAAACAGATTCTGGTCTGCAACTTCAAAGCCATTATGACACACTTTTTTGATCTTTTCAATGACGTATATTAATTGTATATTAATATTAATAATCCTTAATATAACCCCCTGCTGCTCTACAGCACCTCATCCTAATCCAAAAGATAACAATAAAACCATCACAGAGAAGTTGTGCTCCTTCCCACCTCTCAACTGATATATACCTTTGGTTTAAACTTCTGAATGACCCATTGCCGTTATGTCTTCATCATCTTATTTTAGAGACACGTAATAAAAGATGCTATTGAAATGTAAAAAACAAAACAAATCATCTTCCCATTTCCTACCTCTCTCCAGCAAGCCTTCAATGCCACCGCCGTGGTTCGGCATATGAGGCGGCTGCAGCTTGGCAGCAGCATGGGGAGCAGCGTGGACGCCTCCAACCCGCCGACCAGGCCAAGCCAGACGCAGAGGCCGGCCCAGAGCCAGAGCCAGGCGGGCCAGAACCAGCCAGCTCAGAGCCAAAACACCGGCCAGGCGGCGCAGAGCCAGAGCGCCAACACAGCCGCCAGCAAAAGCTCTTCCATAGACAACAACATAGCAGCTCCCCGCAAGGAATGTGAGTCAGTAGTATCAGTAGCACCAGAAAGTCAAGAGAACATATGTGTAGTACACAAAGTTAAAGAATGGATAATTGGCTAAAACCCCTCCCCTGAACAGCGATTGTCCAATCCTAGTTTAGCAACCGCTAATAGGCACAGCAGTCCTTTCATTTGGATTTCCCCACAAGCGGAAGTGATGTGTAGAGTGATACTCTGTATGTATAAAGAGTGTGGAGAGTGTTTTAAAAAACAAAAGAGTATAAATGTGGGGGATGGAATAAACAGTAGTCATGTTTCCATCTAATTGTCAAGCGATTTTTAGGCGAACTTAGAAACGTTTCCATCAACTGGTTTAGAGCAAATAAACTCGACTACGCAAAGCGTTGTTTCGTCACAAGTTGGCGTTACGCATGGTTGAAGATTGCAAACCGGCTTGCTAATTCAAAGAGTTTAGAAGCTAAGTTCTTTGGCTAAATGGAGAGAGGTAGCATTGTGCAAGTCGGCCACCTGTGCAGAATACAGGGATGTGGCAGAGACATTTGGTGTCAGCGAGACAACCGTTCACCGCTGTGTATACGCGGTGTGCAGGTCCATACCATTCAAGCTGTTGAACCAATACGTCAATTTACCCACCGTGGCTGAGGCACAGGCTATAGGGCAACGCAACTCCACTACGCACCTTGTGCCACAAGTGTACGCCGCACTGGATGGGACCCATATCCCGATCCTCCCCCCCCCCCCATCCGATGGATACCGGGACTATAATAGTCATGTGAGTTACATGTGAGTTACATGTGAGTTACATGTCACAACTTATTCGGCTATGCTGTTTCCATCTCCCAATTTGCGCTTTAACTCTTTTTTTGGAAAAGGAAAAAAACCACCTCAAGCAAGCGTAAACATTTTGCAAATTTGAGGAAGTTTTTTTTGAATTTTGCCGTTTCCATCAACATTTTCTAATGCGATGCTTCAAAATGCGCATAAAAAATACGTTGATGGAAACATGACTAGTGTGTTTGTCCGCTCTAACTTAAGTTGTAAACGTTAACATGTCCGGCTAACTAGCTTACTGAATCTAGCCATCTAATCTCTTATTTTGTTGGGTTAAAAGTTATGTAAGGTATAAATGTTAACTATTACTTGTCCAAGTATAACCAAGAATTTGGAGAAGCCAATCTGCCACTGATATTGTATTGTTTGTTTTATCTCGAACAACATCAACATACTCTAAAAGACGGAAGAAAATAAACAAAATTGGATATAAACACATATATAACAAATAAAACAAAATCATATACAAATCAGGCCAAATCTATCAAAAAACAAAAAGGATGAGTTTGACAAGGAGCAGGCAGAAGCATAATGCTTAGAAAGTCCTGCTCCTACTTTACAATATCATATTACTGATATGCATAAACAGCATACCAAATGTTATGAATAATCCAATAACTTAAACAACATACAACTATACACTGTGTGTACATTCCCATTTATATATTCAGGTCACCTTTCTGTATTGGTCAAGTATTGTTTTCTTGAATAATATTATGGCTCTGTTTGATCTCATTGTTTAGAGTCTAAACAGTGAGATCAAACAGAGCCATAATATGGTCTAAACTTTAGACCATTCCAAAAGGTCACCCCACAAACTGAAATACACATGCTTTTATATTGCACATGTGCCGTTTGAGAATAGAAGGTACAGTTGTGTAACGAAAGGGGACATAGCTTAGTGAAGGGTCAGCGACAGCATTATTAAAAAATACATATATCACCGCTGATCCCGCCGCCGACTCTTCCCTCTCAGGTGTAGCTGCACCGGTCACGCCCTGCAGTCTGGCGTCTGTAGCCTCTTCTTCCGCCGCCGCGGCAGAGCTGAACCGGCCACATCCCTCCTCGGTCGCTGCCCCGGTGCTCACGGAGACCAAGTGACGCCAGGTCCCGCGGGGAACCAGCTGGGAGGCCACGGCGCTGTGAGGCAGAGAGACGGAAAGAGACGGAGGACGACAGGAGAGGAAGAGGATTCCCCCCCCCCCTCCCCCTTCTTCTTCTTTGTTCCTCCCTCTCCTCACTGCATTTCTACTTGGATGCGCCACCCCCCTCCACCCCCCAGCAAGTTCCCCGCCCTGCTCCCGGGAGAGCAGAGGACTTTACCTCTGCCCCACCGATTCAAGCCGCACAGCGCCGTACTGTACGTTCGCCGCCAATCACCCCGCCCACCCACCAGGACGCCGTGTAGGATTCCTCCTGACTCTTCATTGAGGAAGTTTGTACGGCCGGCTGTGATTGGTTGCTGTTTAGTGATAAATGGGGTGTCGACTGCTGCGAGCTCGAGCAGTTAATTGGTGGTTGACGGTGGGGCCGGTGGTATCATATTATTCAATGTCAGTCAACATCAACTTCCCTCTTGAATCTGGTCTTTACTTTGACACTTTATTTAGCTTTTCTTTTTTCTTTTTCTTCCAAATTAGGTTTGACTGTTGACAACTGGACTGTTTTGTTTTTTTATTGTTACTGTTAATGTTAAAGGTGGTATGTGTAACTTTTTAAAAAGCAAACCCATTTTTGTCAATTTGATAGTGCTACTTTGGTATAATTACTGGAAATAAACACGACCATCACAGGGACGATTAGTCACGTCCAGCAGATTACCTCCAAATCTGACCTGGTGACAGAGGCTGATAGGTCTTCTTAGTGATGATCTGATTAGTTTGCACTAATTGTACTAATGTAGCAAACTATTGTGACAATGATGTCATGTGAAAA
This sequence comes from Gymnocephalus cernua, assembly GCA_023631565.1. NCBI lineage: Eukaryota > Metazoa > Chordata > Actinopteri > Perciformes > Percidae > Gymnocephalus > Gymnocephalus cernua. The sequence goes on along the minus strand of CM042447.1, from coordinate 18,549,944 downwards.
CGCTACATATTGCACCTTTGAGACATTTTATTTTATGTCTTTATGGGCTTGTTTGTCTGTTTGTGCTTTAATAAGTGCTTTAAAAGTACCATACGACTGTTGAGATGGGGAAACATGACTAAGCGCTTTATGTATTTTGCACAAAGAGGGTCAGATATGTTCTCAGACACAGATTAGCTGCCATCCACCTATGTTTATCAGAGAGTAGAGATTGTAAATCTTTATATACATATATATATATATATACATATATAAAAAAGAAATAACCCAGAGTGGATGTTAGAGCATTGTACAGCTTGTTTATTGCCTGAAGGATTCTGATCTGTTTATTATTTTCTTACTTTATAAGACTTTTATAAAAATTACCCTTTAAGGGACACACATACAGGTTACTAAGAAACATGCAGCAGGTTTAGAATAGGATAGGATAGAGGTATTTGCTGGAAACTGCCTCCAGTTGAGAATGTTAGCAACTATACAATAGCTTGGCGTTGGATTTTCCTAAACTAAGGAGCCACAAGCAGCGCAGTGCAGTTTCAAGATGGCTACAAGGCATGCTGCAAAGCATCTCGAGACACCAAACTGCTTCCCACATGGGTCCTCAGAGTATTTGGCTTGTGTGGAGACAAGATGGAGAGGCTGTTTCCTCCCCCCTTCCTCCAAAGAAGCCATTTTCGCATCGTCAAGCTGCACCCGGTTCAGAAGTGCTCAGGGAGAACTGCGGCTGCACTGTGAGCTGGTGAATACCGATTTTCCTGGTTTAGGTTGTTCCGTCAGTGTTTTTGGTCCAGGTGTTGTGGCATCACAGTTAATGATCCAGAGCTCAAGGCGTTAACTGCGTCCCCATTACAGTGTTGTAGTGACTTCTGACTTGAATATTGAAGACTCAGACTTGGGCCCAGACTATACCATCGAGGACTCCAAGGTTGTTTTTTTACTCGATCATCTTGCAGAACTTGCTCTTGTTCCGCATTTTTTTGGCTATTCTGTATTTTGTTGACGCAATCCCCAACCCTGGAACAGCGCGTCAGACCTCTTTGCTTGACGGGATTTAATTTGGACGGAAGCGCCAAAACAACATGGAGGATAGGTTAGTTCTTGCTGTATTCGGGGATCCCTTCCTTTATGGCCCAACAGCAAGCGTAGCTTGGTTCACACCAGTGGCGATTTTAGACCCTTTTTAGGGGGGCTCAAGCCCCCGTAAATTTCATTTCAGCCCCCCTAAACGATATAATAATATAAAACAACATGTCTTCAAGTTAGAGTTTGCGAACTTGTCTGTTAGCTGTCGCCAATGCTATGCACCTGTAACCCAGTCAAGGAAAGTTTATTTTTTATTTATTGTTTACACCTTATTATCATTTCAGTTGATTCTGGTATGGATGACTTAAGTCCACAACTTGGAGTCCCTTTTTAATAATTCTAAGTTCCATATGACAGACTGACTTTGTTTTAATTTGTTCTTGATGGAACCTTCTCATGACTCTGACTCATGACTGCAGCAGCCTGGATTGTGTCACTGCTTGTAATGTCTGTATAGACATAACTCAGAGGGCAGAACTGTACGATGTTGGGTGCCTACCTACGCACACATATCAGATTGTCATGATGCAATTCTTCTGATCCCTTTATTGTGAGTTGTAGCCAAAGACTAGTGCTAGGTACAAAGACAGATTTGGTTCATTCTACTCGAATTAGGGAGAACAGAACTAGATAGGAAGCTGTTTGAGTGGACTAAAACTAAGGGCTGAACTCTAGCTAGTTTGGAGAGAAATGTATTCACCTTTGATCCTTTCCTAATCTGTTGCCATCCACCTTTTTATTAGCTGCACAGAGTGCTGCTGAAAAAGTGAGACCACAGCTGGATAAAAGGCAAATGACAGTAAATCAACACTCACCCAAGCTTTCTGGAATTCACTTTTGGCTCGCCGCGTCGTTGTGTGTATTAAGTTCCACCGATTTGGCACTGAAGTTGACTAAAACAAACCATGACAAGGCATTTGTGGATGCTGTCCAGTCTAAATCTGTCTCTCTCCTTACTGTGTTCTCTGTCCTTTAACAGCAGCACCTACTTCCTTCAATAAGCTCTGTAAGGACAATTCCAGCGTGTTTGGATTTTCTGCTCTTTCCCACTGTTTCCTAAACCAAAAATGTGTTAGTCCGTCCCCCCAATACTTTACAACCTTCCTGGCCCATCTGTAGCTCTCAGCCCCAAGCCCATTGGCTCCAACTGAAGACTTACATCTTTCAAATTGAGTCACATCTATAGTCGACAAGAGCATTAACCTAATGTAACGAAAAAGACTACCAGCTATTGGTTGAAAGTTTTACTTTGAATCTTAAGTTTTTGCTTTATTAACGAGCAGAAATGCAATACCAAATCACTGTCCCTGAATGTTCACATCAGTATACTAAAACACGTAAATCTACAATTTTATATTATCAGTCTGGTTGTAAGCCGTCATTCACAGTGATGGATTTACACTCATTGCAATACGTGGCTCACGGTGTAATTTGAAAACGTTTTAGCGAAACTGATTTCTAATTTCTTTTTGGTGTTGTAGGGATGTAAAAACAAGACAAACCGTTAAAGGATAGGATTTTTTGTCAGAAACCTCTAATCACACGGGAATTGTCCGTTCCTTTGTCTCGTTCCTATGTATGGGGCTCCAAACACGCACACCAGATCTACTCTGTTGTTGTTCAAGCACTTAGGCATAAAGTGTGAAACTTGCAGATGTGGTAACAGCACCGACATGGTTGACGCTTTCAGACGAATCATTGCAGTTACTTTAGGCACGTTGTCCTAGCAACTAATCCAGTCATAATAGAGTTTATGTTCAATAGTTTTGTTAGGGTTAGGTGTGTAAGAAAAGGCCAGTTAGCCTGATTTATTTTATTTTAAATGTGCAGTCATAGAGAAAGCTAACGTTTTAGTGTTTCTTGCTGATTTACAATGCCCACATGCACTACACCGTTCACCTTTCAGAAATATATATATTCATTCTGACGTTTTTACAGTGGGGTCTTGTGTTACATGTTTCTCTACTAACCAAACTCTAAAGTCAATCCATGTAATTATCCATGTGTTAATGAGGGGAACTTTTAACCATGTAAGGGCTTTATTCCAATGATCACCTTAATCTAATTATTCACTGTAACCATGTATACATCCCCATTGATTGCTATGCATTTTTTAAAACATTTTTAAGTGTTGTCAATGCTTTTTCTTGGAAATGGGATCAGGAAACAACATCAGCACCTATAGTTAAAAAAAAAAACAAAAAAAAACTTCGTTTTGGGGGGAAAAAATAGTTGCAAGACGCAGAATCCCTGCCAGATCTTAAACAGTTACAATCACTTATCTATGAATTAGCATTATTATTATTGAATGAGCTTCATTGTAAAAGTGGTGTACCAGGTTTCTCCTCTGGCACAAAAGCTGTTAGCCATCACTGTAAGAATATGTTTCGTCAAATGATGTGATGTCGTCTGCTTCATTGTGGCCGTTTGGGTTTACGAATATATTGTGAGGCAGGCTGAGGGTTCAGGTCCATGCTGCTCTGTGGTTTTATGTATGCCGTTAAAAGAAAAATTCAGAATGACTCTTTCCATGTTAAAGATGCTACTGTAAACTACTACTGCACTGTAAATAGATTGTGAATATGAATGATCATTTTCAAGATAATATTTACAAAAGTTTTGCTGTTAAGGCATGTGAGAGTGAACGAGTGAGCGTGTCGAGGGAAGTTGATTGTATTCTCTATGGAATGTTTAATGTAAAAACAAAAAAAGCTAAAAAAAAAAAAAAAAAAAAAAAAATCCCCTTTACTCCCCACTGCAGTTTGCTGTCATATATACTGTCCAGCACTGTGTGGCTGCCATCTGCAGAGCTACACAGTGCAGTTTAATGTCATTAGTGTTCCACGACCACTTCAGTGTCAGTCCAACTAAAAGTGAAAGCATCGTTTACTGAACTCAGGCTTACGTTTTTGCCATTCTAAAGGAAGAAATCCAAAGCTGTGACCGACTCCGAAACACACTGTTAAGGACGAGGGGTGCTCTCGTCCACCCTTTCCCCTTTTGAGCTCACACTCCTTTTTTTTTTTTTCTTTTTTTTTAAGAAGACGCCGTCACAAAAGATGAAAACACAAGCATGTCGAAAAAAGTGCTTCAAGAAGTCAACTTCACCATGAGTGTTTGCATAATCTTATATGCCCTTGTATGATGTTAGTATCTCTGTAATATGTAAAGATGTACACAGGTTGAGAGTTTCAAGTCCACAAAAAGCTGAGTTTACTCAGTAGAAGAGTTTCACTTCTACAAACAGTTTTGATAGGCGGAAATAATCTCATCGCTTATTGCAACACAGCTAATTATGGCATTTAAATGAGGAGGGCTGGATACCGTGTTCCAATGTAAGTTGCTCTAATGCTGCTTATGAGAGTGACTTCCAGCTGATAATTTAACAATAACTTGAGACTTTGTTATTGTACCAAGTGGCAAGGAATGTTGCTTATTCATCCATGACCTTTACATTTCTTACTTTAACTTTCCTAGTTAGCAATTTCCTTATAAAGCTAGTTGGAAATTCAGCTAGGCTAGGTAGCTAACTTAGATAGCTTATATAATGTATTCCAAAAAGTCAAAGGCCAGCCCTGTTTCTTACTTTGCTTTTAAGTAATTCAAGTAGTAGTATATGTAGCTGTTGGCTGTGTACATTAACTTACCTAGCTAGCAATAGCCTTGTATGGCTAGTTGGATAGCTAGGTAGCTAACTTAGATTGCTTTGTGTATACAGTGGGGAGAACAAGTATTTGATACACTGCATATTTTGCAGGTTTTCCTACTTGCAAAGCATGTACAGGTCTGTACTTTTTATCATAGGTACTCTTAAATGGTGAGTGACGGAATCTAAAACAAAAATCCAGGAAATCCCATTTTATGATTTTTAAGTAATTAATTTGCATTTTATTGCATGACATAAGTATTTGATACATCAGAAAAGCAGAACTTAATATTTGGTACAGAAACCTTTGTTGGCAATTACAGAGATCAAACGTTTCCTGTAGTTCTTGACCAGGTTTGCACACACTGCAGCAGGGATTTTGGCCCACTCCTCCATACAGACCTTCTCCAGATCCTTCAGGTTTCGGGGCTGTCGCTGGGCAATACGGACTTTCAGCTCCCTCCAAAGATTTTCTATTTGGTTCAGGTCTGGAGACTGGCTAGGCCACTCCAGGACCTTGAGATGCTTCTTACGGAGCCACTCCTTAGTTGCCGTGGCTGTGTGCTTCGGGTCGTTGGCATGCTGGAAGACCCAGCCACGACCCATCTTCAATGCTCTTACTGAGGGAAGGAGGTTGTTGGCCAAGATCTTGCGATCATGGCCCCATCCATCCTCCCCTCAATACGGTGCAGTCGTCCTGGCCCCTTTGCAGAAAAGCATCCCCAAAGAATGATGTTTCCACCTCCATGCTTCACGGTTGGGATGGTGTTCTTGGGGTTGTACTCATCCTTCTTCTTCCTCCAAACACGACGAGTGGAGTTTAGACCAAAAAGCTCTATTTTTGTCTCATCAGACCACATGACCTTCTCCCATTCCTCCTCTGGATCATCCAGATGGTCATTGGCAAACTTCAGACGGGCTTGGACATGTGCTGGCTTGAGCAGGGGGACCTTACGTGCGCTGCAGGATTTTAATCCATGACGTCATAGTGTGTTACTAATGGTTTCCTTTGAGACCATAGTCCCAGCTCTCTTCAGGTCATTGACCAGGTCCTGCCGTGTAGTTCTGGGCTGATCCCTCACCTTCCTCATGATCATTGATGCTCCACGAGGTGAGATCTTGCATGAAGCCCCAGACCGAGGGAGATTGACCGTCATCTTGAACTTCTTCCATTTTCTAATAATTGCACCAACAGTTGTGGCCTTCTCACCAAGCTGCTTGCCTATTGCCCTGTAGCCCATCCCAGCCTTGTGCAGGTCTACAATTTTATCCCGTATGTCCTTACACAGCTCTCTGGTCTTGGCCATTGTGGAGAAGTTGGAGTCTGTTTGATTGAGTGTGTGGACAGTTGTCTTTTATACAGGTAACAAGTTTAAACGAGTGCAGTTAATACAGGTAATGAGTGGAGAACAGGAGGGCTTCTTAAAGAAAAACTACCAGGTCTGTCAGAGACGGAATTCTCACTGGTTGGTAGGTGATCAAATACTTATATCATGTGATAAAATGCAAATTAATTATTTAAAAATCATACAATGTGGTTTTCTGGATTTTTGTTTTAGATTCCTTCACTAACAGTTTAAGAGTACCTATGATAAAATTTACAGACCTGTACATGCTTTGTAAGTAGGAAAACCTGCAAAATATGCAGTGTATCAAATACTTGTTCTCTCCACTGTATATATCTTGACTACTGTTGCTAACTCTGCTTCCAAGGAAGTCAAGTCCATAGCTATTGGCTATGTTCTTGACTTAGGCTACATAGTTAGCGGTGGATGTCATGCTTAATTCTACACATTAATATATCTGCTTTGTTGGCTCCGAATTCTTCTTCTACTGAACTAGACAAAGATGTGAGTGTACTTATGTTACTTACTTTCGGTATAAATTGTTGCCAAATACTTTAGGAGTCACAATATTAGCATTGTCTCTCATGTACTCAAAAGGTTGTAAGAATTAGTAAATCCAGTGCAAAGCTGCCTTGCTAGCAGCTGTGCTTCGGTCTAGCTAATGTTAAAAACAACCCTTTACCTCAAGATTTGACTCAACTAATAGAAGAAGAAGACATGCCTTTATTTATCCCGCAAGGGGAAATTCACATTTAATTTAATGGGAGCAGCTCTGCCTCTGAGAATTGTTTGTAGGACTAAAACTTTATACAATCTGCTTTTTTGGGACCCGGTGTCTCCCTGTGGGTGTCCTCGTCCAGAGCCTGCTGAGATGTAGCTGGCTGTATTGTATTTACTCTCTGCATGTGACCACATCAAATTCCCATCCTGTTCACCGTCACCACGCCGACGACACCCATGTTTCTCAGAGCGGGTACCGCCTGCCGCAATTGTTGTGCTGTGATGACGATTATGATGATGATGATGACTTTCTGTTAATGGGGCTTGTGTATCAGATGCCTTCGACAATCATGTGCACATATCAGAGTTACCATGACGACACAGGGCAGAGCGACTGATTGTGTTTCGTTTGTCTTTCTCCTGGAATAAATCCTGAATGATGGTAATATAACTATATTTTTGTGTTTGGGTCTGAAAAAATATAATAGGGCTGGCTTATTAGTACAACTTATTAGAATTAGGAGTACATTTCCTGTGTGTGTGTGTGTGTGTGTGTGTGTGTGTGTGTGTGTGTGTGTGTGTGTGTGTGTGTGTGTGTGTGTGTGTGTGTGTGTGTGTGTGTGTGTGTGTGTGTGCGTGCTCAGTATTTCAACTTGCAACTCCAGGATCCATGCATGTGGATATAAAGCAGACACCAGACCTACTTTACCACTTTAACCAACATATTGTCTAGATTTGCTGCACAGCAGGTGTTTAGCAGACAGAAGACAGATGTTGCAAACACATAAGGCACATGTTGCCTTTAATAGCACATGGGATACATTATTAGGCGTAAAGCATTAAACATATTGTCTACAGATGTTATTTCCCCATAAAAAGAATTACACTTCAGTAAATGATTGTGCAGTTGAAACTAAGGGTTCAGTAAGAGTTCAGATAAAAACAGCCTTGAAAAAAACTGAAGAGACTACTCAGGAGTTCTGCCTTATTAGTGTTTTTTCTGGGAAAGCAGTTTCCAAACATCTTTGAATCCTCATAGCTGCGAAGTGTGGACGATTCAGTAGGTATTGATAAGGTATTGACTGAATTAAGCAAAACCCATTAATGGTTAATGATATTTTTACTTTTGAAAATTAACATTTGTGAATTATTGGAAGATGTGAAATAAGCTGCTTTTTTACAACTTAAAATATTGGAGTGTTTTTGCTGTCTGTGTTGATGGCCAGAAACAGCCAGTGTGTGTGTTCCACTGTACTTTGTGCCACGTGCTAGTTAGCAAATGTTAGCATACGTTAGCATGCTAGCACACTAAACTAAGATGGTGAACCTGAACGTGATAAACACATACCCGCTTAGCATCAGCATGTTAGCATTGTCATTGTAAGCATGTTAGCATGCTTACATTTGCATGGCTTAAAACACTGCTAACATTGCTTTAGACTACGGTATTATGCTGCATTCACGTGGAATCAGGCAAACCGAATATCATTTTAGTTGACGAGAGCAAGACGGTAAAATTAGATGAACCTAGCAGAGAATACGGGCAACCGTAACGGTAGACGGGTCGTGTAGATGGTAACCCAAGATTTACGAAAGTCTCGCGAGATGGTTGAGGTTAGGCATTGGCCTTGAATCGTTAAGGTTAGGAGAGGACGTTGAGCAGCGAGTCTCGCAAGAGCTTTCGAGTTTTTCGCAAATCTAGGATTACCATTTAGACGTGACGGGTAGATGGCATTGCCGTCCAAAGTTAACATATTTAAACTTTTTTTCCGTCCTCCACAATGGAATTTACAACCAGATGTTCTGTAGCTCCCTCACACAAGGAGAAATGAAATCCTACAGAGATATTACAAGAAGCTACATGCATGACTAGAGTAATTACATAAACGATAGACGCGCTACATTTTCATTTTAATATGTTTTATTCTATTCTTTGTAAACAATACAACATCACGATAGCAACATGTCGTCATGCATGTTTCGTTTTGCCGTCCTGCCATCCTGTGTGTTTGTTTTTCCCGTGCTGTCCAAAAAGGTGTTGTCCTTCTGTGAATGCAGCAACAGTCTCGTTCATTCTGTACGTTTACACAATCACAGCAAACCGAGACGTTTGGCTTCTCCATCTCGATGCATTTGGTGCCCGGTTGGGGTTCTCAACGATGCTCGTTGACTTTTGCTCAGCTTCGTGATTGTGTGTGGAAACAAACTTCATGTTGCACTGCAGTAGATGTGCGTCTGTTTTCTCCATTGACTTCCTATGCGTTGGTGCCGTGTTTGAATTTCACTCTGCATATGCTCTGAACACAACTTAAGAGAGAAGAAAACAATGGGAGGTGATATATCAACATAAGCTGCAGGCTACCCTCTGCCCTTCTATTCCCTTTCTACGCTATAGTTAATAAGCTAACATACATTGTATTATATATTATATATTATATTTTAAAGCAATCTCGACTGAAGTGACTTCCTGTAGCTTGACATGATGTTGAGTTTTCCCTGCTGAGCAGCGTTAGCCTGAAGGTTTGTATTTGCTCACCACAGATACTGAAAGTTGTGTTCATATTGGTGTGTTATTAGCAGAGTTTGGCCCGCTGAAGCCTCCTGTGGTTCAAGTCAAGACACTTCCTCTGCTTTTCCCTCCGTCTCAGTTGGAGCTTTTCCTCCTGACTGCCCGTCTATCTCGGTTCTGCACTGAGAGCAGCACACACACATTGAATGCTCGTTTAAAATTATTCATCCCTCTAACACACACACACACACACGCCACAGCACTGAAATGAAAATTGTGGAATCAAAGTATTTCAAATCCCTTTGACATTCATGCACAATGACATGATGCACACGTACAGCATCACAGGCTCAAACACACACACACACACACACACACACAGCAAAGCAGCAAAATTGTATTTCTGTTAAATCAAAATTGCCTGCCATTTTCACAATTTTTTATAAACATGCCCACGCACACTCGCGCACACACACATCCCCCCGCACAGCTTGTTGACTTTGGCTGTCAAGCTGTAAGTGTGTTTGTGCTTGGAGTCACTGATCTCTTTGCTTCTTAAACTGATTTCTCCTCATCTTTAATTCAGGGCTTTACTCTCTCATCCTCTCCTCCTGCCCTTCTCTCGCTGCAGGCTTCCTTCCCCTCCTCTCTCCTCTCTCTCCTGCAGAGACATGTTGCTTTGTTCTTTACTAAGCAGCGTATATTTATTCCATAAAACTAATTGCCTAAAAAAGGCAGATCGTCTGAAACAGTGTGATAACACCGTTTTTTTTATAGAAAAAATAAGAGGTGGGCTCATGGCATGCTGGGGGAATTGGAAGTGTGCAAAGACCATCCGTGTCATTTGGGCCGACAGTTCTGAATTTAAAAAGCAGGGGGTGACGTTTCCCCTCTACTGTCTGTTTGCTAGCAGTTAGTAAGCTACAAATTAAAACCAAACATTAAACTGTGTTGAAAATCCTCTCACAGTAGCACAATTACACCAGCAATGTCATAAAGAAACATTTACTTTACTTTAAAGAAAAGACTTTGGTATACGTAAGCTTATGTTCTTTTAAAGATGCAGTAGGTAAGCCTTATAAAACTAACTTTCTGTCATATTTGCTGAAACTGTTCCAGTAGAACTACATGAAGCAGGTCATTTAAAAAAATCTGGCTCCTCTGGCACCACCTCCAGCCTGTAGTGCGATTTACAAAGATCCACCGCTCCCTGTTCAGATGCACCAATCAGGGCCAGGGGGGGGTGTCTAACTGTGTGTCAATCACTCATGCACACACATTCATTCTCCCTTGTGGGGGGAGGGGCTTAGGAGACCGTTTTGGGCTTTAGCGGAAAGGGGGGAGGGACTGAGAAGTTGTCGATGTTCACATTTTTTGGCTAAGTCCTGGATCTTCACAATCCTACCTACAGCACCTTTAAATGCAGTTACTCACCATCTCAACATCCTCTCTCAACCATAAACAGGGAATCTGGTAGATGCCGGTGAATCAGGCCAGAACTGTCACATGCTCCGAAGTGTCCATGGTGCAGCGATAGCTAGCTGTTTACTCTAAGTGATGTGTTCACAGGAGTGACTGTCTGTGACATGTTAAGCCTACTTACATTGCAGTATTGTGGCCCTTCACTCACTGTTTATCACAAGAATTAGACATGGAGTAATCACACTATTGATTATTTCACTGTCTGCCCTCACTGCTGTCATTTGAATGGATTAGTTGAAGAAGTGACAGTATTTTCCTCGCCACCTATGCCATCCCTTCTTTTATTCTTTCTTTGTTTTCTCTTGGCTTTAATTGCTTCATACTGTGCATTTTACCTGCACCATTTATTTCAATCAAAAGTTGTTGTTTTTTTTGGTCTGGAGACTATTAGAGTTTTGAGTAAACGTGAATAGCCTCGGGAAGGAACTTGTTTTGGTGGAACGTGTGTACGTTCAAAGGTTGTTCCCGGAAGTGGAACGTCGTAGATATAGACTACTGAAAAAAACACTCCTTGTTATCTTATGCTTTATTCCTCGCCTCACCATCACTGAGTGTTTGATAATGTCCCACAAGAGAGAAATGGCAATTTAGCTTTTGATGAACGCACCTCTCTCTCTCTCTCTCTCTCTCTCTCTCTCTCTCTCTCTCTCTCTCTCTCTCTCTCCCTCTATCTCTCTCTCTCTCTCTCTCTCTGCATCCCTCTCCATCCACCCTGCCTCTCGGTTTGTCGTGTTTTCGACGATGTGTTTTCCTTTCATATGTTGTGGTCTCGTGATGCAACGGCTGCTCGGCTCCCTCCCAAGCTTTTGCTTTTCCAGACTGAATTAGAGGAATATTTTAGCGATGTCCCGCTGTTCAGAACATTGCTGCCCACACACACACATTCCAGTCACTTGATGGACCAGACACACACACACACACACACACACACACACACACACACACACACACAAACAAACTCTCTGCTCTCTCTCTCTCCCTATATACTACACATACACACATACAATGTCTCCTCTGACCTTAACCTCTCTTTACACTCTCTGCGTGATACTGTAGGGCTTAGCTGAACCGCTGTGTGTGTGTGTGTGTGTGTGTGTGTGTGTGTGTGTGTGGCTGTTTGTTTTTTTGTACTCCGCTGACCCAGATGTTAATGGTCTTCTTCAAACATTGTCACTTTCACACTGATGTTCATCCAAGTTCAATTTTATATGCAGATGAACATTCAAACATTACAAAACATATCCACATGCAAACTGATGTTCAAAAGCTTTCAAAACCTCGAAATGAATAATAAATGAACCTTCTCCAACATCCCAGACTTCTCATTCTTAGTTTCACCTCACAAAGTAAGAAAAAAAGGCGAAAAATCACATCATTTCGAATGAAACAATGTTTCTTATCATTGCTTCGCCAGGCCATGATAACATAAAAGGCATTTTTCAATGTCTTGTCTTTGGTTAAGTTATAATGTTTGGTTGTTGCATATTGTCCTAGATATGTCTTTAAATCGGCTATAATCAATATGAATTATTAATTGCTATGTGGAAGGGCTTGCTTATAGTGATGATACCACAGAGAAGGATCACCCAACTCTGCAGTTCCAATCAGCTCTATGTACATTTGTGGCATCTTTCAGCTCATTATTTATTTCTTTTTTTCGGCCTGCAACTTTACTGTTTTTATTCAGTCTAATCAGTGTTGTTTCCAGTCACAGCAGGGGGCTGCTTTCTGTACTGAAAGAATAAAAAAGCTCTAATAAACCCACTGTACACCACCTCCCCAGCACCAAAACAGCAGGCAGACAAAGTTAGCAGAATGTAAGTAAGTACATTTACTCAAGTACTGCACTTAAGTACAAATTCGAGGTACTTGTACTTTACTTGAGTCTTTTCTTTTCAAGCCACTTTCCATTTCTACTCATTTCAAAAAGAAATATTGTACTTTTTACTCCACTACATTAATAAGACAGCTTTGGTAGATACTTTACAAGTTAAGATTTTGAACACAAAACATATTATATATATATATATATATATATATATATATATATATATATATATATATATATATAGTATATTATAAATTAAACTACCTAACAATATAACAGCCTAAAAGTCCAGCTGAAATGATTACACCATTAAACACTAAGTTGATTGACAGAACTGTTCGGATCGTTTCCAGTTTCTAAAATATGAGGATTTGTCTGCATTGAGTACTTTTACTTTTAATACTTTTAAGTACATTTTCCTGATGATACTTACATACTTTTAGTTAAGTAACAATTACAATGCAGGACTTTTACTTGTAACAGAGTCTTTTTACATTGTGGCATTAGTACTTTTACTTAAGTAAAGGATCTGAATACTCCTTCCACCACTGCCTCCGACCTGACCCTACTGTACCTGGTAAACATGTATGTCTTTCAAACTTCATGCCCCAAATGGGTAACACTTTATGTTTTTGTTTACAAAAAAAAACCATACCAAGATAACCCCAATGACATCACTTGGGTTATTTTTAAGAAGTGACAAAGCTCTGACAGAGACACAAAATATATTATACACCTGTTTCACAGGCTGAGTAGTTCTCCATCCAACCAAACCGTAAAGTGACTTTGATGTGTAAAATAGGTGGCGTGCCCCTTTAAATTATTAGTTCTCATCGTCTTGCTCCAGCATAAACGGACCTATCCATGACTTTCTTTTGTTTTAAAACTGAAACTACTTTTACTTCAGGTTGGGGAAACCAGCACTCCAATAATAAGCTCCTGCTGTTGCTGTTGCTGTTACTGTTGTCGCTCACGGCTTTGCTTTGTGCCGGAGCAAAACCCCATCCTATGTGATCACAGCCTGGGAAGAGCACAGAGCCGCAACTGTTGTAGAAGGCAGCAGAGCTACAGCACTGCTCCACCTGCAAGAGTAATCATCGGGAAAACAAATGTTTGATTTCCTTTCAGGAAAATTGTTGTTCTTTTGTCAGATGACCAGGAACTGTTCTTACCATTACTCTTGTGTTACGGCAATCAGGGAAACAAAAGAGAGCAGAAGTAGTGTATTTACAAAAACAAAACCTACGTAGATTATTAGTGTGTTTAGTCATATGTGTAATTTGTTATTTCTTTGTCCCTTACATAGAGACCGCCCAGCAGTCTCTCGCTCTCCGCGGCTAGTTTTCAGTCCAGGTGGGTTGCCAGTTTGGGGCAGGTGTTGGATTAGTTAAAGTTGCATCCTCTTGCGTAGCGTCGCGCTTGCATAACGTCCGGGTGGAGGCTCCTCCTGTGTTATGGCGTTGAGGTGGTGCCCCACCCTGCGCTCTGCAGCTTTCAGCTTCTCCTGCAGCTCCTGCGCCTCCTGCTCGGCCTTGCGTGCGGCCTTGCGGGCGTTCCTCAGGGAACGCTTCGCCTTGCGAACTCGCTCCTTCAGCTGCCGGTTCCTGCGCTCGGCCGCGGCCAGGCGCTCCTGCATCTTGCGGCCTCGCTCCTCCTCCTCGAACAGCGCGGCCTGCACCGACGAACACAGCAGCTGGAGACGGGGAAGGAGAGGGAAAAGTAAGTTAACATACAGGAAGGGTTGTTTTCCTAACAGGCAAACCAGACTGTTGTAAACCACCAGTTGCCATCTTTGTCAGCTGGTTGTGTAGTGTGGGAGCACTGGGGATGGGATTTTCCCAGCAGCCTCTTTGAGGAAAGGAAAAGGTCTTTCTCGCTTTGATGTCAACAGTGTTGTTATTTCTCCCTTTCCCTTATACTTGGAAGGAGAGAGGAGGTTGAAATAAAAATGGAGGTCCTGACCCTCGTCATTTACATTTATCCACACAGGCTGCCTACTGCCAGTGTAGAAACACAAGGGGTCGAAGTTTATTCCCTCCCGGACAATGCCAGGGTCACATACTTTGATTTTTCGGGGGACCTAATTTTCCATCTCATTGGTAGAGCACAGATGACCTCAGGGTTAACAGCTCTCTTAGCCACAGTGGGGAATGCACGTGTGTTCATGTTCCACTGCACTTAGTCAGAGGAACATACAAACCTAGGAAATGTCCCCTCAGTTGACGGTTAATGCTAATTGTTCCTTGTGTGCCACTAGCGCTTTGCTAACAAAGGCACAACACCAGTAGTCTGGATCAACAAAAGTACATTTCCAGGATAATTGCCTGACATGTCCCTCACCTTCCGCTCTCTGTGTGTGTTGCCGGTCTCCAAATCCCTTCGCTTCGGGAAACGACAACAAACTTCAAGCTAGCAAGCTACACGCTGAAAATGGCTAGTTTTGAAGAACATTTGGATTGTGCAACGAGGCAGGCCTGCTTGGTTCTTTAGGGGAATGATTGTAAAGACTTACAAAGAATATGTTTATGGCATTTAGTCTCTAACTGGGAAGTTTTGGCCGTTCTCAAAATCCCTTTGCTTCGGGAAACAACAACAAACTTCGAGCTAGCAAGCTACACATTGAAAATGGCCAGTTTTGAAGAACATTTGGATTGTGCAACGAGGCAGGCCTGCTTGGTTCTTTCTGGGAATGATTGTAAAGATTTACAAAGAATATGTTTACGGCATTTACTATCTAACTGGGACTTTTTGGGACCGATTGGTGGGATTCCTATGTCAAAGTACACACAGCGATACACTGCTAAGAGCAATTGACATTTAACTTTGCATCCAGCTAATTTAAATAGCTCACTTTACTGTATTGTGTGAACAGTTAACTTTATTTAACATTATATGTGATTCTTTTAAAGGGGTGCAAATTTTCCACCTAAACAAGTTCCTTCCCGAGACTATTTAGCAGTGCCACCGTCGCTGCGTCTGGAGCTTAGCTCCGCCCAAGACGATTGTGATTGGTTTAAAGAAATGCAAACAACCCAGAGCGTTTTTTTTCTCCTATCCCAGAATGTAACTGGTGTAGCCAGACCTTACTCCAGAGCGCTGTGGAGGTTTTGGCAATGCGAGCCTAAACCAGTATCACCAGTGGCTGTGTGTCAACAGTGTATTCTGTATTTGAGTCAGTGTATGAATATTTTTGGCTTTACTAAATGCATTGAAACAACATAAAGTATATCACTGATACAAAATACAGCAGCTACAGTACTTTTTTTTTGCCCCACCTGGTAATAATGAACATGTTCCCATACCGTCAAATGAACTTGCTGTGGCCTGTTCACACCAGCCTCACTGGTTGCTTTAAACATATTCTAAGGTGTTTCTTGGCACCAGTTTTGAGAACTATGATGTTATTGCAGTAAGGTTTAGGAAATACACTTGTCTTTTTTTTTTTTGCTAAGAGTAAGATGAGAAGATAGATATTACTCTTGGGTAAATATATAATAATATTTAACAAGTGGAATGTACTGTTGACTCTGTTCTGATATGCAAAGATTTAGCATGTTATATATTAAATGCAAAAAAATGTTTAATTGTCCCCACGTTGAATTTATATACAGTATTTCATTAAAGGGACAGCTAAATTAAATCTAACCGTTTCATGGGAGCTACTTTGTGCTAGTGTGAAAACTGTTCACAATGAGGTCTGTGGATCATCCTGAGTAATGGGGAGAATTTCTCTTGACAGGGAGGTTGCATTTCTTTTGACACGTAACAAAGAAACCTTTTTTTGTAATTTGGGTGAATTTAAGGGATGTCTTTTAATTCCCATTTATCCAAACACAAGTCAAATCCAGATGATGTCATTTTTTTTCTTCTTTTTTACAGTTTGAACCCTTTCTCGTGCTCATAGGAAGGCTCTCAGTGGGGCGCCCCCAACACACACACACACACACACACACACACACACACACACACACACACACACACACACACACACACACACCACCTGTCAAAACATCCGGGTGTTACCTGCCTGCTGTTTAGCATCATCTGTATAAACAGTATTTAGAGGACATGTGAAGACACACATGCGTGTACACAATGTCCTCAAATTCAAGTGTAACATTTTTTTTTATCACAGATAATTTACAACAATACACTTCACAAGACAATGTCTCTTTTGTCCATAACTCTATCAAGACTGCAGAATATGGAGGAGAGATCATCATATATTCAAAATCCACTAAAATGCATTTAAAGCTGCACTGTCACACTAACAACGGAATAAAAAGACTGCATAAAAAAAATAATCGTCGCGTGTTGTGACGAACCCACAGATAATTAACACCCAACTTTGCTCTGGAGCATGTTAGCATCTTTCAGTTCATTGTTTTGGTTTTAGGGGCAGCAACTTTGCTGTTCTGGTTGAGTCTCACCGCTCTCATCATGGTTTCCAGCCTCAGCAGAAAGTTATGGACACAGTTAGTTACTAGCCGTTAAACACAGTGGAGAATTAACCAGCTGCAAAGCCAGATATTTCCTTCAGGAGTTGGTGGAGAGAAAAAAAAATGGACTGACTCAGTTGGCCAGCAACATGATCGCCATTTCAACTTTATAAGGTTATTGATGCGTTTACTACTTGCTGTGCTGCCCATGTGTGGCCAAAACATTGACATGCTACTGACAATGTGAACAACATTCGAAATATATTTAGTTCTCTAACATAGGGACCTTCAACAGGGGGTCCAGGACCCCTAGGGGGTCCTCAAAGTCAATGCAGGGGGGCCTCCAAATTATTAAAAAAAGTTTTAACATAAATCCAATATTATTAGCAAATATAAATCCCCACTGCTAACTGGCCTATAGTCAAGGTAGTCACTAAGGCCATCCACAGATGTGTGCCACATGTATGTTTAACATTAAAACATGATTTAAAAAAGCATGGCAACAATTATTAGGCTATTTGAATAGCTTAGTATTCTATACAAAAAAGGTATGTATAAAAGCTTTAGGCCACCCTACAAGTTATTATAGGTCCAGTTTAATATGCAACTTCATTTTATAAAATATATGTAATAGGGGCTCCCTGCTCCATCTCTCTTTCAGTTAAGGGGTCCTTGGCTTAAAAAACGTTGAAGAACCCTGGTCTAACATATCTGGTCAAATATGGACTAAATACACATGTTTTGTACAAATGTAAGACATATTTTAATGTCTACCATTTACTGTCGACAGCAGAGAGGCAAGAGTTTGATGGATCGCTTTAGTTGGATAGATCACTGCATCAGTTGTGTAATGTCAGAGGTCAATTTGTGTTGCAGTTTCCACCTCTTCATACTCCAATCACATGAGGGAGGCATCGGTTCATAACGAGCAAAACGTAAGCTTTTGCACAATGCTTATCAGATGACATTATGTGTTGTTCAGTATTGTTCATTCATCAACAGATTGACAAAGAAAGAAAGAAAGAAAGAAAGAAAGAAAGAAAGAAAGAAAGAAAGAAAGAAAGAAAGAAAGAAAGAAAGAAAGAAAGAAAGAAAGAAAGAAAGAAAGAAAGAAATATGAAGAAAAGAGAGAGTAGGCCTAATGGGGTTGAAGGGATTGTGAGACGGGCCTTTGTGTGTGTCCAGGCTGACCTGACTGCTCATTTATTTTTGCAGACTGTGTGTGTGTGTGTGTGTGTGTGTGTGTGTGTGTGCGTGTGCGTGTGTGTGTGTGAATAGGGATGGGTGATTAGAAAACAGACAAAAAGAGAGTGAGAGATGAAGAGATAAAAGAACAAAAGGGAGGCAGAGAGAAGAAGGAAACAGACGAGACGGAGAAAGTGGGAGCCTAACTGAGTGAAACGGGCCGACCGTGTTGTCCTCCTTTTATCCCTCTAAGCCAGGGGTTCTCAAAGTAGGGTCTGTGGCACTCTGCCAGGAGCTCCGTGAAAAGTATTTTTATATTTTACAAAAGGCTTTATAGTTCAACAAATAATATTAATTTTAAAAAGAAATCTATAACAGTTCATAGATTATGTTCTAATCTAACAAATCGAAATCTTAGAATCTGCATAATACACGTCTAATATCGTTCTAATAGCCTACATTTCTCTTGTGTAATTCTTTCACATAAATAAGACTATACAAGTGTAAAAAATAGGCTACGTCAAATTATTCCAAGAGACAAATATGAGGGGGTCCCAGGTATATGCTCTATCCTGTGTTGCTGAAAGCAAAAGAAAAAAGATTGAAAACTCTGCTCTAGGCATCCTCATAAAATGTTAATGAGAGTCAGAAAACTTGTTAAAGGTGTTTACATGGCTGTTACAACCAGAGTATTCCCTCGCTGTGGTTCATTCATCATTAGAGTGCATGTAAACATGGAAATGTGCTGATTAAAAAGTGATTGGGGAATTTGTCTCTGTCTTGCTGTGGCCTATCAAGTGCAGGCTAAAGGGCAAACAAGAAAATTAAAAAAAGACAGAATATCAGAGAAGAATATCATAGAAAGAAAAGGAAACCTGTATTAAACAGATGAGGCTGTTCACATTCACTGTTCGTACTTATAACTTTTTCATTCGTGTATAACACGTCATTGTGAGTCAGGACCATAGACTGTAAAAAAGAAAGAAAAGATGGACATCGCGTTTCCTCTTACTCCCGCAGTACAAAAGGGAATCTAAAATATCCCGGATACGGGTGCCGAAGAGGAAGTCAGGTGACATAATATAAAGAGCAACAAAGTCCGCGTAGGGAGGAATGGGTCAAACAGACTTTCACCCCAGGAGACCACTGTTCGTGTCCTGCGTGGAAGCAAAAGACAACGTTGACTTATTTTCACCTTCTTGTGTTATGTAACTTATGTCCTTAACACCATGTACATAAGTTACGTAACAAACATACTTATTTTAACCCAAACCTCGATCTTTTCTAAACCCTAACCAAGTAGTTTTTTTTTTTTTTCGGCAGGCGCACTGATTGCTCTTGTTCCTGGATATTTGTAGCATAACGCACGAAAAAGTGTGCATAACTTTTGGTAAGATATCGTACGAAGCGTTGTATGAGGATAGGTTGAGCAGATGAACGGTGGGCTTACAGCAGTGTCATGGTAAAAGCTGCTCTGAGTGCTGCTGTCACACCGGCACTGGGCTCTCCCTCAGCCACGCCCACTACCCATTCTCCACTCAAACAGTATCACCGTTCACTATCCCCAGCCTATTAGCACTCCTCGTCTGTTGCCTGTTTCAGCTCGTTAACCCATCTATGAAAACCCTCTCCAGTCCTCAGTTGTTGTCTGGTCTGGTCTCGTCATGGCACACAGACTCCCTCAGTGTTGTCGCTTCAGTGCTTCGCCAGATCTTCCAGTGTTTTGTCTCCTGTAAAGTTAAGTTGATCTTCTGGACTTTTGTGCTACTAAGTTTGTTTGAGCAGTTTAACTGGAAGTCTCCTGAGTTTTTCCGGTATTTCTGACGCTGCCTTTGGCACCAATCTCCTTTGCGATCCCCTGTGTTTTTTTTACCTCTTGGACTCTACCTTGTTTTTCAATACTGTTTTTGACTTATGTTTGCCTGACAAGAACCTTCATTAAAAACATTTGGATTTTATTCTTTTTCCTGAGTCTGAGTCTGTGACAGCTGCTGATAAGAGGAGGCTTTAACAGAAGCTAATTGAAGGTTCTGGCAGAAAAAGTGGAGGAAGTCTCTCTTTTATCCTTCTGAAGGGGCATCTGGTTCCCACGAGGCTGAAACCAGAAGCAAACAGCCTCCCAACTCCAATTTTAAAGCATGTTTTGTGTTTAAACTCCAGCTGAAGGATGTCTCGAAACCTCAAAGCACTGAGAGAGTGATGCAGCTAGGGAAACACTTTCAAGATCCATTGGAGATAGATGTATATTAGGATAGTGTAATCAGAAATTGGCTCTTGTTGCTTTTAATTTAGGTTTAATTACAGTCCCAGCAAAGCAGAAGGAAATAAAGAGAAGAGTGTTTTTCTTTTGCTTCAAATCTGATACAGAAGGCAGGGAAATGTGGACAGGAAAGGAGAGACATGAAGAGGAAGAGGAAGGTCCTTCCATCTCATCATCTGCCGTAAATTCCTGAAGCAAAACACCTGTTTTGTCCCGTCCCCTGCCTGAGGGTCGCGGCCTCTACATGCGAGTGCACGTCGTCTAAATGATCAGTGTGTTTAACCCTGACCCCTGGCCCTTTGATGATATAGCTCAGAGCCTGCAGGTCAAACTTGAAGAGAAAGGAAGAGGAAGATGCCACACCACTGCGACCTTTCCTGATTTAGTTCTGCAGTTGACAATAACAAAAATGACATAAATCCAAATCCAGTTAACCGTGGCTTTTCAAACGTCTGCTGCTGGCAGTGTGCAGGTCCTGACTGTTACTGCAATGATGCTCAAGTCAATGGCAGTAGCAGGTCAAGTCAAGGCTCAAGGCAACGGAGACATTTCAAAGTCCAGTCTCAAGTCAGCGGACACAAATCTAAAATGAAAAACAAAATCAATGCAAGTTATGTCCCATGTCAGTGAAGTCCCTCAGGGCAAGCCCAATTCAGGTCTCTGTAGTCTTTTGAGAAAAGTGACGTCAAAACTCATTTGAAACAAGTCCGAGAAGCCAAGTTTCAAGTCAATGGAGACAAATGGAGGCAAGTCTGAGTCAAGTCTCAGGACAATTGTGACAAGTGAAGTCACGATTCCAGTCAAGAGTTGCGTCATTCGTAGTCTATGTCCTTTGCGGATGCATGTATTTTCCGTTTCCTTCCGCTTTCTTTGAATTTTAAATTTGGTGGATTTAGGAGGACTATTGTTGACTGCTCCTCAGATATCTGCATGGGGACATTGAGACAGCTAGCTAGATTATCTGTCCAATCTGAGTTTTCTCTTGCACGACTATTTTGCAGCAGCTCTGTGCGGAGTTTAGCGCCGCCCATGACGATTCTGATTGGCTTAAAGAAATGCCATTAAACCAGAGCATGTTTTCCTCCCATCCCCGAATGCTATGTGGAGTAGCCAGACCCTTCTCCGGCGTGCTTTGGAGGAGGGTCTGGCAAAGCGAGACTACGTCATTCGAAACAAATCAAGTCAAAATAAATTCACAAGTCAAGTCAAAAGTCTCAATCAATTCTGAAGTAAATAGCGGTCTAAGTCAACTCTCAAATCATTCATGAACGTCCAAATCAAGTCTTAAGTCATTCAAGAAGACAAGCCCAAGTCAAGGCTGAAGTCTGAAGCCTTCAAATACCTAGTATTCATTAGGAAGGAATTGCAAGTCAATTGTAAGTCTTTCAGGTCTCTAAACACTGACCATTATATTGAGACAAAATGTAGCTGACGTGAGGTAGCTGACGTGAGGTACTGTAGCTGACGTGAGGTAGCTGACGTGAGGTACTGTAGCTGACGTGAGGTAGCTGACGTGAGGTACTGTAGCTGACGTGAGGTAGCTGACGTGAGGTACTGTAGCTGACGTGAGGTAGCTGACGTGAGGTAGCTGACGTGAGGTAGCTGACGTGAGGTAGCTGACGTGAGGTAGCTGACGTGAGGTACTGTAGCTGACGTGAGGTACTGTAGCTGACGTGAGGTAGCTGACGTGAGGTACTGTAGCTGACGTGAGGTAGCTGACGTGAGGTACTGTAGCTGACGTGAGGTAGCTGACGTGAGGTAGCTGACGTGAGGTAGCTGACGTGAGGTACTGTAGCTGACGTGAGGTAGCTGACGTGAGGTACTGTAGCTGACGTGATGTAGCTGACGTGAGGTACTGTAGCTGACGTGAGGTACTGTAGCTGACGTGAGGTACTGTAGCTGACGTGAGGTACTGTAGCTGATGTGAGGTAGCTGACGTGAGGTACTGTAGCTGACGTGAGGTAGCTGACGTGAGGTAGCTGACGTGAGGTAGCTGACGTGAGGTACTGTAGCTGACGTGATGTAGCTGACGTGAGGTACTGTAGCTGACGTGAGGTACTGTAGCTGACGTGAGGTACTGTAGCTGATGTGAGGTAGCTGACGTGAGGTTCTACAAAGTACAAGCCTGTTTGTGGCCATGCAAGGCCTGTCTGTCACTATCTTATTGATATGCTATCCTTCCAAGGTACAACCGTTCAAAATTGGAGACTTGAAAGCAAAGTCTCAGTTTTTAACTGATCAAGTCAAGTCTTTAAGGAGTCAGCGCTAAATGAAGTCAAATCTTACAGCACCTAAGTCCAAGCCATGTTTCAAGCCCTCATTTTTGTGACTTAACTCCAGTTCACGTCTCAAGTCTACAACTCGGATACAAATATGGTGAATTTGAAGTGACTGTAATGACACTGTGCCACCAAGTGAAAACCTCTTCAACATCTAAACAGTTGCCCTGGTAACTTTTTAAATTAAGGGCAAAGACTTGCATAGCTCCGTCTCCAGCCGCCGTGTTCTGTTTTGTCCGTAGCGTGACCTGCTCGACTCACTCAGAGAAGGTGTATTGATAAATCCTGCAGCCCTTTCTTCCTCTGTTGACAGGGTTCGGCTTATCACTGGTCACAGTTCAGCAGATTTTGCTTCATGATGTACATCAAGGCTGCTGACTGACACACGTTCAAACTGCTGCCTGTCAAATATTTGGATCCCTGCTATTTGATCTTTGACCTCAGGATGGCCAGTATCCTGTCTGTCTGAGGAGCCGGACGGACCTTGGCCAATCAGCAATTGCTTTGATTTTCAACTGGCTGGGATGTGATTGAATGTGACCAATTGCATGCTGGGAATCGTGTGTGTGTGTGTGTGTGTGTGTGTGTGTGTGTCTGCACTGTGCCAGAGGGTAGTAGTTAAACTGTGTTTCTACTGATCCTCACCACATTCCTGTCAGCAGTCACAACTCAATTTACGATTAGATGTCCACACACACACACGCACGCACGCACGCACACACACACACAACACACACACACACACACACACACACACACACACACACACACACACACACACACACACACACACACACACACACACACACACACACACACACACACACACTGAAACTGCATATATTACTAAAAAAAAAAAACTCAAAACCTGAACCACAGTTCTTAACCCCCTCCCCCCCACACACACACCTCCAGTTCCCTGCACCATGCTGTTCGTCTGGACTGTTAATCTGTTATCTCCATGGTAACAAGATAGTGTCGGGTTTGTTTACGTCCTCTCTAAACACCTAAAAAGCTGACCCGACTGAAGATCAGATTATTTTTCTCAGACAGTAATGAGGTTGTACAAGGAGATGGGAGTCATTTTTGTTTTTAAGGAAGCAGTAAGTATAACTATGGCAACCAACTATCCAATCATGTTGCATGGCAGTCCTCGGAGTAATAATTCTTGGTTTTAAACATTCAAAGGCAGAACAGTTGCATGATAACATTGTATTATATACATGAAAAGGTGTGTGTGGTGAAAACAATGTGCTGCCCTACCCTGTTGTCCTCCTGGGTGTCCCACTCAGGGCTGAAGGTGTGGAAAGGCTGACTCCCTTGGGTGCAGTTGGAGAACTGGAAGAGGCTGGAGAACATGCGCCTGTTGTCGGACGTGTCTGGGAAGATGGCGTCCTGGAAGTTGACACCATGGGGGAGGATGTTGTAGTTCTCATCCATCCTGCACAGCAGATAAACAGGAAAACTGAGCAGAAAGCTGAAGCTGCTGCAGGAATTAATGGGTTGTAGATGCATTATGAATATGCAACAACCAAATGAAATACAGTTTTGTAAGTTCCATAGGTCAATGCATTTCATAGTTTAGAAAAGCATCATATTTAATGAGCCTGTAGTTTGCTTTGCATGTAAAATCTTTCTTTTGCAAAATAACTAGCAACCACAGCTGTCAGATAGATGTTGTGAACAAATAGTATAACATTTCAAATTTCACTTAATGGAAAGTACTTAGGCAGCCTCAAGTGGTATACCTCAAAATTATATTTAAACACAGTTGTCTTGTTTTTAAATCTGACTGTAGATCACAGTCTGCTCCAAAACAGACAAGACAAGACCTCTGAGCAGTTATTACAGTGTTAATTTAAAGTTGCTATGTTGCAAAATGCATTTCTGTCTGGCAAAACGTTTTATGGGACCTGTCCAATTTTAGTGACAGCAATGAAACTCAATTTTAGGGTGCTGTAAGTTGAATAAATATTTAGTCATGTGTGTCTGTCGAAAAAATATTGAGTCCAGGCCTTGCACCTCACCTGAGGAAGAAGAAGTAGGAGTAGTTCTCCATCACGGTGTGGGACTGGCAGGACAGGTAGCCCAGTCCGGTCAGGTTGAGCCTTGATCCAGTGGGGACCTCCAGCATGCTGCCCCAGGCCTGGTCGCACAGCATCTCCACCTCCGCAGAGTACAGCAGCCCTTCCTCCGCGCCCTCGTACCCATACCCGAACCCGAAGGGCAGCGAGTTATACAGGCTGTCTGCCCCGCCGCCCGGGGGCTCCCGGTGGATCGCCAGGACCCGGGCGTAGACGATGATCTCCGCAAGCTCCGCCCGGCAGCCCTCGCTCAGCGGCCGCCACTCGGAGGGGAGCTGGCACCCGTGCGTAAAAGTGCCCAGATGCGCAAAAACGCCGAGCGCTGCGAGGAGGACAGCCATGGAAAACATCCTGAAGGGCCCGAGAAGGGTTACAAGCTTCTGGCAGTTGTGTAAACCCTATGGTGATGCTTCACGGAAGAAAAGTGGTAATTTCTTATTCGATCAAAATTGGCTGTTTTATGCTGGAGGACAGTCTCTTCAAACATACAAGCTGCAAAAAGTGAGTTGTAAATGCTGCGTTTATAGAACTAAACGCGTGTGATGGTTACCTGGACGCTTGAGGATGCTCCAACGTTACTTGACCAAAAACTCTTAAAAGTAGCCTATGCCAAAGTTACTTTTTGCACAACATTCGACCACAGTTCCTTTGTCAATACATTGAACTTGCACAAACTCAGATCTAAAAGAGAACTCTTAAAGAGAACTCAAAAGTCGAATCAATTCGCAGAAAAGTAGACTACTCCAACCTGTTGCTGTGTTTCCAGTGTTTCCACCTCATCTGTCTGCGCTGGGAGCTACACACTTCACCAAGGCGCACGGGTGCTGCGTTCAAGGACTATTGTGACGCTCCGACATTTGATGTTTCCATATGAACTGGTTGGTGCTATTGTTCGGAAACTATCAATAAGGTTGATAACTGGATACTGGATAACTGCATGATAATTTCCTAACATTGTTAAACAAATAGTAGCCTATTCTATAGTGGCTTTTCTGGAAAACCGCAAGCATTACATTTTTATCACAAGATTTTTCACCAGTCAATGTCATCGTCAGACTGAATTCAGAAACTCTGTATTAGATGCAATTTTTATGAAGTTTCCATTTTCCCGATAGCGCACTTAAAAGCATAGAGAGGGAAAACCCAAATGTCCCAGGCCAGTGAAGTATGAAAGTGCTTTCTACTGTTGGAGCGCATGGCCAGGAGAAGTTCTTCTTTAAAGAGGTTCAAAGTGAATAATTTGGATACATTTCACAATGACATCACTGATGGCTAACAGTATTCTGCAGTGGAACACATACGATAAAGATTAGGATAATGACATTCATTATTGTGTAGCCTACATTTCTTGTAATCAGTTTAATAGGCTACTAAATCTACTTACAGAAGTCATGATGTGTCAGAGAAGATTCTGTATGGATCTATCAGCTGCTCCTGTTTTAAAATTCTGCATGTAACAGCAGACAGATTGGCCCCAAAATAGCTTATGATAATCTATGATGACCTCATTTAGCATAGTATTGCTACTCAGGCTGTTTTCGTTTAATGACAGCCAAACATTTCAGTGGTGTGAATTTTTACAGCTATTGATTTTTGCTTAGAAAACACTCCCATCTAATGGACACTGACAAAACAGCATGTGTAGGCCTGTATTTGTTCTATTTATATAATAGATCATCTAAATAATGGAATAAATGCTGTTATATATTATATTTGCCTTTATAGGCGGTTTGTATACGAGTTTGGATTAAAGCAACAACAAAAAATAGAGATTCTTGGTTTATTATTATTATTATTATTATTATTATTATTATAGCCTAGTGACCTTTTTGTATAGCCTAATGATATTGCCAGGTATTACATCAGGATTCATTATGTCTTAATTGTTGTAATATTTGTCAGCTAAATCTGACAGGGGGGGGGGGGAGTCTCCAGTTACTGCAAGGTGACTGCTGAAGGGAATTCCCGCTGTCAGCTGATGGCTGTCCCCGCCCTCATCTGCTCTTTCCCTGATGAGTAAAACAAGCGGATGGACCTGGTCTTCACTGCTCTGCGGCGTCACTTCGAGGAAATGAAAACCTTCGTTAGTTAAATCCACACAAATCAGAGCTGAGTCGAGCCAGCGACAGTTAGTTCAATAAGGATAGGAAGTGAGGCAAATGCGTTTTCAAAATAAGAGCTAGAACTTGAAGACAAGGCCTTAAAGTTCGAATATATAGCAATATGTCAATATATTATTAGACTAATGAGGATGAGTAAACAAATCATTGTTTATGGAACGGGAAGATTTATCACATGATTTATGAGATCAATGGGATCATTAGATTAAATGCAACAGAATGCAGTCATTTCCAAGAAAATACACATTAAAATATTATGTTGTTTCATGTTATCGACTAAATTGTATCAGACTCAAGCTGTTAATAATGTATACTAATTTCTCTTTTTCCATCTCATTGTTGCTTTGCTGTTTTCCCTGTTTCTATGTTTCAGTGACTGTTAGCCTTTATGTGGCTAAATAACATTAATGGCCAATAAAAAAAACAACTTAGAATGGTATCTCTTTCTAAAAGAAAGTCCTTTTAAAAACATAATAGAATAGAAATAATTGGCAAACGTTATGCTCAATGCTTGTACCCTTTTTAAGTGTAAAAAAAAAAAAAAAAAAAAGTTTTCAATGTGTGATTTTATTTCGAAAACAATTACCGGAAGTGATCGGTTTCCGTACGTGACTTGACGTTGTTAACGTTACTAACCAGAAGCAGTTCAGTACAAGGTTGGACAACACATTTTGCCGTCTCTCCGAGTGTTTCTCCGTTTTGGAGTCAACATTCACGCTGTGTTTAGTTCCGAAGTTGACAGCAGGTGAGTTAAACATTTATACGTGTTTTTAACGTTTGCTGTGACGCAGTTTGGCTCAGGATAAACCATATCCGCGTTGTGGTAAGTTACTTGCAACTTTTCAGTGTTTATACCAGGAGTCGCACACCGGATAGGCCCACCTGACGAAAGTAAAAGTAAAACCATGCGACCACATATTAAAACATATACATCCATAACATTCTCACAGTGCGTCAGTGTGTCTGTAGTATCCAGTGGTGGTTTTAAAGTAGCATTTATCCCACTGGTATTTACTGTCGTACTCGTATCCCTAAACGGGGTTACAGTTAACCATAATATTAGCCTATATTATTATTTATTAGTGGTCTGTCATTTGGCCATTGTGTGAGGGCAGAAGCAGACCACAGTGTGTTTAGCACACAGCCCCCTTCTATTGTAATTTCATTAAGTTATCATGTGATGGGGAGATAATTCCGGCTGTATGCTCCTTTTCTGCTGCTGCATACTGAATCACTGAGTCACTGGTGATGTAAGCATGGAGCGTTTTTTTTACGTGATCTGTTGACATGAAAAAACACAAGTGAAGACAGAGGGGAATGTATTGGTCTTTCATAATAGTCTAAATTACCTATTTTTATACTTTGTTTTTAATTCTGGCATGCAAATATATCAAATAAAAACGAGATGGAGTCAGGCCAGTTGTTCCTGTGGACATGAGTATGCCCAGACTACATGGTAATTACCTCTGAATTGAATAAACATTGTATCTCAGTGTGTATAAAGTAAATCCCACAGTCTCCATCTGCTACACCTTTTCATTTTTTTCTTTTTTCTTTTTTCTTTACATGAATCATGTTAAAGTGATGTATAGCTAGACAAGGCAGTGCCCTATATTTAAATCTTCTTCTTCATCTTCACATTTTAGAGCTAAAAGATTTCAACTGTATTTTCATTTCTGCTGCTGGGCTACTTCCCCTGATAGTTACAGTGGCATCAGCAATATTGTATCAAAAATCAAACTACGTACAAGATCAAACATCTCTGCGTCTTCTTTCATTTTCTCCCTCTCAGCGTCATGGCGTCTGGAGGCCCCGTGATGAATGGCGATGTCTCTTGCTCTCCGGGTCAGTCGGGTACGCTGGAGGAAACCCTGCAGCAGATGAACATCCTCATCCAGGAGAACCGCGACCTGAAAGGTGAGAGTAGGTGTGGCTTAGAGCTGAGGAAAATGTGTTTTTATTTGAGCTTTCTGTTTTGTTTTTCTGGCACTATTCCACAATAAAGAAGACTGTTCCAGACTTAATACCCTTATCAGGTGTGGGCAAAGTGTCAAGGGTCAAAGGTCAGTGAACGTTGTGTTCCTGACGGCTCATGTCAGGGTGGAGTTTCCCAGTTGTGGTGTGATATGACCAGCTGGAGCAGTGTGTTGGGACAGGGAAGGCATAGCCTAATAGCTATGGAAAGGGTCGTAATTCAAATAACTTGGCTCGCACAATGTGTATTTATTCAAATTCTCCATCTGTGTGTCTCGCTCAGAGGCCCTGCGTCAGACCAACCTGACGATGAAGGAGCGTTTCGAGGGTCTATCTGCGTGGCGGGAGAAGCAGCGGGAGGAGCGGGGCTTCCTGGAGAGCAGGCTGGAGGAGGCTCGGGGCCGCATGGAGGAGCTGACCCTGGAACTGAACAAGAGGACGGAGGAGGAGGGGAGGACGGGGGGAGGCTTGCTGGTGAGGGTGTAGCTTGATACTGCTTTCTGTTTACTTATCAAAGCAACTAAGAGCCGTGTTCCTATGTTAACATTTTTGAAATGATCTTTATTATATCATACATTTCCTAATGAGACTTTCATCCAGCTGATTCTACTTGAAGTTGCAGTAGATTTAAGCTTCTGTCAAATTGTAACAAAATGAACCCATTAACCACATCATATTCTGCATGACGTGTAATGTCATCTCCAGGCGGTGTCATCCAAATCCAATCAGAGTGCAGAGCTGATTGCCCTGCGTGCCCAGGTTGCTCGCCTGCAGGCAGAGAAGAACGACCTGGTGGCCATGAACTCTGAGCTGCAGCTGAGAGCCGACAACTCACAAGACGACTCCTTCATTGAGATCATCAGAGTCTCGGTGAAGAGCGACACACACACACACACACGCACACACACACACACACACACACATATAAAAGAAATTAGACAGATGATTCTATATAATCAGTTTTTCCCTCTGAATTATCTTCTATTCAGCATGGAAAGGCCTCACTAACACAAAAAAGCCTCCACTTTAACCCACCACCCATGCTGTTTTAGACAAACAGAGTAGTGAATCTAGTGTTTATTCATTCTAAAATTATTACACGCTATTTTAAAGAAATCCAAATCAGATTTCCAATAACAATACAGTCATAAGTCATTCTCATTCAGATTTTTAATGAAATGATACACGGCTGTAAAACAAGCTTTTGAGATGTAACTGGGTGTTTTTCTTCTCAGGATGGAGGTGTAGACGGCATGAACGATGCACGTGGTTCAGAACACAGCAGACGTCCGGAACTGAGCATGACGGCATCCCAGCTGGACAGCAAGGAGATGACTATCAGCCAGCTCCTCCAGTCGCTGAGGAACGAGACACAGCGCGCCGAGCGGCTGCAGGCCGAGCTGCAGGCTTCTTTTGCCAGGTTAGAGGGCCGCAACTTAAAGGAGCAGTTCACCACTAAATAATCTACTGCATTAAATGAATTAAGTTGCATATTTAACTGGGCCTACTGTACAATAACGTGTAGGGCTGCCTAAAGCCTATACACATACCTTTTTGTAATGCATACAATACTAAGGTGTTAAAATAATAATTATTCATATATATTATACATCATGTTTTAATGTTAAAGTGCTCATATTATGTTCATTTTCAGGTTCATAATTGTATTTAGAAGTTATATCAGGATAGGTTTACATGGTTTAATTTTCATAAAACACCATATTTTTGTTGTACTGCACATTGCCGCAGCTCCTCTTTTCACCCTGTGTTGAGCTCTGTCTTTTAGCTACAGAGTGAGACATCTCACTTCTGTACCATCTTTGTTGGGAGTCGCACATGGCTAGGTAAGGACTACTAGCCAGTCAGAAGCAGAGTATGAGGGCGTGCCATGCTAGCAGCTAGGCGAGCATTATAACGTGTGTTCCAAAGTGACCACGTTTGACTCTGAAGTAAAGGCTGGACTACAACAGAGCTGTTTGGAGCAGTTATGTGAAAAGTTATGTTTTCTGTTGGAGATGGTAAGTCCCTTTGGGGGGGGGGACTTTGGGCTTTTTCACTTTGTAAACCTATAACATGCACAAAAAAGATATATAACACAATAATGGAAAGGGAAAAAGCCAAAAAGCTTAATATGAGCACTTAAAACATACATGTAGCACTATATACTTGAAGCTTAACTGTATCTGTGGGTGGCTACCTTACCTACTGGCCAGTAGCCTGTCATCAGTGTTGTGTAAGTTTAAAAACAAATCACAAATAAGCAGATTTATTTTTGCTTATAATATGTTGGACTCATGTTTATGCATATTTTCAGACATATTTTAACTTTTTGGAAAACCCTTTTTTTATGATTAAACAATAACTTGGGGCCTCCCTGCAGTACCTCTAAGGACCTCCTAAGGGTCCTGGACCCCCTATTGAAGATCTCTGATCTACTACTACTCTTCTGCGTTTATAGCATCAGGAAACAGCAAGGCAGGCTGTCAGTGGTTCCTGGTGCTGGTTTCTTGTAAACTGGACCAAATTGTGTTGTTTTTTTGTTGTTGAAGCACAATGTTTTCATAACGTTTTTTTTCTGTTTTAATCTAAAAAAGAATTTTGTATTGTGGTTTTCTGACATTTTTTTTTAACCGTTTTTGAAACAAATTATCCAACAGAATTAGAGAGCTGGAAGAGAGGAAGTCTAATGTGGAGGAATCAACACAGACCCAAGCGGAGACCAAGGAGGATTCTGGGAAAGAGGACAAGGTATCTACTCAAAAGTGAAAATACTAAAACTAAAAGCTGTTTATTGTAGTGAAATAATAATGTAATTCAGGTAGTTTAACTGTAGCATTGCAATATGAGATTCACATATTTAAATAACCTCATTTTGAAGTTTACTGTTGTTGATCTCTGACTTTACAATTACCATAACTGGCAGATGGTCCACTGATGTTTTTAATGTTCAGTTTGCTCATCGTAATGCTCGTCTGTCATTAAAATGTATTTCAGGCAGCATCTGAGGTGGATAA
Organism: Gymnocephalus cernua; assembly: GCA_023631565.1. NCBI lineage: Eukaryota > Metazoa > Chordata > Actinopteri > Perciformes > Percidae > Gymnocephalus > Gymnocephalus cernua. The sequence continues at coordinate 18,517,975 of CM042447.1, read as the reverse complement.
TCTGAAGTGTCAGATGAGAACGCTGTTTAAAGAGCTGCAGCAGGCCCAGAGCAAGCTGGATGAAGCAGAAGACATGAAGAAGAACCTGCAGGACAGGTATGGCCACCACATACTAAATGGTCTGGTGTGGGCCGATATGTGTGAAGGAGCCAACAAGAATAAAACATGGCAACCTATAATGTGCTCCGACAATTAAGGCTGCATTCACATACACTCAGGTGGCCATCACTCATTATTATTTTATTTTTTTTAAGATCATTTTTTTGGGGCAGGTCGGACCAATATCTGTTTCATTTTCTCTGCTGCCCATTTTTCTTTTTCAAACATAAAGACAACAGGAACTTAATACAGTTTGGGAGAGGTAAGTCGTAGAGTTTTATGTAAACACTCTGCGTTTACATAAAACAAAGGTTGGTAAGACCGGGGAGGACTTTAAAGAAAAAAAATAGTATTAAAAATGATTTTGACAGAAAATAACAAGTTTAGAAGTTTTCAAACGACATTACTCATTTTTTTCAGGGTCCTTTTGAAAATGAAAACATGACTTATTTATTCGATCATTTAAACAAATTCTGTCCTTGACACACTTAGTCCAAAGTTGAATGAAAACAGTTTTCTGAAGACGAAGAGAGAAGGTTTACTATTTTAATATTTATTCTCTTTAATTATATTTATTATTATGTGTTAACATGTGTCTTTACTTAAATAAAGGGTTTTGAATCTTCTCCATAACATAGATGTAATTTACTATATCTGTCCACTCCTGTATTGTGGGGGCTTCAGGAAGCATTCAACACCTTGTGAGTGTTTGTTTTTTTACCAGCGAATGTCAGAATACCAAACAAATACTCATCAGACCGTCTCGCATGAAAATCAGCGTTTCCTAAAAATAATGTAGAGAACAAGAGCGGTAAATCCATGTTTAGTATGCTTGTTTATGTTTTGTGAAGCTCGGTCAGTCCAGTAAGGTCTTATGACTAGGCAGTCCCAAAATATATGCCAGTGGTTGGCCTCCTGAAGTCCACACTGTCTCCAACATGTTGTATCTCCCCCATCAATATATACCTTCTGTTGCGGTGTAATGAAAAAATCATATAAGACATTTCCAACCAAACTCCCGCCATATGTGGGAGTTGGTACATTTCCACTGAAATTTGCATACATCAAGCCAGACCTCATGTGATATAAGTAAGATTACCCTCTTTTTCCCACCTGTCTTTAAAGCTTTAGTGCATAACTTTTTGATATTAATGAACGTCCGTTACATTCAAGCCATTGCCAAATGAGTTGATACAAAGCTCCACACAACTCTCTCTGTATTTCTCAGTATGTCAGTATGTTCAGAAGATTGTGGCGTCCGGTGACTTTCCCGCACAGAAGCTCGAGTGAAGATAATGACCTCTTCTGAAGAGTCATCATGTTTTTTTAATCCTCTGTGTCGTCTTTGGCTACTAGCAGCTGCGTGGAGGAGGGGTGGGCCGTACTGTCACATGATACAAGCCTTCCGTGATCGTGCACACGCCGACAGTGTTGTTGTCATTACTTAGAATTCCTCATGGGGGCGACAGAAACTACGCACTATAGCTTTAATGTATTCTCTTCCAATTCATTTTGAATGTGGGTAGTGCGTTTAGGCTGCAGTGGTGGGGGCTGCAGGGGGGAGCCGGAAAAAGACCGCCGCAGCCTGCGACAAAAAGTTGAGACAAATACAACTTTTAGAGAAATGCAACCCAACGTCACCCTGCGGTGGCCAATCATGTAACCGGCGATCAGACTTGACAGTAAACAGTAACATCACTGCCTCTGTCGCTACCACAACAACGTTTCAAAACACTAATGAGGGTAAAAAAACGAGTTTGTGTAACCGCTGACTGTTTCCTGCAACAAGCTCCAGCACAAAGCACAAGTCCCCCTGGCTCTTTTTTTTTTTTCTCTCTTTCGGCGTGAAATGAAGCTGCATTCAAGTACGGTTGGAAATGTCGAGATCTTTAAACGATCTGATGGAAAAGAATAATTGTGAAGTATAAAGTCTACTTGTGCTTCATTGGGGCCATTTGGTGACACAGAAAATCGCAAGATTGCTTTCTTTGGACTAAGGCCACCGTTATGTGTTTTACAGTATACTGTACCTGAACTGTGTAAACAAACTCCAGGGAAATCCTGTTTGGATCTTAAGCAAACACAGATATGCAAAGGTTGTTCCTGTTTGTGTCTAGATGTCGGGACGTGGAGCAGGACGTGGTCACTCTGAAGGCTCAGCTGGTGGAGAAGCAGGCTGTTCAGTCGGAGAACGACCGGCTCAAGCTGCAGGTGGACAGCATGCAGGCTCAGGGCCAGATGGAGCAGAGGAAGGCTGGGGAGGAGAGGTCAGAGGCGACACATATACATATACAGAGACATTGACTGGTCATGCTAATGTGGCTGTCAACTGCTTTTTCTCTCCAGTTTTTTTTTTTGACTGTACAGTAAAAGTATTTATGGGAATGATTTGCATTGGAACAGAGTCCCTGTCATAGTCTATTTCCCAGTAGTGATTAACATATATTTGGACACACACACTGAGTCACCGGTAACCTTGTCTATATCCACGACATTCCACTTCTGTATTGTTCAGGTGCCGCCGGAAATTCCGCCAGATAACTTTCATTTCAGCCGGATGTCCGTTACCTTCCTCTTTCTTTGTGTTGGCGTTCTAAACTCCGGTGGATTAATGAGGATTATGGTTAACTGCTCCTCAGATCTCTGCAGGGTAAATCCAGACAGCTAGCTAGACTATCTGTCCAATCTGAGTTTTTTATGTTGCACGACTAAAACAACCTTTGAACTTACACATGTTCCACCAAAACAAGTTCCATCCCGAGGCTATTTTGCAGAGGCACCGTTGCTCCATCCGGCGCTTAGCGCCGCCCAAGACAATTGTGATTGGTTTTAAGAAATGCCAATAAACCAGAGCACGTTTTTCTCCCATCCCGTAAATCAACACAGAGCTGTGGAGGAAGGTCTGGCAGTGCGAGACTACCGGTAACCCCCTTCTTTCTCCCCTCACAGGAACAACCTGGCCCAGCTGAAGGATGCCTACACCAAGCTGTTTGAAGACTACAATGAACTTAAAGAGGAGAAGAAGAAGAGAGAGGTTAGTTTATATCGCATAATGAGGACCCTTTTCGCAATGTACTTTTATCTCATTTCCACCAAACCTATGCAGTTAAAAGAATAAACAATTAGAAATGAGAGCTGGGCGTGTTTGACCTTTGCCCTCTGGTTGTGCAGTCTCAGCTGGTGCAGAAGGAGGTGGTGGACCAGCTACAGGAGCAGCTGACTGCCGCTGAAGAGGCCCTGGCTGCTAAACAGAACCACATCGATCACATGAAGCAGGAGATCTACAAGAAGGAGGAGGAGCTGCAGACCATATCTGTGTTCCAGGCTCAGGTCAGTGGCTGTACAAAATGTGTTATCTGCTTTGCTAATCAATGTTTAGTTAACCCTAACATTGGATCCTAATGCCGCGTTCGATTTACGTCGGAAGTCAGAGGTCGGAACTGGGAATGACGTCACACCCGAGTTTAAATGTGTTCTATTTACAAGTCAGATTTTCATTGTTTTCATTAGCTCTAGCCAGGTTAGCCATTGTTAGAAGTGCCAGTTTATAACAACGCCTACGCTGTTTTTTTGTGCATACAAACCACGTGACAACACAGATAAAAGACAGCGCTGCGTGTACGACTGATTTAGTGTGACACAAATAACACAGAAGTGCTTATAACTGTATGTTACTACAGCTTTCACAACTGTCGATGCACGGAGCAGCCGTGTTGGATTTTTAGCTCGGGGTACTCGGTGGTTGTCCGAGTTCTGAGCTCGGAAATCCGAGGTCAGGGGGCGTGTTTCCGACTTTGACCTCGGAAAATACGAGTTCCGAGGTAAATAGTACGTGGCATAAGTATCAGAAGTCCACATAACCAACATGGCTCTCTTCAGTTTTGTGCTTTTTTTTTGTACTCTGTGTGCAGGCAGAGGTCTACTCCTCAGACTTCTACGCAGAGCGAGCAGCGAGGGAGAAACTCCACGAAGAGAGGGAGCGTCTGGCTGCTCAGCTGGAGTATGTAAAGAAGCAGAACACCCACCTGCAGGAGGAGATGGAATCACTGGGCAGGTATAGAATCAAACAGAAAACCAAGTTTGCTTTTACACCTGTAGTTCAGTTCATTAAAAAAGATACAGTACATTATTCCTATGTGTGTAACAATATTGATTCAATGATCAGTGATGCAATATCATGGATGCAAAGTGAAAATATCGATACATATAATCTTTTTGATGTGCCTTTTATTTCGAAATACCCACTTTATATTTATTTCTATTAAAAAAAATAGTTTGTTTTAAAAAAATTTCAAACATAGCATAGGATCATGAACTTGTGATTTACACCCCTAATTGTTTCCTTTTAGTTCTTGTCTGGTTCCTTTTCACCCTGTAACCGAGTTGTAAACTCGACTAGTTGGTCATCCATTGGACAGTTTTGGTGATGTCATCTTGCATCATAAGTGGCACACATGAACCCATTTAGAGAAACCTGAACTGCATACGTGTTACCACAGTTACCAAATAATCTTGCATAAATATATACATGTATTTTGCTCATACAAGATCGCTTTCTTGACAGTTCACGAACAGCAATTAGATTTAATAGTAGTTCACGCTAATATCCTCTACGTTGACACAAATTAATACTATAAATGAACTGCACCAGTTCATTTATTTTTTTGGAAGCGGTCTGAGACGCCTCTTTTTCTTGTGTTTCTCCACAGGATGTCGCTGAACGAGATGCAGAGGAGACATGTGTCACAGGGAGGAAATGCACACGGAGCTGGCGCTAGTCTGATTGGAAGAGGTACACATGGGTTTTTATTAGATAAGAAGGTCAATACCATTTTCATGTCTGTACAATAAATATGACGCTAGAGCAAGGACACTAGGAGGAGTTAGCTTAGTCTAGCATAACGACGTGAAGCAGGGTGAAACACCGAGCTGGAACTATGACTTGATTGGCCAGTGACTTCCTGGAGTCTTCTTGTTACTGTGGAGACAAGGGTTCTACACTGGCAGTGGGCAAGTCAGGACGACAAGACTCGAGGGAGACACTGACCCGCCTAAAAAAAAAATATATATATATTTCCAGCACATAACTCCATATAAAACCACACAGTTTTTGCATTTTAGTTTTTGTATTGATTGAACAAACATGATATAACATGCTAGTATAGTTACTATAGTTAGTTTAGAAGTATTAGTTTTATGTTTTGACAGAGCCAGGCTAGCTGTTTCCCTCTGTTTCCGGTCTTTACGCTATGCTATGCTATGCTAAGTTAACCGGTTGCAGGCTCTATTTTAATACTTAGCCTACAGACACAAGAGTGGTATCAATCTTCTCATCTAACTCCACAACCATCTTGACTGTATAACACCTAAAACGTGATTGGTGGAACTTGTTGCGACATACTGTACCACACAGTCTGGGAGGGAATGCAGGATTGACAGCTCAGTTCAGTGTAACTGGAACATCTGTCCAGCATGTTCAGATTGTAATCAGTGTCTCTGATTCTCAGGTACTGACTGGCAGCATCAGGGGAACATTCCCGAACACGCCTGTCCCAAGTGCAATGAGATCCTGCCGGACCTAGACTCCCTGCAGATCCACATCATGGACTGCATCAACTAGACCTCCATCATTAAAAGCATCCACGACATCAGTAGCTACGTTAGCACCTTAATCTGAGTCTTCCTCTGCTTTTATCTTTACCTGAGACAACTCATCATTGTTCCACGATAAACTCAGTTACATTCATTCTCGGATGGAAACACTTTGCTTTTTCTAAGGATTTAAATGGAGAGATTTTAAAGCTGTATTGAGGGTTCTTTTGAAAAGAATTGGTCCTCTGTAGTTTGTTCGATTTGAGAATTGCTTATAAATAGTTGGAATACAACATAAGATTTTGGGAAAATAAGAAGATTAACTTCAAGGAAAAACTTCTGGAATATTAAAAGAGAAAGTTCACGCCACCCCTGATAAGATTTTAGTGTAGTGCTGTCTGCCTGTCATGTGCACATTAAATAAGTGCAGCCTTCACAAGTTGCATTTGTTTACCAAGTATTTGGTTGTTGAAGAATTGAGAAATTCTTTTTATATTTTTTGCTTGAAAAGTATATTTTAGCTAATGACTGGGTGGGTGGGGTGGTAAAAGGAGCATGCACCATGTGGGCACTTTAATATGAAGATGAATATTTTATTTTGACTGATGCAGATGATACCTGGTAATTAGAATGTAAAATATTTAACTTGTTAATCAACCTATCACTGTATACGACAGCCTTTGTAATTCTATGTGCAGGAGGCTCCAACAACCTACTAATTCGGTAGTCTGTAGATTATAAAGGACTTCTGATTTCATGTTGTAATTCTGTGAATGAAAATAAACATAAAAAAACAACCTGGAAGATTATTTCTCTGACTAAATATTTGAAAAACAGTTGAGTTAGAATGATATCCTTGTGCCTTAAATTATATATTGTGTCAACATTACCGAAATAGCTTAGTTTTACAGTTGGTGTTCATTAGCGAAGAATACATGACTCGAAGCCTTGTTTTGGAAATGTATGCATAACGTACAGCAAGATTTGCTCCTACTTCGTGCAATCCACGGCAATAGATGGAAAAGCAATGGACTATCTGAAAGCCTCCGAGGCATATCAATATCTGCACAGCAACAAAGTCGGTTGTGTCATGTCATACAAACATGATCGTTTTGTTTATCTGAAAGCAAATGTAGAGCCCAGCCAGTGTTTGAACAATGCGTGGCATAATGCTTGGGTGCTGGTAACTGAAGCTGGAGAAGACAAAACTGCGGGATGTACGTGTGTTGCTGGACCAGGGAGATCTTGTTCCCACTCAGCTGCGATCCTGTGGAAGGTAACTAGATTATTTGACCGTTGTAGCCTAGGCCTATCTCTTTATTATTATTGTTATTATTAATTAATACTGTTCAGTCAGATCCTTGATTCCCAGTCGGTATCAGGCTTGCGTAAAAAATGTAAACAATGGAGCGCATGTACATTGCGTCTTCGTAGCTGGTTTGTGGTCGCAGCACTCTCTATCTAACCACTCGTTCTGGTGCTTTTTCGAGCGTTTGCAACCAACTACCGCACACGTCATTCCCGAACCACTTTTCTTCATGTTGTAATTGTTATATCCTCTTTGTCACTGCGATATCAGTGCTTTGTCGGCACAACGGAGCTAGCTAGCAAAACAAACCCGCCCGCCAGAACGGAAGTGGATTGCATCGACAGGAGGAGTTTAGGAAGTAGAGCGGAAACGGCTCAAAAACTTGTCTATAGTGCAGTAGAATATGGTGTTGTGGTGTGTGACTTTGGCGACTACTAGTGGTAGTATTAAAGTATAAGTATAAAATCATAGAGTACAAAATAGTATAAAATCAATGGCTGCCACATGACCCCTCAACCCATTGCAATCACAATCAATATCAGCAATATCAGTGTGTTGTTCGATATTATTTGTATCTCACAATCGTATTTACTTTGAAAGAATTCAATCTTTTAAAGCCATTCTACGACATAGAAACATTTATTTTCAGTTAGGCAGATCGTTGGGCAGCTCCCAGAACTTTGACAACACAGCGGGGTCCTTCGTTTAGCGCCAGTTTAGATATCGGTCTATGGATTTTCTCCCCTCGCTCCGAGTCCAGGTTGTAGAGACTACAAGATTAATATCTCGATTTTTATCAAATATAACACCATGACTTGTACATAACTACGCGCAGTGCTAATTATTGGGAAACAAACAACACATTGACAGGTTGGAAGTAGTTGAAAAATCCGTCAAAGTTGCATTAGAGCTAGCAAAGGACACAAAGCTGTAACCTTATCGTTAGCTCTAGAACCAGAGGTAAGTTGTCTGTCTTATTATCTTTGAGTAACGTTAAACATACAAATACATGGACTGTTTATTTTAAAGATAACCTTTAATTTTCTTTTCATTTTGATGTTCACATAAGAAAAAAAGCGAGATTCATACCCCCAAATGTTGACATGTAGCCATTTCTTAGTTTAACTTACAATGTTGAACTGTCTGCCAGTTTAAAGGGGTCCGGTGAAGCAGGCCATAGCCTCCCCTGACACTGAGGCTGAACCTGAATTTCAATACTTCACTCATCCTTTTCTTTCCACCATAGTCAGCCTATGTTTTGCCTGCACAACGTTTTGATGCACTGGCCAGACTGGCCAATGTGACATTACTTTCCATTACATGATGTAGTATGCCACTATGTGTGCTGTGTTTACACGAAAATATTTTACCAGTGTGGTTACACAGCCAACTTTTAGTGAGACATTGCTTGTGCAAGTCATTTTTATTTATCAGAATAAAGTATTCTCAAGGCAGGACTTTAGTATAATAGTATAACACTATAATGTATTTATACAATTGTACAATGTTAATATAATATCAAACTTGTAAAGTGCAAATAAAACAGTGAAACTGCAACTAAATGTACTGATGAACAGTCATTACGCTGTTTAACAACATGCAAAATGAGAGTAAATAGTAAATAGGGACATTTTGTCATTGTTGCAGCAAATAAAGAGGACATGTATGCTACAATTGATGAGGGTACTAAGCTGACCCGAGAAAATACAGTAAACAACACACAGTGACACATTTAAATTATATTTCCAATTTTATTTTCTAGAGAGAAAGCAGGCCACTGAGGCCAGGCATGCAGATCCAGTCTTATTTTCTTAGGTCTCTAAACGATGTTATTATAAGAGCTGCCAAATTAGTCTTTCCTTCACTCCACACAATAATAATAAGTGTCTGCCTTCTTGTAGGTCACCAGTTCATCTAAAATCAACACCATCATTCACATCTCTAAAATGGAAAGTAAGTACAGCATCATTGGATTTAAAACACATTGAAGTACAACTTCATGAATAGATCAAAACATAAGTCAGTTTATGTCTTCTCTGTCCAGGTGAGGATGATCTGGACATTCTGACGGCGCTGCTGGCTGAGAGCGAGGGAGTCGGAGAAGAGCAGGGCGGTCAGGAGCAGGCAGACGACTTGGATGGCCTGTTTGACGCCGACAATGATGAAGAGTACAAAGAGGACATCGAGGAAGAAGGGCGAGATGTATCGGATCTCTTTGGAGATGTGGAAGACATTGAAAATGAAGAGAAAGACACTAAAAGAAAAGAAAGTGGTGGAGAAGCCTGTGAGAGCCTGGACAGGTCCAAGGAGGATTTAGAAGGTTTGTGCCACTAAAGTCTCTCCTCTTGGCCAATTTATGGTCTGCATTAAATCTACACCGTAGGTACATGCGCAGGTACATGCGTAGGTACCCGTAGATTCAGGTCCGACGCCGTAGTCTGACGTGCACCTCCCAAAAAATGTAACTACACATCGTGCCGATGCAGACCGCAACAACTGTGATTGGTCCATTTGGCCGTGGCTTGGTAGCGTCGCTTTGCCCCCTAATCATTTCCAGGTTCTCCTTCTCTCCTCTGTAAACAACATAAAATCAGGTTAGAACGCACAGGGGAGACACTTTGTTTCTCCCTCTATGCCTCTAGAGTCTGTACTCGCTCCGAAGCTAATCCCCGTCACTCTCTCGCTCGCTCTACCACACACTCCCCAGCATACACACATGCCGGCCCTGCTATTCTCTCAAAGAGATATGCTAGAATGATGCAGACACCAGCCCACAAGTATAAACATCAGGCCACTTACGTAGGCTCTGCGTAGATCCTACATACAACCATAAATCCGCCTTAATCTTCTTTTAGTTGATGTACAATGTAATGTTTGTGTTTACCAGCGTTATGTCTTCCTTCCTCAGACGAGCTGAGGCGCATGCAGGAGCAGATGCAGCGGTTGCAGCAGCAGCTGGAAGCAAGCCAGAAGGTTTCCACCTCATCTTCCACTCCGGTCGCGACTACAGGGAGCACGGCTCGTCCCAAACCAATCACTCCCAAACCGACATCCAGTCCACAGCCGACCGCCAAACTGGCCCAGGCCAAACCAGCCTCTACCACACCGAAGACCAAGGCACAATCAGGTAGCTAAACATTTAGTTGTTCACCAGCCACACTGGTTGACAAATTCAGTCCAATGGCCACTTTTGTTATTTTATTTTACTCATGAAGTACAGAATAAATTGATGAAGACCCAAACAACTGCACATAACTGCAGTGGCAACACAAGTCAATTGTGTTTCTGTTTTCTCCTTGTCTTTTGACAGCAGCAACATCTTCACCCGCTCCAGTCAGAGGAGGAGGTCTGAAGCTCCATGAGTCCTCTGACTTTTTTGATCAGCTGAACAATGCTGACTCCTTCAAACGTAAACCCAGACAGGCTCACCATCCCAAAACAAGCACATCTCCAGGTAAAACCTATCCTTACGCAAAGCATTTACATAAACCAGAATTACTGAAAGCATTTTGTCATTGGCTTTAGTCATGGTATATTTATGTACAAAAGAAATGATACTTGTGCACTTATTTTAGTGTGTTTCACGGTTTTCAAGTTCAAGTTCAAGTTACTTTATTTATACCCGAAGGTAGATTTTGTTTGCAGTAGAGTCACACATCATCACACATTACCACACATCATCATCAAAAATCATCAAAAAAGTTCTTATCGGTCAAGAATAAAATAATACATAAGCATACAAAATTGTATATAAATACAAGTAAAAAGATTTAAATACATAAGTAAAACTGTGTTTGCGGTAGACACGTATAAAACTAAAAGAATAGAATGATACATACATATTGAATATTACAAGAAGACAGAATAAACACTTGTGCAAAATATAGCTAGCCTATAACTTATTCCTCAATGTAATGCCTGCAGGAACAAAACTATTCTTGTGTCTTTCTCATCAGAAGACAGAGGGCCACTGGTGGAGATAAAGCTTGGCAGCTCCTTCCAGCCAGTAGAGAGCACCAGCCAAGTTTTTAATCCTGTGCGTTCACCTCCAGCCTCTCAGAGCAAACCTGCACCAGCTGCATCAGCAGGACAGCCCAAACCTTCTTCTCTTCCTCCCCTTCCTAAAGATGTGGGGGTTGAGAAATACTCAGGACTGCGGCTCAGGTGAGTACACTGAAGTGATGATAACACAGGCCTTTTATAAAAAAATCTGAAGTGAAAAAAAGTCTCATACTGGGCTCCTTGTCCAATTCAGAAAACCGCGCGTTTCCTCCAGCGAGATGGACCGCAAGATGGCCGACCGCCGTCTAATCCGTCTGTCCCAGGTACCGGAGCGCTTGGCTCGGGAGAAGCTGGAGGATAGCGACTGGGTGACCTTCGCTGTGCTTGTCAACAAAGTCACACAACAAAGCAGCAGCAGTGTAGGTCTATGCTCAAGCCTCCCATCCATGGTTGTAACCCTCTGTGTTTGGCTCAATACTGCGACATGTAAATGGTTACAAATCACACACACATCTCAAATTTGTTGTGATTTAAGGACATTTTTAGCTATCATACATTAACAATAATACTGAATGTTTTTTGAAGCTGTGGAGCTCTGCTATTTTGCTATTTCTAGTAACTTTTGTGAAGCAAGGACACAGCAACATCCACGCCATGTTTGTTAGCTGAATACACGTTAGTTCACCATATAAAAAGATATTTCACTCACTGTCTGTCAGCTGCTCACATTGTTTGCCTTTCTCTAAAATATTAGAAAACACTAAAGCAGAACCAGAAAACCCAAGCCAAGTTGGTGTTGCTCCATTATTTCTGAGACCAGGGGGCTGTTTCACAAAATTTATAAATCCAGGATAAGCGATAAAGCGAGGCTTGTCTAATCTGTGCAGCCTGACTTGGTGCGTTTCACGACGGCCAAGCCAGGATGAGGAGGAGCGACTAGGTCGAGCCAGGCTGAAGTAATTCGGATAGATGCGCGTTCACGGCTTTCCTTAACATCACAGATTTACTGATGCTAAAATGGAGAATACGCATTGTTCATACTTTATACAGAGTGAGCAGCAGCTTCTTGTGGAAGTATGATTACGTGAAACACATTATTTGTAAAAAAAAAAATAAAAAAATAAAAATGGAAACATGGGTGCTGTAATGAAACAGCGAGGGAAAGCGAGGTAGACGATTGCGGACCGACTGAATGCGTAAGCAGCCTAAATATATACATTAACTGACCACTGCTCTGAATTGAAACCATCATAATCATACCATTCAAGGATTGGACTACTAATCATTTGCACAGATTAACAGTTGTACTCTTTGCCTTAAAAGTGAGCAGAATATAATGTTACTCAGGACATTTACCATGAAGATTCATTTTCTACACTGCTAGACTATGATGCATAAATATCTATTTCACTCTGTTTCTCCCTCTCTCTCTTATGGACTAGAATATAAATTTCATAAGTCATATTAACTTCCACTGCTCGCTTTTAATGCAAAGTGTACAACTGTTCGTTTTTTGCAAATGACAAGTGACTCATTGAATGGTTTCAGTTAAGAGCAGTAGTTTGTAAATGTATATATTTTTAGACTATCATTCAGTCGGTCCGCTAATATCTGCCACGCTTTTTCTCACTGTTTCCCTCTTTACATATTATATGCTTTGCTCCCTCGTATATATGGACATGGAAAATATATGGACACTGAAGAAATTGGACTCTAAAATCTAGAAACTATAAAGATAATGAAGTGATAAATTCCGTGCACACTGTAAACATGAATGTAGCAGAATTTATTCATCAGTTGTTTCCCCCAAGCTAAATATTAGGTCAAAAACCATTGAGGTGTCCTCTCCCTGTAAATGTACAGTAGCCTACAACACTATATAGTTACTGGTCCAGTGAACTATATATAGTAGAAGTCTATAATTTGGGAGGATTGTACAATTACAATTATGTTCTTAAAATTGTTCAATCCTCCCAAATTATAGTCCTAGTTTACTGGACAACACAAATTGTGTGCTAAGAATGCCAAATACAATGCACATGGAAGAGGAACAAACATGATCCTTTTATTGTTAAAGAATGCAAAAAAAATGAATCCACTAAAATGATTTAAGGTGCATTGGTCCACTATAGAAACACACATGTACAGCATTTTATGTATTGTCCTTAGTAACAGACTTCATTTAAAACACATTTGCAACTTCATCTGCCTTTTCTAATTATCTCAACAACTGCCGTAATATATTCATCAAACTTCTTCTAACAACAATATGTGAACAGCAATCTTCATACAGCAATATAACAGTAACAATGACACATGAATCATTAAAAAAAAATTATGGTCACAACTTTAAATAATAACAGTGCTTAACTGAACAGCAAATATGCACCTGTTGAATTTTAATGCAGGCTGATACTAATCAGGTAAAAGCACTACTGAGTGAACAGAAAAGGCCTCAGGTACAATAAATCCTGGCTGTTAGCCTGGTCAGGAGCAGGCTAGCTGCACACAATAAATCTCCATGGTAACTTAGGTGCCTCTGTTTTGTGATACAGAGTCAAGGCTAAATTGATCCAGGATAACTGGGAAATCCCGGCTTAATTCGCTATCCAGGTGTTGTGAAATAGCCCCCTGAAATGTCGGCGAATTTCAGATATTCTGTCCAATAAACTAGGGACCGTTTTGATTGCGTGACATTTGTTTACAGTGTTTGGTGTGTGCAGTGTGAAAGCAAACCGAACCAAATGAAAAATGCAACAATGTTGCAACTTCACTAGAGCCCGACCGATATATCGGCGGGCCGATATTAGGCATTTTCCAAACTATCGGTATCGGCATTTGTAATGGCCAATGAATGAAAATTTAAAAAATAAAATAAAAACGGACGAAACCCTTCAACCATGTTGTGAGTGTTGGCGGTGCATAGTTTGTCCACCAGAGGGCGCTCTACACGTCTCTGTTGGCAACACTCGTATTTAACCCTTTAAGTTTCATATCTTAAGTTTGTATTTTTATACATTTTATTTATCACAACTTTAATATATTTTTATGTTCTGTTGTGACAATGAAACAAACAAGTACTGTATATTTTAAACTGCATTATCATTATTTTAGTGAGGACTCATAAATAACTACAAATAACTGTTTTTTTTCTTTATTTTTTTTTAAATATACAGTATATCGGCCGATATATCGGAATATTGGATTTTTAAATCACCAAATATTTGTATCAGTATCGGCCTTAAAAAAATCCTTTATCGGTCAAGCTCTAAACTTCATCCCTGAATTGCACTGAGGTGTGAAAGCGCCCTAAGGCTTTTTTTCCATTCCACACAGACACATCTATTCAAGAATAGAAGCAGTATATCCTACGTGGAATGACTTGTAGCCAATGCAATTCAGTAACTTTTTTTTTTTCCCCCAACTGGCATGTTCAAATCTTGATTGGTGGGTAATCAAAGTAATGGATTTCATTGGCCACACCACTGAAATTCATCCAAAATTAAATTTAACTTAGCAGATCTGAAAATGTATTGGAAGCACTGTGTACGGTCACATTTTTTGATGGAGTGCTTTCTCTCCTCAGGGCAAAACCTTCAGCATCTGGAAACTGAACGACCTCCATAACCTGGAAGTGTTTGTGTCTCTGCTCCTGTTCGGCGAAGTTCACAAAGAGCACTGGAAGACGGAGCCGGGCACCGTCATCGGACTCCTCAACCCAAACCCCATGAAGCAGAAAGAAGGATATGACGGGGTGAGTGGACAGTCTGAACTGAATACAATGTACATACAGCAGAGTGTGTTCTGACAGCGGAAACCAGTGTTTACTTTCATGACCTTCACATTGATGCAGTCATTTTACAGCTGTCAGTGTCAAGAGCCTCAAGTCGCTGCCACCAATCAGAAGTCACATTTTAATGTGGATCTTAACCTTGAACACTGCTGATTTTACAAATAGATGAACTATGCGTAGATGTTAGTAGAGCAGAAGGATTTAAAACAAAAAAAATAGGTTAGACGAAAATCAGTGTGTCACTGTTAGGTCAATGCCCTCAAAACTGAACTGCTTTTCACTAAAATAAAGTTATAACCTTGTTTTATTTATGTTTTACTGAATTGGTTTCGAGACTTTTTTTTGTCATTGACTGGTCTGGCAACTAAAGCGTAGGCCAATAAAAGCTGAAAACAGACTGGTGGTGTTGGGTGAAAATAGCCAGTAAGGTTGTCAGCGTGGCATGCAAAAAAAGAGAGGTGTTAAGAGAGGAATGTGGCGACAAAAGCCAAAGCTGTTACCAACTACACACACACTGACACACACACACACACACACACACACACACACACACACACACACACACACACACACACACACACACACACACACACACACACACACACACACACACACACTTAGATCAGTTTGAGTTCAGAGCCTCTAATCTCAGACGACCGAAGGAATGGGGAATTATCTCCACTGCAGTCACAGTTTGGACACAGTTTATAGTGTCTAATGAACTAAATCATGCTGTGGTCAAATGAAGATGTGATATTTGTCGCATGAAGAGCTGTCATTCAAACACAGTTTTGGCTTTTGTATGAAACGTAAAGCAAAATGTGTAATCTAGGCCATATGCATGCTATGACTTCTTACCTACTGTTCATTCTTGTTTGTGATGGTGTAAATGAAGGGAGAGTGATGGACTTCTATCCAATCAGATGTTGTTGTCTGCAAACTATCTATGATTTTTCTCAAGAATTATTATCATGTCAGGGGAAAATATAAAAAGAAAAATCCCCCGAAACGCCAAAAAACAGAACCTTTTAAACTTCTACAGATAAAGCTTCATATTTTGCTTATTATGACAACTTTTAACATGTACAAGACAAACATGAAAAGGGGAACATCATAAAGTAGAAGGCTAGTTAAGTTAGCACTAAACGACTTTTTAAATCCAACATAAAACGTATAGGACAGATTTGTATTAAATAAAACAACCTAATTGTCTGCTGTGGTAAATAAAAGGTAGTTTCTGAGTTCTGGAGTTAGAGAAAATGGCGTCCCAACTGGTACATCCTTGTGTGTACTGCTCTTGTGCAAAGACTAGGGATGGGCATTCAATAACATTTTCTTCGTCGATCGTCGGGAGAATTAATGATCAATTATCGATTAATCATTCATATTTTTATATTAAAATTCATTATTTATTTAACTTTTTTAAAATTAAAAACGCAATGAAAATACAAAAAATACAGCATGTTTTTTCCTCGATATGAGATCTTAATTACAAGAAGAACAACGTGTGGCAGTTAAACTGGAGGTTTGGCTAAACTTAAATATGTGCTGCGGTGTTTAATTTAGCAGC
Organism: Gymnocephalus cernua; assembly: GCA_023631565.1. Taxonomy (NCBI): domain Eukaryota; kingdom Metazoa; phylum Chordata; class Actinopteri; order Perciformes; family Percidae; genus Gymnocephalus; species Gymnocephalus cernua. Next base: position 18,501,610 of record CM042447.1, on the reverse strand, counting down.
GGAACTGTTGCTGCGAGCCGGCGTTGTTAAACAGAGACCCTCGTTTGTTCCAAAATAATAAATAAAAATAATAATGTTCAATAATAACTTAACCATAACTTAACCAAAAACATAATACTACTTAGATCTGACAGGTTTTGTCAAAATGTAACTCAAAAGTATCAAAGGCACGGACAAAGCCTAATACAAAATAACCAGTTACTCACATAGAACTTCTGCACCAGTCTACTGTTTTTTGTTGAGAAAAATAAGCAGGTTGACATGATCTGGGGTCCGAGGTTCCCTTAATACATCCATGGGTCAGACGTGACCGCTACCTGGTGATCGTCAGTCCATCCGCCGAACACACCAGCCGGCACGGGATGCACCAGTACCTCCGTGCTAACTTGGCCAGCCCGGCCCGGGGAACCTCATTCCGTTCTTCGTTTCGTAGTGAGTTTCTACCAGTCCGGTGATGGTACGTCGTGATGGAATGTGAAATGCTGGTTCCAATATCCATCTCAATGAACGTGCAGATCCCTCCGGTAATTTCCCTCTGCTCGTTGTGCATCGCAGCTCTTCCGTGCTAACGCCGAGTTGATGCTAGGTTGAGACTGAGAGCAGGACGCACCGCCACCGACATTAACCAGCGGGTGCACTTTGTTTAAGTGGTACATCATTTGAGTCGTGGCCGTGTTGTACTTAGACACGGAGTCGCAGTGTTTGCAGTGAACTAAGTCGTTTTTTAAATCAAAATGGTCCCACGCCACACTTCGCCGTGTCCTCTTCATGTTTACTTTGAATCAAAACGTAACTCGCAGCTAATGCCTATGGCGCCCCCGGGTGGTAAAATGTTTAATTGCTGCTGACACACTGTAAATCATTTCATTGCTGCAATCACACTACACAACGCAACCTGCATTAGTTTAATCGATGACAAATTAACGTGATCGACGAAATTCTTAATGATCAATCGTCGATCGTCGATTAATCATGCCCATCCCTAGCAAAGACATCTATATTTTATTTCTTAAGCCTAGTTCAGACTCGCGGTGAGACAAAACCGTTTTAGAACGTTGCAGGGAAAAGTTGCAGCGGTCTGAACTGACCGTTCATATATTTAAACATAAACAAACTGGTATCCCATAGCAACAATAGCATCAAAGATAGAATGGAATAGAAATCAATGTCCATTTGGAATGAAAACATGAAGAGAATACATAGAATCCATGATGTCATAACGACACTTGATGTTGAGAATCTATGAGTACTGGACCTAACTTTAGTTCTGACACAAATTCACTCAGACGGCAGATCGTATCAGAGACTGTGTATCAGACTGAGACAATTCAAAGGTACACTTTACAACAGGAGAAAAAACACTGTGGTCCAGCAAAATACAAAGTTGGAAAACATGGAATTCAACTCCAAAGAGATCGAACCGCAAATTAATTTCTATCTTAGTTCACTTGAAGAACAAGTACGGTGTGAACTGAAGGACAGCGAGGCAAGGCTCACCCAATGTGAATCTGAGGGAAGAGTTCACCTGACCATCCGAGAGGACTTGCTGGCCAATGTCCTCGATCAGCTCCAACAACAGAGAGAGGGCAGCAGTTGGAACCATGAGAAAGAGCTGATGCAGAGGGAGATGTGTGACTTGAAAGTTCAGCTGGCTGAACGTGTCCACTCCCCACCCGGGGAAACAGAGTATCTGAAATCCCAGCTGGGAAAAATCTGCAACATGCTGCGAAAAGCCCAAAAAGATCTCAACCAGCAGACCGTCATTACTGAAGACCTGAAAGTCGAATTGGAACAGATGAAGGGAGAGAAGGAGGCCCTTCAAAATAAAATGGAGAATCAGAAGATGGAGCGTCGTAAGGAAAGACAGATGGTCGCTGTAGCTAAGACCACCAACGTGAGGTTGGAGAGCGATCTGGAGATGGAGAGGGCTCAAGCTCAGGAGCTGAAGAATAAATTGAGCAAGATGGAGGAAGCTCTCCTCAAACAGGAGGAAGAGGCAAAGGAGACCCTGGAAAGAGCCCAGTCTTCTCATAGAGCCCAGCTGGATGAGGCTCTGGCTGAACGTGTCCATTCCACACCCGGGGAAACGGAGTATCTGAAATCCCAGCTGGGAAAAATCTGCAACATGCTGCGAAAAGCTCAAAAAGATCGCGACCAGCAGACAGTCATTACTGAAGACCTGAAAGTCGAATTGGAACAGATGAAGGGAGAGAAGGAGGCCCTTCAAAATAAAATGGAGACTCAGAAGATGGAGCTTCGTAAGGAAAGACAGATGCTCGCTGTAGCTAAGACCAACGTTGAGTTAGAGTTGGAGAGCTATCTTGAGATTGAGAGGGCTCACGCTCAGAAGCTGCAGAATGAGTTGAGCAAGATGGAGGAAGCGTTCTTAAAACAGGAAGAGGAGGGAAAGGAGATCCTGGAAAGATCCCAGTCTTCTCATAGAGCCCAGCTGGAGATTCAGGACAAAAATAACAAGAACCTCATGGCTGCTCTTAAGAAACAGTTTGAACATCAGCTGGAGAGTGAGCGTGTCCTATGGCAGCAGGAGAAAACCTCCCTGCTGGAGGAGAGCGAGAAAACAAGAGCCTCCTGTGTGGCTCAGATTGACGAGTGGAAAGAGGACAAGTCATCCCTCCTTCAGGCCACAGAAAGCCTGAAGCTGACTCAGCAGGAAAAGGAGCAGGAGTGGGAGAGGACGGAGAGCACCATGAGGTCCCAGCTGGTGGATCTTCAGAGCCAGATAATGAAAAAGCAGAAGAAGAAGAAGAAGTGGTACAGAAAGCTTCTCTAATGCCCGGCTGAGGAAAAGAAAATGCATTTTTACTAGTGGTGGGCATAGATTAATTTTTTTAATCTAGATTAATCTCACTGTAATCTTGGAATTAATCTAGATTAAAATGGCTCATTTGAATTCTGACGAAGTCATTCAGCATATGTGTGCTACCCAAATAATGACTAAAAGTAAGTCTTTGAGAACTGGTTTCTCAAGCCAGGTGGCGCATTAGACCAGGGGCTCATCTCCTGTTTCCAAAATGCAGTGAATGCATCACAAACTAACTACGACTAGTTAACTTTCTAAAGCGGGCGAAATTGCTGGTTTGCTAAGAGTCGGTCGGGACTCTAACATTTAACACACTGGCAGACGCAAGTGACGGAGGAGAGCAGGGAAGGAAATATGCTGCTGAACGAATACGCTGCATGTTTTAAATAGTGTTGAAAAAAATTAATAAACGCAAGTGCGGCCGTGTTGATTGTGAGGCGCACCGCCGCACATTAGTCTGTGTGGGAAACACTGTTACTAACTGTTTATTCAGTTAAACATTCATTTTGAACTGTTTTACAGTCAGTAGGCTGTATACATCCGCGCTAAAATATCAAGGTGAAAGTCATCATAGCTTGCGTAGTATCCTATAGACCCAGCTCCCAACCCAACTTTGAGAATAGATTAACGGCGATATTGTTTTTATCGCCCGATAAGAGTCTCACGTTAACGCTGAACGTTAACGCCGATAACGGCCCACCACTAATTTTTACACAAACAATCTTTTAAAAATAAATGCATACAAATGATGTCATGTTTGTTGGTCTGTTTAAAATGTTAAGTTGCACTACAGTCATGTGTAATATTAAATGCTTAGTTGATGTATAACCCAGGGGACAAACACTCATGAGTTCTCATTTGCATCCTAAACCCCCCAAAATAGAAGTTGGTCTAAATATAGTTTTTTGTCTGGAGGTACATGTTGGTCATCCAATGAAAATAATTCAATTAAAAACACGGGAGCATTTCTTTCAGGGACAATTAGCAGGTTTACTACGAGTCTCATGTAGCTTGAGACCAAACAGGTTTATTTAGTGTCACAGACAAAATGTACAAGAATATCCATTAAAAAAGGTTTGCTGGAGACTTGAATTATTAAAGATTAAATATCAATTATCAGTTTACTTTTTGTTTTGGGAATAATCAATACATCCTATGATTTGATTACATGTAGTTTTGGTTGAATGATATAACAAACTTCAGCTTGACATCCAGAGTCAAATTAGCAAAATAATTTGGAGTGATTAGAGCAAAAGGAAGAAAAAAATTCTATCCGTATATCAAGACGTTTCTTAATCCATGTTATATATATTACTTGAAGCCTATTCTGTGATTTACGTGTTTTTATATTAGGCCTACTTCAGTGTTTACTCTACAACTGCAGGAAAATCTAATTATCAAAGTGAGACACTGTATCAGCCGATACTCAGTATTGGTTTCATCATTAGAACTAATAACATGAACATGACCCCTCCGCCGGCAAAGTGTTTACCTCTTCGTGTACGTAGCAGAGTACTATGAGGTCCTCTGGTTGCCCTGAGCTGTACGGAGAGGTTTTTAAAAAGAAAAAGAAGGGAGCCCACACACTGCTGAACATCTCAAGGGCAAACAGAAGCAGAAAATCTTCTTGGGGGCATTTATTAATCCATACTACGTACAATCGTGCAAACACCAACAGGCCAGCATTAGAAATTACCAGAACTATGTAAAAAGGTACTTAAAAGGTTAAAAGGTAAAGACAGTACTTAATCAGGATATCTTTGTCCCCATTAGCTCTTCCTAGACAGATCTCTGGTCAGATTTTGATGCACATTAGAGGGATGCTGCATCTTCATGCTGTTAACCCGCATGTTTGAAAGATCTATTCATTTCTTGGCCTCTTAGGGGTCCTGTAAACAAATGTCAAATATGCACGAAAAAGCTTAATATTGAGCCCTATGTATGGTGCTCGAAAGGTAGAATCATTGCTTCTTGCAAGTTCCACCAGTTAAACAAACAAAAAGCAATATAACATATGATGGTGGCATAGGATCAGGGCAAGGTGGGTGCATGGCGTGGGTGGATGCAGACGCTCCGTATATTTCTTCTGCTTTTTGGACCTTTGCAAATTGCATGGCTGGAGATTACCAACTACAGATGTTGTAACTGATTTTTTCCCCCCACTCTTTTCAAATTTCACCCCTTGTTCAGTACTTATTTTTACCATTAACGTGTTGTCTTTTATTGTTGTTGAAGTGTAATCTGTTTTTGTTTGTTTTGATTCTGTGAAGCACTTTGAATTGCTCTAGTGCATGAATTGTGCTATATAAATAAATAAATTGCCTTGCCTTGTAGTTTTGCTTAAAAAATGGCTAAAACGATTAAAATAGTTGGACATTAGTTTTCTCTCGATGAACTCATCGATTCATTGACTAATTGTAACTGAGTAAAATAACGACGACGACACCTTATAAATCTGTAAAACAAACATAACAAGTACAAAATGAGTCCCAGCCACAAGGAGAAGAAAATAAAAGAGAGACAAGGCAGCACGGGAAAAGAGCTGATTTGTTGTGTATTGTATGCATTTGTTATACTTTATGATTTCAATCACTTGTTACTACTGTCAGCTGTTTCCCATTCCAGATATAAAAGCTTGTGTTGAACGTGTGCAGGTGAGCCTGACGGTGGACAACCCCCAGAAGGTGTTGCTGATGGGCGAAGCTCAGGACTACAGCAACTGCAAGGGCATGAAGAAGAATGGAGACCCCTGCTCTCAGATCGTCAACATGGTGGGTCCATCTTCTGTGTGTGTGTGTGTGTGTGTGTGTGTGTGTGTGTGTGTGTGTGTGTGTGTGTGTGTGTGTGTGTGTGTGTGTGTGTGTGTGTGTGTGTGTGTGTGTGTGGCTGTGTGTGTGGCTGTGTGTGTGGCTGTGTGTGTGGCTGTGTTCGAAACTGCTCCCACTCACTATTCCCTGTATAGTGTTTATTAAATGAATTATTAAAATTATATAGGGAATGACCAAACGAGATTTCGGACACTACACCGAAAACATCTTTGCGTCTGTAGATGTGCCGGTTATTTATGTGACGGAGGCGGGCGCGCCCAGCATCATGTAAACAATCCAAAACAAAGACCCCTTCTAAAACATCCCTGAAATAAACCGAGCACTCAGGAGAATAGTAAAATGTTGTATATATGTTGCATGTTACATTTCCAGTTAGGGGTGTGCAAAAAAAATCAATTAGTATTCGAATCGCGATTCAAGCTCTGCCGATTCAAAATCGATTCATAGAATTCCAATGTAATTTCTTTTTTTTTTTTTTGTCTACTGCAATCACATGATAGATAGATCCGTTATTGTTCCCCAAGGGGAAATTCAAGGTCCCAGTAGCTTACAGACATTACACACAACATACACATACATCATAAACAGGATGATCAAATAACAAACAAATCCACATGAATAATATGATCTATCTATAAGATCTATATATATATATATATATATATATATATATATATATATTAGGGCTGTCAATCGATTAAAAAATGTAATCGAATTAATTACATACTCTGTGATTAATTAATCTAAATGAATCGCATACATCATTTTTGCTGTAAAAGTATTTCAAATATTTCAATTCAAATGAATCAATGAATAATCAGCATTAGTGACATTAAAGTTAAAAAACTTTTTATTATTTTCACTGTTCAACAATACAACAATTCGATTTAATTAATCTAAATGAACGCGTTATTTTGACAGCCCTAATATATATATATATATATATATATATATATATATATATACATACATACATACATACATACATACATACATACATACATACATACATACATACATGGGAAGAGTAACTACATTCACATACTGTGAATCGTTTTTGAATCGAAAATCGATATTGAATCGAATCGTGAGCCTAAAAATCGGAATCGAATCGTGACATTTTCTGAATCGTACACCCCTGTTTCCAATGTTTAGAAATGAAAGCCCGCTCCATTTTTCCTTTTCAGTTTTCGCGGGTGCTTCTGCTTCTCCGGGAAAACATGGCTGTGTTGCATTATGGGATACAGGAGTAAAATCGAGGCTACATCGTATGTACACTCAAATTAGTTGTGCATAGTGGGTATTTTACAGTGGACTATATTGTATAGTGAATGAAATTAACTGCAGATAATTCGAGCAACACTACAAAATGGCAAAATGTCAGGGATCAGGATTCCATCACATCGTTTTTTTCATTGATTCAACCTTTATTTACACTCGAGAGATCATTGAGGGGCAGCCCTCATTTTCAATGACATCGAGTCAGTTGCAAAGAAAACGACACAGAAAAGGAAATAACACCATCATAAGAACATAGACACTAAAACTTTCCGAGATTGGAAAAACTGTTTGATAAACAGATCAGGACAACCAGGATGCAACAGAAATACAACTATGTAAAGCAACTACAAAGAGACGTTTGAAAGTCCAAAAGGCACAAGTGAGTTGATTTATTTTTTCCCCCACTTGTCTCTGTGTGGCTGTTTGATTACAGTTTGAGTGCCAGTACTGCCAGTATCACGTCAAGGCCCAGTATAAGCAGATGAGCTCGAAGAGGTCCGAGCTGCAGTCGGCTTTTTCTGGAAAAGCTCCCAACAGGTTGAAGGGGAAGGGCGGCAGCCTGAAGGAGCGCCTGTGTCAGGACGGCTTCCACTACGGCGGTGTGTCCTCAGCCGCCTGCGCCGCCTCACTGTGAGTGATGTTAGATGTCGTTTCACTCAGCAAAAAAAGAAACGGCCCTTTTTCAGGACACAATATTTTAAAGATACTTTTGTAAAAATCAAAATAACTTTAGAGATCTTCATTGTAAAGGGTTTAAACAGTGTTTTCCATGCTTGTTCAATGAACCATTGCGCCATTTGCTCAGGGACACATTATTCCATTTCTGTTAGTCACATGGTGAAAATTGTTCAGTTTATGTCTTATTTGTTAAATATTGTAATGTTCATGCAAATATTTGCATATGTTAAGTTTGCTTAAAATATAAAAGCAGTTGAAAGTGACAGGACGTTTTTTTTTTTGCTGAGTATACCTTTAAATGTGTTTTTTTTCCTGCCTGTTTTCTACAAACCTTCCGTTTAATGCACATACTGCATTTAATGCAATACTTAATGCAGTAATAAAAGCCACAGTGTGCACCATTTTAAAATTCAACAGACAGACAGTGATGCATACCGAGGCCACAACCCTGTACAATTTGGGTTCTGGCAGTTTGTATTTTGGCAGTTTGTATTTTTTACAGTGTGTGTTGAAGTCAGTTTGTGCAGGCTAACTGTAACTTCTGAAGCCAGGAATACTATGTGGGACTGGGCAGAATCTAAACCGCCGGGCATTTTCAGTAAAAGGTCTGTGTGTTGCAGAACGGCGTCCAAACCGAACAAACCCAGCCAGACGACTCTGAGCAAGCTGTTTGTGAAAGGTTCGGCTCAGCTCGCCGATCAGGCCAAGAGGCTGGGTAAGGACTGATAGTCTCTCTCTCTCTCTCTCTCTCTCTCTCATACACACAAACCCAAAGACTGCCAGTTAACCTTGGCTAGTTGTCTCTTTTGAAAATATTGAAATATTTTGGGCGTTTCACAGCTTATAAAAGTCTACAATACATTTGTCTGTGCTTTGAGGACCCGTTGGGTTTTGGGGATGTCTTGTATTACCTCCAATCACCTCCAATTAAGATATAGATAGATACTTCACTCAAGGGGAAATTCAAGGTTAAAGCTTAAAGACATCACACACACAACATGTACATATATCATAAACAGAATGATAAAATAACAAATCCACATGAATAATATGGACAGTAAAAGAAAAGATACTACATAATAAATCCACATGAATGTACTAAGTGATGTATAAGAATGAGACGCTTGCAGTGACAGGGCAGGGACTGACCCTGTGATTCAGTCTGCATGGTAAGGTGCTCTATGAGAGTGACCGATTTTATTGGCCGATACGCGGCTGCTGCGTTCGCCGATAGTTTTTTCCCAGCATTATTTACAGACAGGCGTCCACAGGCAGCTCTGTTTGATGCTGGAGACGCTACAGTTCACGTGCAGACCATGCACTGCCCCTCCACCGCTAGCACCATGGCAGTCTTCAATTACAAATCAAGCACTTTATTTCAACGGCTACTTTTCTTAAATTATTTAAATGTGTTGACAAAGGACATTTTGTGATGACCTGATTATATCCGTCTTATAATATGTGAGCAAGCAATGCATCATCAAGGCTGTGTTGTAGATGTTGATGAAAGCCTTTTACCCTTGCACAGTTAACCATATGCAGTGCACCCATCCATATGATGCACATTGCACACATAATTTGGGTGATATATGTAAGATTGCAGAAATGACACTGATCTGATCTGTTTTTGTTTATTTTTAAAGAAATGGCAGAGCAGATTCCGAAAACAAATCCAGTGTGGCAGGGTTTACATGTTTATGATGTAAATTGAGGGAGCAAAAGCAGTATCGGCTCCAAATATCGGCTCAAGAAATTCGGCAGCCCGTATCGGTCATCGACTAAGGCTGATGAAAAGAAAAAAAAACAGGCACTAAAAAATCCATATCGGTCGATCCCTACATGGTGGTAGTGCAAATAAGTCCAATAGTGCAATGATAAAGTCTAGAGACCAGCATTAAATATGGACAATACAAGAAAATAATGTAGACATAGTAATATAAAAACTATAGCAGCAACATTAAATATGGGCATTATAAGGGAATAAAGTAGACAGTAGGATAGACACAAATCACCAGTCAATATTAGAGGTTTGAAGTATAAGCACAAAATGTACTTATGCACACGTTTTAGTTATAATTTTGACGTTTAATTTTTGTTTGTTTGTGTTTAACTTTTCTTTTTTAGCCCTGAAGTCTGGTGAAGTTTCAGGTTGTACAAATGAATTTAAGAGCCTGCTGTCAGCGCCGACCCCCGGAGCTCTGCAGCTGAAGAAGCACTTGGCACAGGGCAGCCAATCAGGTACATCACCTGGAAATAACTCTGTGCCTTTTCACCACTTTAACTGAGAATGAATGAATGACTTTAATTCTATTTGAGTGCCATCAAACAGCCCATCCCTCACATTATGATCGACATTTACAACATATCAATATATTTGCGCTGGTCACAAATCAGATCCAGGTGATCTGATAAAAAGCAACAGTAACAGTTCCCAACCCTTAGTGATAGATTTTCTTCCTGAACTCCCATGCATTCCCTAAATAAGATGCCAATTTGAAGGTCTCTTTTTCAGACAATGTGAGTCATTCATATCCATCAACTCACTTGTAGTCTTTAAATCACTATTTAAAAATGTCATGACATTTCCAGTACAAAGGGCAGTAACAAACGAAAATGATACTCATTTTCTGTTTCTCTCAGATGACACACTGGACACATTCCATTCCATTATTCTTCCACAGCAACTTACCGACTCATTTAAATATGAAGAGGCAGTATGTCAGCTCTAATCGGAGCACAAAAAGACCACAAGTAGATTATAAGAACATAAGAAGTGAATTTGAATCTCAAAGCAATTTATAATATAGTCCAGTGATGTTCATTTTCTATGTCAATATTCAAGTCCGCCCGTCACCCTTTTTATTAACCTTTTTATTATCCATCTTCAGCCTCCAAAGACGCAGGGGGAGCTCCAGTTCAGTCAATCTCAGCCACAGACCTGCTGAAGCAGCAGAAACAGAAGCAGCGGGAGTTTCTGCAGAACCGGCGGCGGCGGGCAGACGAGATCCAGAAGAGGTCGCTGCATAGCTCCGCTGGGCCTAGACCCGGGTCTACGTCCTCACTGGGCCGAGATGGTCTTATGTCCCCGAAAGCAGCTTCTGAGGTCCCCAAGGCCACCCAAAGCCCTGCAGCTCCCTGCGCTCCCACCCTGGGCCGAGGCTTCTCTGAGGGGGAAGACATCCTGTTCTTTGAGAACAGCCCGCCTCCGGTGCCCGCTCTCAGCCTATCAGCCGCCAAGCTGGCTGCCCTGAAGAAGCTGAGAAACAAAGGGGCGGGGCTTAACAAGGAAGACCCCAACGCTGTGAAAAGGAAGAGGGGTAATGGCAGTGAGATCAGCGCCCGAGTGGAGAAGAATCTGACCTCACCCAATGGTACACAGTCGCCGCATATCTCCAACGTACACCTAGTTGAGTTTAGATATTTACCTTGGTAGCAGCTCACATAAGAAAAGAAATTCATGACAGACGACATAGAGCTCACTAATGAATGTGAAGACATTTGAGCATTTGATTTGATTAATAAAATGTAGAATTTTGTAAAGTAAATATATATAAAATGACTTTATTGTTGCTTGTTATAACCTGTCATTTAACCCACTGTGCAGGTGAATTGTCCAGTAATGAGGAAGAGGAGCCGGCCCAGAAGAAGAAGCGAGAGCAGCTCCTCTATGTCCAGTCAGAGGAATTTCAAAAGATCCTCAACGCCAAATCTCGCCACGGAGCTGCACTACAGGCGGTACGACCAGTGGCACTTTACCATGTGCTATATCTGTTAAGACTTGTTTTGCTTAGCCCAGTTGATATATAAGGTTGATCTGAGGTCTCCCTTGTCTTCTTATTTTGCAAATCCAGCTGCATTTCTACATGTAAAACATTGTAAAGTGTGTCTGACTTTTCAGTCTGAATCCTCTCTCTCTCTCTCTCTCTCTCTCTCTCTCTCTCTCTCTCTCTCTCTCTCTCTCTCTCTCTCTCTCTCTCTCTCTCTCTCTCTCTCTCTCTCTCTCTCTCTCTCTCTCTCTCTCTCTCAGGCGGAGTACCAACTGCAGGAGAAGTACTTTGATCCACTGGTGAAGAAGGAGCAGATGGAGGAGAAGATGAAGGGCATCAGAGAGATGAAGTGTCGTGCTGTATCCTGTAAAAAGGTACTGAGTGAAATAGACACCCATTTACTTCAGATATGTATAAATATATAAAAAATATAAAAAGACAATAATGAATAAAAACGTAGTGTATAGCGCAATTTTATTTTAAATGTTCTGCCATATGAACTAAAGTGCTATAACATTTGTTCTGCAAACACTTAACATCAGCATTTTGTTTATACAGTAGCAGTTAAATAAAATATTGTGATATTGTATCCTGAGCTACAATCATTACACTGAAGCAGGCAATCTCTGAGGTAACAGCAGAAACATTTTTTTCTTTTATCAGGGAGTAGCATAACCAGTCTATGTTCAGTACCAAATGTCCCTGTTAGAGTGTGGTGAAGCACAAAAACGTTCACTGCTGGGATTTACTGTGGTTACCCAGTGATGAGTAGTCCCTAGTGAGAGCAACAGTGGGTGCATGTTGTAAAGTTGTCCTCTCCTTATCCATACAACTCGTGTATTCATCTTGTGATGGTGCGTCTTGAGGGAATCTCATACCTGCCGTCATTTGTTGCGATTCTCCACAACACTTTTCGGCCTGCAGTCTGTAGCTATCCACTTCGCTATGGCATTTGTTAGCTTCTCTTTCCTTTGTTTATCTATACTTCTCCCACAGACCCTCCTTCGCAGCGCTGTGGAGGAAGGTACACCTATAAACAGACACATAGAAACAACCACATTTACTACAACACCACCGGATCTATACAAAGTTAGCGTGATAGTTTGTTCAGCAGTGCCTTCTACACCTCCGAGTCCTGTAGATCTAGAGGGTGATTGGTGGTGATGAGGGCAAGGCGTGTGATGGCTCCATCGTTCAGGTCTGAGATGTTGGGTGTAGGGGGGCTGATAATTTTGGAGGCGACGTGTGTGACCTTGGTGAGTTTGTTTTTGTTAGAAATGTTGAACATGTTGTAGAAACAGGGGGAACCGTACAGCATGATGGGTTGACTGTATCTCAGGTAGAAGAAGGAAAAGAAAGCTGTTATGTTCCTTTGTTTCCAGTGTGGTTACACCTACTTCAAGCCGGCGGATCGTTGTGTGGAGGAGAATCATGACCTGCGGTGGCACGATGCCCTGAAACGTTTCTTTAAATGCCCCTGTGGACAGAGAGCCATCGCTCTGGACAGACTGCCAAACAAACACTGCAGGTACATTAAATACATATTCCTCAAGCTCTTTCTCATTCCTTTGATAGTTTTTCAATGAAAAGATATGTACATTAACTAATGTTTTACCATTTCAGTAACTGTGGTCTGTTTAAATGGGAGCGTGATGGGATGCTGAAGGTAAAATCTCTCTCTGACTCATCTCCTTGTTCACTCACATTGAAAGAAAACAGACCTGATGTTGCTCTTTATGTTTTTTATTGCAGGAGAAAAAGGGACCAAAGATCGCCGGAGAGCTTCTGCAGCCTCGAGGAGAGGAGCATGGCAAGTTCCTCAACAGCATGAAGTGAACGCACCAGGATTTTTTTATTTTTTGTTTTTGTAATTTAAGTGTCTTTGTAGCATTTTTACATTTGTATGAATTATGTTTTTAAAGTTTGATGTTGTGTAATTGATTATGGAGATTTGAAAGTCTTTGATTTTATTGGATATGGAAATAAGATGATTAAAACAGAAATTTGCAACATTTTATGTCAAATGTCCGTTTCAGAAAAAGCTGAGCACACAGATTCTGGTGTTGATCTAGTCTGGCTATCACCAGACCAAGCTCAATCTTTTAAGATTGAACATGCTCTGGATTTTGTCTGCACAAGAGGCGTGATCAACGGTTATAGATCAAATGACTCAATTGGATAGTCCTTCAACCAATCAGACCAACGATCCGGGTGACGTAGCAGCGACAGCGGCATCAACGGGTTGCTGCGCTTCGGTGGCAGTACACCCATGTTCGGTGGCCGGCTTGTTGAATGTAAACAAAACGCTGCTTGGTGGCTTCTCTATCGTCATCGATAAGCCAGTTTGTGATTGGTTCACGCAAATTTGTAACTGAAGCAGGATAGATAAACGTACAGGTTTCCAGCCTGAGTTGCAGGGAGAAATCAAATCGCCAGCAGATTGGGCGGGGTTTACCCAGTCTAGTGTTGATCTGGAATCCTAATAATATTTAATAGTATGTAGCAAACATGTTTTAACTTAATCCAGCAACATTAAAGAGCCCCTATTATATTCCTTTTCAGCGTCATATTTGTACTCTTGTGGTCTACTAGAACAGGTTTACATGCTTAGATGTTCAAAAAAGATCTTATGTTTCTCATACTGCCCGTTGCTGCAGCCCCTCTGCCTGAAACACTCTGTCTGAGCTCTCGGCCCGCCTCCCTGACAAGCCCAGTCTGCTCTGATTGGTCAGCTGGCCCACTCTGTTGTAATTGGTCAAACACATTCAAACGAGCCACTGGGTGGGCTCTGCTTGCTCAAGCGAGGTTTATGGTAGCCGCGGTGTTCTGGTGCGAGAGCCATAAAATGACGTCACCACAGCAGTCGTTTTCAGTGCAAGGGCTCCGCAAGCTGTCACATGGTCGTGCACCTGTGAATTTTTGTAACTGCGCGCGCTGAGCTTTCAGTTTAGTTGGAAAGACTAGCGGAGCAGGTTTGCCTGAACAAACATCTGTGTGATCTGTTTCCTACTGTTGCCAGGCAGCCTGCTTTGTTATTCACCGATTATTTTGTTTGTACGGCCTCTGATGTTTAGGAGAATACTACAACGAACAATGCGTTGAGCATGAACGTATATCTGAAGCTTCAGGTAGCACCAATGGGCAGCACATATGAAAAACTGGGTTAGCATTCTCAATCAGTGGTATCACTAATTGAGGAACTTCAAACAGGAATGTGGGCAAGGTTTTTTTTAAGGCAGTTGAAAAAACGTGGTCTGTGGGAAAGAGCTCCATCTATTACATACACAAACAACTATATAACACTAAAAGATGGGAAAATCCAAAAAAGCATAATAGGGGCTCTTTAAACCTACTTATACATGTTGTGACTGAATAGTAGCATTTGCCTAATTGTCTTTTTTTTACAGAACACGTCGGAACAATTAGGAAAAGCACAGGTGTAGATAATGAAATGAATGATGGCTGAATTCCTTACATAATGTGCATGTGTAATCACTGTCAAAGCTTACTGGGACACACTGAGCCATCATTATTATTATTAGTAACAGCTGTGCTTTTCTTACTATGAAGACCCAAAGCGTCTGCTGCCTCTGTCCTAGATACAAGCTTAAACCACAAACTTCTTTTTTCTTTTCAAATACTCCTTGCCTATATGATGTGGTGTCTGCTGCTGCTGCACTGGTTGTGATTTTTATTTTTTATTTTTTTTTAATACATGGTAGAACTGGGTAGTGGTGGTTGGAAGTGTTCCACTAATAGGTATTCCTACTGTATAAGTTGATCAACAGAAAATCTAAAGAGGGTCTCACCACATGGCTATGTGATCTGAACAAGAATGAGCAAAGGTATGTAACCTACAATATTTATAAGTTGGTTATCCTTATGCAAATGTTTCTGCTGCAAAATGTCAGACAGTGTTAAAGGCCTGCCTTAAACATGTTGGCAATGCTATACAATGATAAACTTGGTTATTTTTTTAATTTACTGCACAACTAGATTGTTTCAATTGTTTCCAGCTGCAACTGTCTTGAGGGCAGAAAACCCTTCAGCAATTTAAATCATCGGTTTCTTATTCTAGTTTCTTCTTTCTGTAGTTAAACTCAAAATGTAGAAATCATACAATGCATCAAATACAACATAATGCATCCACCTGTATAATGCAAAGCGCCTTCAAGGCAGGTTGAGTAATTTTTGCAGACATGTCTAAATCGGCAAGGTTCCAGTTCTGCCGAATGTCTTTCATTTAGGCCGGATGTCCGTCACCTTCCGCTTTCTTTGTGTTGGCATTCTAAACTCCGGTGGATTAATGAGGACTGTGGTTAACTGCTCCTCAGATCTCTGCAGGGTAAATCCAGACAGCTAGCTAGACTATCTGTCCAATCTGAGTTTTCTGTTGCACGACTAAAACAACTTTTGAACGTACACGTTCCACCAAAACAAGTTCCTTCTCGAGGCTATTTTGAAGCGGCGCCTAGTGCCGCCCAAGACGATTTTGATTGGTTTAAAGAAATGCCAATAAACCAGAGCACGTTTTTCTACCATCCAGGAATGCTGTGTGGATTAACCATACCCTCCTTCGCAGCACTGTGGAGGAAGGTCTGGCAATGCGAGACTACAGACATCTAAAACTCACAGCTGAATGGTCCGGTGTTTATTTGGCCAACATCTACAACCACATTTGATTGAAAGCATTTTAATGCCTCGGCTGCTCGGGTTGTTTAAAAGTACCCTGGGAAATATAGGAAATGAAGTATAAAGATGAGCCAGGTTCCTTATATAAAAACACTTCTTTACAGGGCTCTCAAGTGTCACGCATTGAGCGTGACAGTCACTCATTTCGGTCTTTTGTCACGCACTCCCGCCACACATTGTATTTCTCACGCAGAAAAACTGCCGCAGCCGCTCTCACTATGGAACCGGCAGGAATCAAGCGTCTCTCCCCTGGAGTTCTTAGTCGAGCCTGCCACTTATCAGCCAATCAGAAAAGAAAGGGGCTACACCAGACGCGGAGTCAGCTGATTTTGCCGAGGCTTCAGCTGCAATGTTTTGAGTGTAGCCCTGAATGTATTTTGAAAAGTTGACTGACAAATATGAAACGTGGCTTAGTGTCCACACTCACTGTAAAAAGCTGCAGCTTCAGGTTTATCGATGCGCTCTGCTGTGGAGATGCTGCGGCAGATGTGTCGCGTTTGAGCTCCGTTAATTTTGCCGTATAGTTTCTGTTCTCCACCTCCGACGTAGAGCAGCGTTCAGCCACTTCACTAAACGTAGTCTCATTCAGAGACCCAGACGGGGACCTGGTCTGTCAGAAGGTCTAGGTCTACCGTATCAGCAGAGCAATCACGTAGGCCTAATGCATAGCAGACTATTCTTGTATCTTATCACTTTATTTTTCACAAAATACCACGACTCCTCCAAATCTCAGAGAGCACAGATGAGATTGCAAAAGTTTTGGACATGAGCAGAAATCTTGCTCAAACACATCTGAAATATTAAAGTCCAGGGGTTTATCAATCCATTAACATGAATAATGTATAATTGAGGTGAATATTTGTCATATGCACATTTAAGGAGGTTACTTCCCCAACAAAAGATACAAAAGAGAAGGTAAGAGTAAATGATGCCTAAGCTACATGTGTGCTGACTCAGATATAATGATATAATTAGGAAAGCTGATCCAAAGGAGAATAAATATTTGAAAGCAATACAGAAAGCCTGAGAGCCTTACTGCAATATATTACATTATGTTTTTATATTTGAATTGTAATTTGTGTCCCTTTACATAAAGATATTTCCAGCATATTGATTCAGAAAAAGGTACTAATAGGTGCATAAAAATTCACCACAATGCAGGAAATGAAGTGTTTAATGCTTAAAATTTTCTGGGGGTGGACCCCCAGAACCCCCCCCATCATAAGTCACCAAACAAATCTGCAACCAGAACCCTGTCCTTTTGGTTGCCGGGCCAGTTATGATTAGACCAAATGTTGGTGCCACCTAACATTTACAAACTGGAAGCTATAATGAACATACACTGGCTATTGCTATTAACACGCTGCGGGGGGGGGGGGGGGAGATGTCACTCTTGCCTGTCTTCAAAACTTGAGAGCCCTGTCTTTATTATATCAGTAGGGAGATATTGCATAACCACCTTTGGGTCTAGGGACTGAACCAGTTTCATGTATGGACACAAACACACTCCATGTGTTGGAGCGATGACTGCTGAGGCCAGCTGGCGCTCACACAAGTCTGCAAGCCAATCCACATGGCCGTGAAGAGGAAAGGTCTGAGGTGGAATCACAGTATAGAGGTAAATTAAGGCTTTTGGATTCACAGATTTGTGATTAGTAAGTACGGAGTGCCATGCCACATTGAGGGTTTGAGGTGTGCTCCTTATGTTGTTGCTACTGTTTTTTCCCCTCTCTCTCTCTGCCTCGTCTGTCTCTCCTTTGCTCAGTTTGTGTCTAATATTTCCACTCTGGAATGTGGAATTCATTTCAGCCTGATGACTTCTGCAGCTCACCTCATCCTCTCTTTTATTCCACACCGCCCTCCCTCCTTTTAAATAGTCCAAATACCAGACGGTGCTACCGTAAGTTAAAACACATGAGTGGTCTTGGAATCAGGAAACCCTTCTTTATTTGAAGTCAATTTCTTTGCAAAAGTAAAACTACAATCAAAATCAGTTGTTAATGTACAGGGTTGATTTTTTTATTGCTGCTAATGCCACAGGCTGACATTGTATAGCTTGTATGCCCATGTACAAAAGGCAGTAAATACAAGCATGCAACACATTTAATATGATATAAAGTTTAGCTTACAATACAAAAACTGCACTTTTAATACATTTTACAGTTTGATGTGGAGACATATTGCACAATTGTTTTATAAAAAAATAAAAAGCAAAGAAAACCTTTAGATTAAAGTAGAAAAAAATATGGCCATAACTTTAGCACTTGCTCTCAAAGTGTGATGAATCCCCTTTGGTACAGGTGATGGCAGTTTTAGCACTGCTCCAATGAGAGGTGGTGTAGGCCGGCCCTCCGCACGACAGAGTACGCTCAGTGGAACCAGTAGTAGCGAGGCTGGTGGCCGTCGTAGTGATACTCTCTGTACTGTTCATTCGTCTCGCTCGATCTCTCATTTTGCTCTGTGGACAAAAAAAAGGTTAAATTAAAGTGGCTATGATCAATATTTTCTAAATTGTCAAAGGATTTCATGACTCCTTAAATGTGATGTGTCAATCTTAGTGAAGAACGTAGTGAGAATTATCACCGGACTTTGCAGTTTCACTCAGCTCGACGGAGCTTTATATCTTCTTTTAGCTAATTGTTTTTGGTTTTCCAGCTAACATCTTTACTGTTTTGGTTCACTCTCACCGCTCTCACCAGAGTTTAAAGACAGACAGACGGAATTAGCGACTAGCTGCTGAATGTAGTGGAGCATTTAGCAACTGAAGAGCCAGATATTTCCCTCTGGAATTGCAGAGAGACCAAAACTGATTGTTAATGATGCTCCCTGTCTGTTGGATGTGTAAATGGGCAACTGTTTGCTAATGGTTAGTGTCATGTCAACTTTATCAGGTGATAATATGTCAGTGTTTTATTGCAGGTTTAACTAAATTATATTTAAAACAAGTGATGACAAATTTTTGCTAAAACATTTGTTAATTAAGGCTGATGCTAGTGCTCTAAATTGTTAGCATTTAGCTAGGTGTATGCTTTAGTGTTAGTTAACCCGTGCAAATTTGTGTTTCCTAGGATGGCTAAGGAATGCCACACACACACACACACACACACACACACACACACACACTCTCACACACACACACACACACACACACACACACACTCTGCCTTACACACCTCTGACCCTCTGATTAACTTAGCTTAGCCTGGTATTCTTGCCCTAACCAATCTCACTCCTCATGCCTAAACCTAACCAATTCAACCAAAGAAGACAACTAGTACTTCCCAATCAGAGGCCGAGTACAACATTCCTTTCATCTTTGGAAACGCAAATTTGCTTATGGCGCATACACATATTAACAAATGGGCCTTTTTTTAGGTAGTTCTGTGGCCTGGTGGAGATCTTTTTGTTTTCCTATAACATCTTGTTGACCCAAACCACCCAAAACACGGTGTATCTTAAAACCCACTCACATCTTTATGGTTAACAGTTCTTAGTTTAGAAACTGTCACCGCAACTATATCACACCAGAGAGACAACCGCAGGGAAGATTGTCAGCTTGGGGTCGACCACAAATAGACACTTTGATTTGCTGTGGAGTCTCAGGCACTCCACTGTGGTCCAGAGGCTCGTGGATGCCGAGAGGTTTGTTCAGGATCCAAACTCTATCGTGCCTTCGTGTGTTTTCTCTGGTCAGCCCTTTCGTGACTACTGCCATTCAAGTAAATCTTAGGTTTTTAGCAAGGATGTGTTTACTGATACGAAGTCTCTATGCTTCATCTTCATGTTTCATTCAGTGTATTTGAACCGAGTGATTTTTAAGATACACATACTGTTAAATGTCTTTTCAGTTGTTATTGGAAGGGGGGAAAAGCAGGAGGGTTATTTCTCTATTATTTCACAGAAGTTGGAAGTAGTTTTGCTGATTGTACCCTCAATTCGAGGAAAGACAAGAGTGTCAAGAGGAAAGCATTTAACATGGAAGCGAAAGCAGCTGCATCCGTGTCTCACCATCGCGCGCCTCGTCGAGGTAGTGCTCGTACTCATCTCTTTGCTCTTCATTGTTCTCCCTCCACCGCTCGTTCGCAGCAATCTTCACCCTCTGCTCGGCTGTGGAGAGAAGAAGGGAAAAGAAACTGATACTGATGGATGAAGGTCAGCCACCTCAACCACTTTGATCATCACCGAAATATCTAAACAGCTAGCCTATTTGATGGACCGACATAACATTTTGTGCGGACATTCATGGTTCCAGAGGATGAGCTGTAATGACTTTAGTGATTTCATGATCTTTCCTCTAGCCTCATTAGCAGGTCAAAGTTTTCCTTTGTCCTGTGATATATCTCACCATCTACCAGATATTATTTAAAGGATCCAGAGAAAGGAAACCTATTGACTTTGACGATCCCCTGACATTTCCTCTAGTGTGAAGTGTCTCAACAACTACTGAATAGATTGGCACCATCATTGGTCAAATGTTTTACTTGCAATAGTTCATGGCTAAAACCAAGGCAAACATCTGACAGCCTCAGCTGCACTTTGTTGTTATTGCTAAGTAGCAAATGTTAGCATGCTAACCCATTAAACTATAAGTGTAAACCAGGGGTAGATGCATAGACTGTATAGGTGAAGCCCAAACATCTGGATCGCCCCCTGGTGGCTGGCTGCAGTATAGGTCATAAACCCCGCCCCCTTCATGTTAGTGGATAGGACATGGGCCAAGCTAAAGTACCCTTCACCTTAAATAATCTTTTCCCAAAGATGGTTTCTGTCACTTTAGGTGGTTCTTCTAATCCCGCTGATGTTTGTGGAAGTATTTATTTTTCTGATGGTTTTTATTAGTTAGCCTGTTTGATGCTATAAAAACAAGGTGAAACGTTTGATGATTGACAGCTGTGATTGACTCGTGATTGGTCGGGCGGGTGTATGGGCAGGACTTTGATACCGCGCTCGACCATATATCTATGGGCTCGACCGCCCCATCACTACCGCGCAGACTCTGGCTCCAAAGTTACAAGATGGTGGCGCCCATAGCGGGGACATTTTTCTTTTTTTACAGTATTTTGTTTTACAGTCTATGTTGTAAACATAGATTTTTAACATCAGCATGTTAGCATTGTCACTGTAAGCATGTTAGCACACCAATTGTAGCATTGAGCTCAATGCACCGCTGTGTCTGAGTACAGCCTCACAGAGCAGCTGACATGGCTGTCTTGTTACCCATTAGAAACATTGGAAAACCCCAAACAGAGTCATTTAAACTCTAATAAGCCAAGGTTAAAAACACATTTGTGTTAAAACAAATTAATGTGGGTAGTAGTAACCCATACCACTCACTGTAATGAATTAGAAATGGGTGTAAGTACTTACACCTCCCTCCTGCTCCCTCACTATACAAAACCAAACACCCCCACCCATGCAGGTACAGGGCAGCCACTGTATACATCAGACATTACAACACTGTTTGTGTTAGTGTAGGGAATTACATCACTACATTTCATGTAAACACAGAGCAGTATCCACTCTGCAAACATAAGTTTACACCTAAGTGATTTTCAGGCTTAGGTGTATAGTAGTCTCGTCTATATCCACGACGTTCCACTACCCCAGATTGCTTTGGTCCCGCCGGAAATTCCGCCTGATGCATGTCGTTTCGTCCGCTTACTTTGTGTTGGAATTCTAAACTCCAGTTCATCATTTATGAGGACTATGGTTAAGGGTAAATCCAGACAGCTAGCTAGACTATCTGTCCAGTCAGAATTTTCTGTCGCACGACTAAAACAACTTTTGAACGTACACATGTTCCACCAAAACAAGTTCCTTCCTGAGGCTAGTTTGCTAGTTGTTGCTCCGTGCGGAGCTTAGCGCCGCCCATGACAGTTGTGATTGGTTTAATGAAATGCCAATAAACCAGAGCACGTTTTTCTCCCATCCCGGAATGATATGTGGACTCGCCAGACCCTCTTCCGCAGCGCTATGGAGGAAGGTCTGGCAAAGTGAGACTAGGAATATGGCTTACCACCTTCTCACTAACTTCACCTGTAGAACTACCTGTTAACGGGTGCATGAGCAAGTATCTTTCTGGGCTCTCTTATAGCTAGGTGTTAGATTATTGGTGTTCTTTGCTTTAGTGGGAGTTGAATAGACAGAACCTGAACTTATTTATCACCTTTTTTCTCATTAGCATTTAGCCTACTGTTATTTAACATGTATGCTAAAGTGATAGCATGAGACTTACTCTGATTAGAAGGCTATTATGTTACTGTAACAATAACTATTCCAATGTGGAAGAAATAATGTCCTTTTGTCTTTTCTAACCCTCTTGACCTCAGAATAAAAGATTGCATGCTAAAGAAAGGTATAAGGGGGGGGGGGGACTCATAAGAAGTTTGGAAAATAGCCATGCTATCAGAAAATTGCACTGAAGTCACATTTGGTTATGCAATCATCCAACATCTGTTGGAAATATTGCATATACCCGATTTGTACGTTGTCTTTTGAAAATTGGTGCAATGCAGCACGGAATAAATTTCTCTTAATACATGTTGTGTCTTAAACTAAATCAGGTTAAAAAGATGATATGAAATAATGAAACTGATAAAACTACAGCCGGCTATTCCCAGGGCCTACACAACCTGTGCATTACTTTCTGGCAACAACAAAGTCCCTAAAATCACTCACTCGGCTGCCCCCTCAAGTTCTCATGAACCGAGCTGGCAAGAGACATAAGTGTTTGTTTTTTTACAAGAATGTGGGCCTGTTAGTCCAGAGACGAGGCCCCGTTCAATGCTCCGATGGGCGGGCAAGGGGAAATGACCCATAGCCTGTCTCTGGAGGCTTGCTCAGGACTTCTCTAATGAGTTTTCCACCAGAAAGGAGATACATTAACAAGGACGTACTTTAGTGAAAAGATGAATGTTGTCAGCAGCATTTTAGCAAGTCTGGTCATTTGTATGCTTTTATCTTAGAGCCAAAGGAAGACAGGAATCGTGTTTGTGATTTGTGAAAAGTTTAGTATGATCCCTTGTGTTTGCAGGATTGTCCTGGAACACCTTTCATCCGTGTGTTTGTTCATTTGGTTTAAAGTGTGTTGGTGCTGGCAGTGGAAGAATGAGCTTACTGTACTGAGAAACGGAAAGAGAGAGAGAGCCTGCTCCATACTGTCCTGTGACTCCTTCTGCAGTCTCCTGTGTGTGTGTGTGTGTGTGTGTGTGTGTGTGTGTGTGTGTGTGTGTGTGTGTGTGTGTGTGTGTGTGTGTGTGTGTGTGTGTGTGTGTGTGATTAAAGAGCCAGTACTGTATAGAACGACACCTGCTTGAGTTTCCATTACTCTTTCTATTTCTCTCTTGAACTTTCACATCTTGCAGTCAAAACCTCAAACATAACATCCTCAGAGTCCAACTACAAACCAATAAACCAACACTCCCACTAACTCACACATACAGTCATTTCTCGATGGGCGGCCAAACTTGCCGTATTTAAGACTGTCCACAGTGTGGCCACATCAACCACACATAACACCAAATGTAAATAAATATTACCCCCATATTCAGACCAACCACTTTACTCATGATCCTGCCCTAAGCAGACAAAATAATTTTTTTCCAGGCGGATAACTGCAGCCAACTACTGTTCTCTTTGCCTTTACAGATATTAATGAACTCACCTTGAAACTCATAGTATCGGGTCGAGCGGCGACTGCGGCGTTTGAGGAAGTTGGAGGCATCTGACTCAGGCGTAAACACCTTCCGTGCTGCGCCTAAAAATCAGAGGCCAGAAGGTGAGGGTCATATAAGGACGACATTTGGAGCAAGGTTTTGTGAAATAGTTAAAAGGGTTGAACATGTATCACCTTTAGAATCGGCTGCTTTTGTGTTGTCCCGCACTGCTGCACTTCTCACCACACTACAAACTTTAAGAAAAAGGAGAAATAACAATGTCCTGTCCTTACACTAAAGCATGTGTATGGGGCCAATATTATTAGTAAATGCATGGTGAGATTTCTGAAACTGTATCTCATACTTAAAAAAGGTGATGTAAATTAACTTTATTTATGACTATTTGACGTAAAGAGCTGGAAAAACTAAATTCAAATTACTATATCCCAGTGATAAAGTGGACCATGTACAGATGTACAGAATAGATCCCAAACTTCTATGCAGGGACACCAGATCATGCCACTGATAGCCTCCTACTTTTTCATTTAGCCAGTGTTTGATGTTTGTGCCAAAAAGACTTATAAACTATCTTATACAAGTTACTGCTTCAGTTTACAGTTAGAAATCATGTTGCAAAGACGATACAAAAAATACATAAAAACAGAAATTGCAGAAAGAAACAGAAAGTGGGCCGTAATTGACCCTTTACAAATGATCAACGTGGAAGATTGAAAGAGGATTAAAATAGCCATAACCATCATTTTTTTCATAAAAACCATAAATCGTAAGAAGTCTCGCCTTTCACTGCCATCTACCAAATTTCACTTTTCTCACTGTGGTCTGGTAAGGCTCAATTCAAATTAGATTGTCATATATATATATATATATATATATATATATATATATATATATATATATATATATATATATATATATATATATATATATATATATATATATATATATATATATATATATATATATATATTGTCAACATACAGTGCTTACTTTCCTTACTTGCCTGTACTCTTTACTCCAAATATGACTTAAAACTTTGATGCAAAAATGAGTCAATTTAACTTAACAAGTAGCATTTATTGTACAAATTGACATTTACAACTTTACACACTAAGCCCTATTGCCCCTAAATCAGATTATACAAATGACGTGCAATCGTTAGGATGAACTTTGAATAGAAATGTCGAATTTCCACATAGGAGATTCAAACTCTGATGCCTACAAAAGATCTAAGGTCACGTTTGAGGCAATAAAATGCTACCGGATTCAAGTTCTCCCCTGAGGAACTGTCCCAAACCTTTTCCCCAACCACCCAGACAAGGTACTCACAGGTGAGGATGAGGAGGGTTGTGAGCAAAGTGAGCATGAAGACTCGAGTCCAGGACATCTTGAGAGAGAAAAGCAAGAACTCTACCGGACTTAACAGCACATCTAACTGAACTGAGAGAAGAGAGAATGATGAGGGAAGGTGGGAGAGTGGGAGGAGAAAGAAGAAAAGAGAGACTCAGGGAGGGGATGAAAGCTGCTGGAAAATAATTTGTCAAAGGGAGAAGAAGAGGGAAAAAAAACAAGGAGGAGTGATGGGCTGAGGTGAATTAAAAGAAGAAGGCAGCAGAATGGAAACCACCATTTTATATTTAGATGAAAGTCAAAAAGTCTGCGTAAATTCCCTTTTTTTGAAGAGAAAGGGCAAGACCATCGATATGGGTGGATAAACTGACATGAGTGAGGACCCGTCTCTCACCACTGGTCAATAAGTTATCAAAGATTCATCCTGGATGTCAACGGCCCTTTAACCCTTTTAGTTCATACAGACTTTTAGGATAGCTTTTTGTAGAGAGATGCCGTGTTTTGGTGTATTTTCTCTGTATCACAGGTTCAATTTAAAGTGCTCATATTATGATCATTTTCAACTTCATAATTGTATTTAGAGGTTGTACCTGAATAGGTTTACATGGTTTAATTTTTTTTTTAAACAAAACGCCATATTTTTGTTGTACTGCACATTGCTGCAGCTCCTCTTTTCTGGTGGAGATGGTAGGTTCCTTTGGGCTTTATCACTTTGTAAACATATTACATGCACAAAAAAGATATATAACACAATAAAGGAAAGGGGAAATGCATAATATGAGCACTTTAAGTTTGCTGTTCACTAAACTAGGTCCATTTTCAGTTTGAAGTCTGCAAAATTAAAAGTTGAAATCCCCTCAAAAAATATATATTATCTGGTATAGGTATAATATTATATTATAGGTATTATAAATAATGTGTAGGAATTATAAAATAATCCCACTTTAGCCCATTATTTATAAACAGTAAACTGTTGTGCTCAGAAACCTTTTGTTAGCTTTATGACTATCACTAATGTGCACTGTTACCTTTCTATATGAATGACGTATGTATTTCCCTTGCAGGCAGAGTGTGTGCAGGTGGTAGCATCTTGAAACTGTACTGGCCCCATTATCATTCCAGGTATGAGTGATCTCAGGTTTCAGCATGCCATATTGCTCTAACCTTGGCTTAATGCTACAATATGCTGCACGCTATTGAACTGTATGTGAGGAGTATTGTTTAAATTGAGAGGTGCAATGTGCATAAGTTCATGTGTATTTTTCCTTGGACTGTGTGTGATGTAGTGACATCTGAAATGTGTTTCAGTTCCATCCAAAGGAAACTGGGCAGGGATAACTTGCAGCTTTGCTCAGAAAAGAGCCTGTGTGAGAGACTATTGCTGTGTGCATTTGCACGTTTATGTGAATGTGCATGTGTGTTTTTGTGTGTGTGTGTGTGTGTGTAGTACTCTGCTACGTACATGAAGAGGTAAACACTTTGCCGGCGGAGCGGCCCTGAATGAGCATTCAGATGCTCATATCATTCGGAACACACAGCGCATATTCAACCCTGGACACCCTTCACTGTGTCTTTGAGTCTTCCACGTTTTATTCATCCTGTACAATCTTTTGCCAAGAAATAGCTGATACATTTAGATATATTTAAGGGGTCGTGTTCATGTTTTTAGTTAAAATGATGAAACCAATACTGAGTATCTGCTGATACAGTGCCCCACTTTGATAATTAGATTTTCCTGCAGTTGTAGAGTAAACACTGAAGTAGGCCTAATATAAAACACGTAAATCACAGAATAGGCTTCAAGTAATATATATAACATGGATTAAGAAACGTCTTGATATACGGATAGAAGTTATTTCTTCCTTTTGCTCTAATCACTCCAAATTATTTTGCTAATTTGACTCTGGATGTCAAACTGAAGTTTGTTATATCATTCAACCAAAACTACATGTAATCAAATCATAGGATGTATTGATTATTCCCAAAACAAAAAGTAAACTGATAATTGATATTTAATCTTTAATAATTCAAGTCTCCAGCAAACCTTTTTTAATGGATATTCTTGTACATTTTTGACAACCAGACAATAACCAGTGTATGATCCCGTTTAACCTTGTTTATAGAGATTATATCTGAATCTTCATTGCGTATCATTGCGATCCTAAATCATTTCTTCTTCATAAAACTTTGAATTGCATCTGTGTTGAAAGGCTCTGTGACACTAAATAAACCTGTTTGGTCTCAAGCTACATGAGACTCGTAGTAAACCTGCTAATTGTCCCTGAAAGAAATGCTCCCGTGTTTTTAATTGAATTATTTTCATTTGATGACCAACATGTACCTCCAGACAAAAAACTGTATTTAGACCAACTTCTATTTTGGGGGGTTTAGGATGCAAATGAGAACTCATGAGTGTTTGTCCCCTGGGTTATACATCAACTAAGCATTTAATATTACACATGACTGTAATGCAACTTAACATTTTAAACAGACCAACAAACATGACATCATTTGTATGCATTTATTTTTAAAAGATTGTTTGTGTAAAAATTAGTGGTGGGCCGTTATCGGCGTTAACGCTCAGCGTTAACGTGAGACTCTTATCGGGCGATAAAAACAATATCGCCGTTAATCTATTCTCAAAGTTGGGTTGGGAGCTGGGTCTATAGGATACTACGCAAGCTATGACTTTCACCTTGATATTTTAGCGCGGATGTATACAGCCTACTGACTGTAAAACAGTTCAAAATTAATGTTTAACTGAATAAACAGTTAGTAACAGTGTTTCCCACACAGACTAATGTGCGGCGGTGCACCTCACAATCAACACCGCTGCACTTGCGTTTATTAATTTTTTTCAACACTATTTAAAACATGCAGTGTTTTCTTTTAGCAGCATATTTCCTTCCCTGCTCTCCTCCGTCACTTGCGTCTGCCAGTGTGTTAATGTTAGAGTCCCGACCGACTCTTAGCAAACCAGCGATTTCGCCCGCTTTAGAAAGTTAACTAGTCGTAGTTAGTTTGTGATGCATTCACTGCATTTTGGAAACAGGAGATGAGCCCCTGGTCTAATGCGCCACCTGGCTTGAGAAACCAGTTCTCAAAGACTTACTTTTAGTCATTATTTGGGTAGCACACATATGCTGAATGCCTTCGGCAGAATTCAAATGAGCCATTTTAATCTAGATTAATTCCAAGATTACAGTGAGATTAATCTAGATTAAAAAAATTAATCTATGCCCACCACTAGTAAAAATGCATTTTCTTTTCCTCAGCCGGGCATTAGAGAAGCTTTCTGTACCACTTCTTCTTCTTCTTCTGCTTTTTCATTATCTGGCTCTGAAGATCCACCAGCTGGGACCTCATGGTGCTCTCCGTCCTCTCCCACTCCTGCTCCTTTTCCTGCTGAGTCAGCTTCAGGCTTTCTGTGGCCTGAAGGAGGGATGACTTGTCCTCTTTCCACTCGTCAATCTGAGCCACACAGGAGGCTCTTGTTTTCTCGCTCTCCTCCAGCAGGGAGGTTTTCTCCTGCTGCCATAGGACACGCTCACTCTCCAGCTGATGTTCAAACTTTTTCTTAAGAGCAGCCATGAGGTTCTTGTTATTTTTGTCCTGAATCTCCAGTTGGGCTCTATGAGAAGACTGGGATCTTTCCAGGATCTCCTTTCCCTCCTCTTCCTGTTTTAAGAATGCTTCCTCCATCTTGCTCAACTCATTCTGCAGCTTCTGAGCGTGAGCCCTCTCAATCTCAAGATAGCTCTCCAACTCTAACTCAACGTTGGTCTTAGCTACAGCGAGCATCTGTCTTTCCTTACGAAGCTCCATCTTCTGATTCTCCATTTTATTTTGAAGGGCCTCCTTCTCTCCCTTCATCTGTTCCAATAAGACTTTCAGGTCTTCAGTAATGACGGTCTGCTGGTCGCGATCTTTTTGAGCTTTTCGCAGCATGTTGCAGATTTTTCCCAGCTGGGATTTCAGATACTCCGTTTCCCCGGGTGGGGAGTGGACACGTTCAGCCAGAGCCTCATCCAGCTGGGCTCTATGAGAAGACTGGGATCTTTCCAGGGTCTCCTTTGCCTCTTCCTCCTGTTTGAGGAGAGCTTCCTCCATCTTGCTCAATCTATTCTTAAGCTCCTGAACTTGAGCCCTCTCCATCTCCAGATCGCTCTCCAACCTCACGTTGGTGGTCTTAGCTACAGCGACCAACTGTCTTTCCTTACGAAGCTCCATCTTCTGATTCTCCATTTTATTTTGAAGGGCCTCCTTCTCTCCCATCATCTGTTCCAATTCGACTTTCAGGTCTTCAGTAATGACGGCCTGCTGGTTGAGATCTTTTTGGGTTTTTCGCAGCATGTTGCAGATTTTTCCCAGCTGGGATTTCAGATACTCTGTTTCCCCGGGTGGGGAGTGGACACGTTCAGCCAGCTGAACTTTCAAGTCACACATCCCCCTCTGCATCAGCTCTTTCTCATGGTTCCAACTGCTGCCCTCTCTCTGTAGTTGGAGCTGATCGAGGACATTGGCCAGCAAGTCTTCTCGGATGGTCAGGTGAACTCTTCCCTCAGATTCACATTGGGTGAGCCTTGCCTCGCTGTCCTTCAGTTCACACCGTACTTGTTCTTCAAGTGAACTAAGATAGAAATTCATACGCGGTTCGATCTCTCTGGAGTTGAATTCCATGTTTTCCAACTTTGTATTCTGCTGGACCACAGTGTTTTTTCTCCTGTTGCAATGTGCACCTTTGGATTGTCTCAGTCTGATACACAGTCTCTAATACGATCTGCCGTCTGAGTGAATTTGTGTCAGAACTGAAGTTAGGTCCAGTACTCATAGATTCTCAACATCAAGTGTCGTTATGACATCATGGATTCTATGTATTCTCTTCATGTTTTCATTCCAAATGGTCATTGATTTCTATTCCATTCTATCTTTGATGTTATTGTTGCTATGGGATACCAGTTTGTTTATGTTTAAATATATGAATGTAATGATTTTTGATGATTCCTAACATATGGCAAAGAAAGAACCCTATTCAGACCAAAAATTTGTGATGAGACGAGTTGAAACTTGGTCTGTAACGTTCTAAAAGCCGTCGGTTCAGAACGCTGTAACTTTTCCCTGCAACGTTCTAAAACGGTTTTGTCTCACCGCGAGTCTTTGGTCTGAACTAGGCTTAAGAAATAAAATATAGATGTCTTTGCAAAAGAGCAGTACACACAAGGATGTACGAGTTGGGACGCCATTTTCTCTAACTCCAGAACTCAGAAACTACCTTTTATTTACCACAGCAGACAATTAGGTTGTTTTATTTAATACAAATCTGGCCTATACGTTTTATGTTATTACATTACATTACATGTCATTTAGCTGACGCTTTTATCCAAAGCGACTTACAATTGCTATATATCAGAGGTTGCACGCCTCTGGAGCAACTAGGGGTTAAGTGTCTTGCTCAAGGACACATTGGTTGATGGATCATGGTGGGAATCGAACCCAGGTCTCCCACACCAAAGGCATGTGTTCTAACCACTGCGCCATGGATTTAAAAAGTTGTTTAATTAACTTAACTAGCCTTCTACTTTATGATGTTCCCCTTTTCATGTTTGTCTTGGACATGTTAAAAGTTGTCATAATAAGCGAAATGTGACTTAATTTACACCATCACAAACAAGAATGAACAGTAGGTAAGAAGTCATAGCATGCATATGGCCTAGATTACACATTTTGCTTTGTTTCATACAAAAGCCAAAATTGTGTTTGAATGACAGCTCTTCATGCGACAAATATCACATCATCATTTGACCACAGCATGATTTAGTTCAATAGACACTATAAACTGTGTCCAAACTGTGACTGCAGTGTAAATGGATTTCCTGCATTTCTACATTTAAGAGCTGAGAGCTTCCCTCTGGGTTCAAACAAAGAAGCTGTTTTAACACACCCACACACATGCTCTCAGTTGTGTTGGATCAGGTGTTTTTTAGGGGGTTCTAGCGTGGGGAGCCAGGAAATAACTGTTGCTGTTCAAGTGTCATTCAGTGTTGAGCAACTAACTCCGGGTCTTCGCATCTGCGCTCTCGGAGTCTCTGCACCGTCATCACAGCCAGGGAACGACTGTAACGGCACTGTAGCGGTACTTTCTATGTATAGTGTACTTGTAACATCACTACCGTACGGAAATCCTGTCGTTTAAAGGCACAGTTTCTGACCTGCTTTATAATCCAAAAAATCTCATTTCTTACAATATGGGACCTTTAAACACAAAAAACCTTTATGATAGTTTTGGCAAAGATCCTTTATTGGAACTTAATTATGTTGTAAACGTATGTAATAATTTATAATCGACATAACTGGCTGTTACTAAATTACATTACAGGTCAAAGGGACAGGTGTGTGTCTGAAGCTTAAAAGTAAATGAAACAAGGTCGTATTAATACATTTGTATTGTTATATGTTATTAAAACATGACATTTGCTAGATTATAGAAAACAAAAACAAACAATTTGCTTATTATCAACCTGATATTTATATACATTTCTAAGGCAGTTTAGGGCAAGGCCTCTGTTTGTGTTCACTCTATTCCTGTTCCTGTTTTGCTAAGTGTGATTTCAACTCCATTTTGTGCTGTAAGATTTTGTTCAGCAAGTAGCAGGAGGTGTACTCAAGGTTAATTCCATTTTACTGTGTAACGACTTTCTCACGAGGTACCTGACATTTTCTATTTAAATAGTATTTCCTGTCTTTATATTCCCTGTTAAAACAACATGCTCTAGATTACATTTTCAAAATGTTACAAATAACACAGATTCTGAAGCCTTAATTAAATAAACAGTAAATAATCTATAAATGGCATTCCTTCGTTGGTAAGGGAAATTCAGGATTGCATGATAAGAACACTCAGCACTGTTGTATCTTATCCAAAACCATATAAATCTGTTTTGATTTCAGCCCAGCGGTCTTCACCCTGCAACGGTGTGGGGTCTGTTGGTAGCGCGCCTGTGTTGCCTTTATAGTGAAGTCCTCTCTCCCTGCACCAGACGGCCTCGGAGAGCCCAGATGTCCTGTAGGGGAAACAAAGGTAACGGCTCAGTTCCACCTTAACAAACCTTCAAAACATTTTCCTGACTTTTAAAAAAAAAAAAATGTTATCTATATAACTACATGATGTCCCAAAGCCAATCAGTCCAGTTTACTGATACATAGATTTATTTGATGCAATGCGGTAAGCATCTTTAAACCCAAGAAATGGCTGCCTTTTTTTTTTTTCCACACACCCACCCACAGTAAATTACGCTAGGGACACACTGGCCGCGAAACGCTGCAAAGCGTAGATTCGTGCCTGATCGGGCGCTTGTCTGGTCACATTAGACTCATTTCTTCCTGCTGGTCACAAAGCGATCCTGCTCCTCTCCACTCTACAGAACAGATTATCTTCATCATAACCTATGAAATGTGGTAATGTAGGATCACATGGAAGCTGGCCCACATATAGGTGATAACACGTTAACAGATAGCTAGAGTCCGGCTTTGTGCCCAATGCAGCTTTAAGTTTGTTATCAATGCTCTCTGATTACACTTAGCTTTGAAGTGAAAACATTCTGCATGCTGGCATTCATTTGTATTCTTTTTCTGTGTGAATTGCATGAATAATTGTTAAGAATATGAAGCTAGGTCAGGCTGCACGATCTCACTGCATAGTTTTTCGTTTTATCAGCCTCACCTCCATCCACCTGTATGCTCTGATTCTAGGTTTCCCCAGGGGACATTTGTTAACCCTGGCCTCTCATTGTCCTAAGCTTTAAAGTGTATGCTTGCAACAACGGACACATTTAGAATCTACAAGCCAAATATCAACAATGTACATGCTGCCATTCGTTCTCATTTATCTGTAGCCGTGAAAAGGGAAGGTTTTACACAGATAAATGTAATGTACTGTAAATGTAAAAGTCTCACCTTGAAGGTCATTTCGCCCAAACCGTACTTTCTGCTTGCAATGTCCTTCACCTCATTCTCTATGTTTTCCTGTGAGGTTCCCTTCACATCGATGTAATAACAGTCAGCGTTGGCAAAGTGGCAGGAGATGGCCTGGAAACACATGCCCATGTTCACTATTACTATTTACCTTACTATTTTACTACTATTTTACCTTTTAAATTTATATATTTTTTTACATTTATTTTCATTATTTTTCATTTTCGTGACTCAAATATACGAGCATTAAAAAAAACCTGGGAGCTGATGAAGTATGGAGCTAGTTTGTTTAAGGTAATGCCGAGACACCAGGTGGATTATGGGTAGTGTACCTTGCGGAAGCCCTGCGTCCTGTTCATGCCAGAGCCATGGATCAGCAGCGAATGAAAGAAGACGGTGTCGCCCTTCTTCATCTCCAGGTGCACCCTGGGGTGCTTTGGATCATAGCCACGCACTCCATGGTACATCTTGTTTACGCCACCCTGAGGACACACGAGACAAAGTACACAGTACAGTATGTGTGTGTACCTCCCAGCAGGTGTAATCATCATCAATGTGTATGTGGTGTTTATACCCCCCCCCCCCCCCCTACACTTTTGTGCAGTGGGAGGAAGTTGAGACGCGCTGTCCATCTTTATATACAGTCTATGGTTTTTACCTCCCACTCTGGGTAGTCATGCTCCTGAAGTGTACCGGTGTGTGTTCCCGGCAGCACGACCAGGCAGCCGTTCTGCCTGTCCACTTTCTCCATTGCCGTCCAAGCGCAAACGATACTGTCTGCTGGGCGGAACGGGAAGTAGTGCAGATCCTGATGCATCGGGTGACGAGATGTCTTCTTACCTGAAACATATTTAAATCAAATTTGCAAGAGGCGTAATTTGAAAGGGGAAAAAGGGATGCTTTAATACAGCACTTCCCACATTGCAGTCCCGGGATCTGTAAGGGTGTTCGCCGTGGTTCTCCAAACAACCAAATAATATTGAACTGCTCCATACCTGCATCAGGAGGCTTGTTGATCAGCATTGTGTGCATGGCCATGATGTTGGGTCCAGTGAAACACTCCACATAGTTCAGAATCTAACATAGAAAAGTACAATTTGTTTGTCCAACGGTGTTTAGGTTTAAATTATTTTAAACTCTTTTTTATTTTAAACAAAGTTACTTTTCAAACAAAAATAGGAGAGTTTATTCTTTTGGCAAAAAATTACACATCCTGGTAAAAGTTGGTGCGGTCTATGTAACCCCCAATTTCCACCAGTTGCGCAAAAGCTGCGCAACGGCTCCGGAACGGCGGCGGAGTCAATAGGTTTCCGTTAAAGTCGGTGTGTGTATTTCCACTGACTGCAGAACAGCTGCGTTCTGACTCCATTACAGCTGCGGCTGTCCACAGCTCTCCGGATACTGCGGTCACGCCATCTGTGCTTCGGAGCAGCGCGGTCATGCCATCTACGCTTAAAAATATATTGCGCGTCTACACGAGGTTGCGTGGTAGGCTCAAGGTGTATGCGCTTGGTGTTGGCAGACTTCATAATAAAATAAATAAAATCAAATTGTTTTCAGCAAACTCCACCAGATTACTGTTCTACATCTCACTGACTACCACTGTGGTGATTTTCATGTTGTTCTACTGTTTTATTTTTGAATAATAGCCTGTCCTATACTGTATACCTTGCTATACAGCAATATTTAATAAATTCATAAAAGATTCAAATCAAATTGTTTTCTGCAAACTCTTACATATTATTGTTCCTCATCTCACAGACTACCACTGTGGTGATTTACATGTTGTTCTACTGTTTTATGTTTTAATAATGTTTTTTTCATGAATTTATAAAATATGCCTTTATGTCAAGGTAAACCGTAGTGGACTTTGGCAGGCAGTTATTACAGAATGAAACAGTAAAGCTCCATGAGAATCACCACAGTGGTAGTCAGTGAGACGAAGAACAATAATATGGTGGAGTTTGCAGAAAACAATTTGATTATTATTTAGTTTATTATGAAGTCTGCCGACACCAAGCGCATACACCTTGAGCCTACCACGAAACCTCATGTAGACGCGCAATATATTTTTAAGCGTAGATGGTGTGACCACACTGCTCCGAAGCACAGATGGTGTGACCGCAGCCCTCCGGAGTAGATACGCAGAGCTTCTATTTTTGCCGGACGCCAGACAGCTCAACATCCGGTTAATTTTCAAAATAAAATACACTGTGCTCATGGCGGATCATATTTCCCTTCACTACACCTTGAAAATGTCGTAATGGGCAGACACAGGCCTGAAGTCAACTGTTGTTGGTTTTGTGGTTCTGCTTATAGAAACTACATCCTGTTATAACGCGCGATCATACATTAATTCGCATGTTGGAGTGACATGTGAATTAATCTTCAGCTGTCAGTGATGGCTGCAGCTGTTCCGCAACAAATCCGGACCTAGTGGGTATTGACGGACAGCGGAGCACGGAGACGACAAGCAGCGGAGCCGTTCCGCAGCCGTTCTGCAGATGGTGGAAATGAGGAGTAATGCTTTCAGCCTTATCTTCTCAGTCTGGGTCAAATCTGCATTTTTTTTATGCTATACAAAGTGGCTTTAAAAATGTGGCTTTATAAAATACCAAATAATTCGACATAAATATACAGGGGCTGGGTGTTTAAACTCTGACACACTGCATCTTCGAGTATTAATAGAAAGACGTTTTGAAAAAAAAAAAACTGCTGTGACCACTTGTGTGTGTTGTACCTGTGGTAAGTTGCAGTACCGGAACAGTTCAGGATCTTCCTGGAAATCCTGGAGTTTGGAAACTGCTTTTTCATCAGGAACGAACTCTGACTTAACAATTGCCACGTCCCTCATCACCACCAGACCAGGAACCTTCACTTCCTGTCGACAGATCCGTTCAAACGCCTTCCTGAAGAACCCACGTGCAGAAGAACACACATAGATCACATTCAGCACCTAACAATACATCCAACACAGTTTCACGGCAGTTCATGAAATGGTCACGTAATTCTTTGAAATTGGGTGAAAGTCCTGTGTTGTTTGACCCATCCACCACCCCAACCAACCTCCCTACGCGTATTTTTGGCCTTTCATACTACTCGCTACCGTAGTCGCTCTTAATACATTAGTTTAAAAAACATGCTGACTATCACGAAAAAAACAAGATCAACGTGTCCGTGTACACAAATCAATAGATTAAATTACATGACCATTTCACAAATGTTTTACTGGGGAGTCATAGATTGCCATTTTATATGTAGTGATGTTTTCATGCTTATATGCTGATCTTTTCTTTGCAGTTGTCAGAGTTTCTGATGGTCACCTGAACTTATCGATGTCCTCTTCAGACACCAGATTCTTGATGAGGATGAAGCCATTTTCTTCATAGAAGAGTCGCTGTTCTGGGGTCAGCAGGTCAGTATCATGAGTGTATCTACCAAAAGAAGTGATAACACACAACAAAATCACTGTTAGTTACTTTAATGCAGGGGTCTTTCACGTTTTTTTAAAGTCAAGGACCCCTTAACTGAGAAAGAGACTGAGCAGGGACTTTGTGATAACCTTACCTATAAGCCAGTAAGCCTGTCATTATTGTTTGTTTTATTTGTGTTTGGTGAAGGTCAGGGGCCTCGACGGACCAGACCTGGGGGGCAGAGGCTGGCTCTGGGGATGTGGAATGTCTCCTCTCTGTGGGGGAAGGAGCCAGAACTTGTGCGAGAGGTGGAGCGCTACCGGTTGGATCTGGTGGGGTTTACCTCTACGCACAGTTTCGGTTCTGGAACCATACTCCTGGATAGGGGTCGGACGCTTTTCTTCTCTTGAGTTGCCCAGGGTGTGAAGCACCGGGTGGGTGTGGGGATACTCATAAGCCCCTGGTCCGCCGCTACCAAGGTGCTTCTGGAAAACCGTTCACCACCTCAGGAGGGGGAAGCGGGGAACCATCCAAGCTGTGTACAGTAAGGATGGGACGCTGTTGACCTCAACTAAGGAGGTAATAGGGCGGTGGAAGGAGCCCTTTGAGGAACTCCTAAATCCAACTAACACGCCCTCTATGTTAGAGGCAGAGCTGGAGGATGATGGGGGATTGTCGTCAATTTCCCCCTGGAAGTTGCTGAGGTGGCACAGTGGCAAAGCCCCAGGGATTGATGAGAGCCGTCCAGAAATGCTGAAAGCTCTGGGTGTGGAGGGGCTGTCTTAGTTGACATGCCTCTTCAACATTGCATGGAAGTCTGGGACGGTGCCTAAGGAGTGGCAGACCGGGGTGGTAGTTCCCCTGTTCAAAAAGGGGTACCAGACGGTGTGTGCCAATTACAGGGGTATCACATTTCTCAGCCTGCCTGGTAAAGTCTGCTCCAAGGTGCTGAAAGGAGGGTTCGGCCGATAGTCGAACCTCGGGTTAAAGAGGAACAATGCAGATTCCGTCCTGGTTGTGGAACAACGGAGCAGATCTTCACTCTTGCAAGGATCCTGGAGGTAGCCTGGGAGTATGCCCATCCAGTCTACAACCCCAAATCAGAAAAAGTTTGAAAAACACAAATAAAAAAAGAAAGTAGTGATTTCTAAATGTACTTTGACTTGTATTTCATTGCAAACAATGTGAACACAAAATATTTCATGTTTTGTCTGGTCAACTTAATTTCATTTGTAAATATACATCCTTTCCTGTCATTCAGACCTGCAACACATTCCAAAAAAGGTTGGGACAGGAGCAAGTTAGGGCTAGTAATCAGGTAAATTAGTTAAATAATGATGTGATTTGAAACAGGTGATGTCAACAGGTGATTGTAATTATGATTTGGTACAAAAGCATCCAAGAAAGGTCTAGTCCTTTAGGAGCAAAGATGGGCCGAGGATCGCCAGTTTGCCAACAAATATGTGAGAAAATTATTGAAATGTTTAAAAACAATGTTCCTCAAAGAAAGATAGGAAGACATTTGCTTATTTCACCTTCAACAGTGCATAACATAATTAAAAGATTCAAGGAATGAGGAGGAATTTCAGTGCGTAAAGGACAAGGGCGCAAGCCTAAGCTGAACAACCGTGATCTCCGATCCCTCAGGCGGCACTGCATCCGTGTGCTCCGGACCAGAAAAGGATCATCCAGACTGTTACCAGCAACAAGTCCAAAAGCCAGGGTCTGTCATGGTATGGGGTTGTGTCAGTGCCCTTGGCAAAGGTAACTTGCACTTCTGTGATGGCACCATTAATGCTGAAAAGTACATAGAGATTTTGGAGCACAATATGCTGCCTTCAAGAAGACATCTTTTCCAGGGACGACCATGCATATTTCAACAAGATAATGCAAAACCACATTCTGCACACATTACAAAGTCCTGGCTGTGGAAGAAGAGGATACGGGTACTTGACTGGCCTGCCTGCAGTCCCGACCTGTCTCCAATAGAGAATGTGTGGCGCATTTTGAAGTGCAAAATGCGACAACAAAGACCCCGTACTGTTGCCCACCTTAAGACTTGTTTGCAGCAAGAATGGGACAAAATTACACCTGAAACACTTCATCACTTGGTGTCTTCAGTCCCTAAGTGTCTTTTAAGTGTTGTGAAAAGGAATGGCAACATTACAAAGTGGTAAATGCTTTACTGTTCCAACTTTTTTTGAAATGTGTTGCAAGAACCAAAATAGGAATTTTGTTTTTTGGGAAAAAAAAACAATAAAAATCATGAGGAACAC
Organism: Gymnocephalus cernua; assembly: GCA_023631565.1. Lineage (NCBI taxonomy): Eukaryota > Metazoa > Chordata > Actinopteri > Perciformes > Percidae > Gymnocephalus > Gymnocephalus cernua. Next base: position 18,462,860 of record CM042447.1, on the reverse strand, counting down.
ATTAAATTATGTACTGTTATATTGTCTGCAATGAAATACAAGTCAAAGTACATTTAGAAATCACTACTTTCTTTTTTTATGTGTGTTTTCCATACTGTCCCAACTTTTTTCTGATTTGGGGTTGTACATGTGTTTTGTGGATCTGGAGAAGGCGTATGACCGGGTGACCCGGGAGATACTGTGGGAGGTGCTGCGGGAGTATGGGGTGAGGGGGTCCCTTCTCAGGGCCATCCAACCTTTGTATGACCAAAGCGAGAGCTGTGTCCGGGTTCTCGGCAGTAAGTCGGACTCGTTTCATGTGAGGATTGGCTCCCACCAGGGCTGCACTTTGTCACCAATCCTGTTTGTAGTATTTATGGACAGGATATCGAGGCGTAGTCGGGGTAGGGAGGGGTTGCAGTTCGGTGGGCTGGGGATCTCATCGCTGCTCTTTGCAGATGATGTGGTCCTGATGGCCTCATCGGCCTGTGACCTTCAGCACTCACTGGATCGGTTCGCAGCCGAGTGTGAAGCTGGGATGAGGATCAGCACCTCTAAATCTGAGGCCATGGTTCTCGGCAGGAAACCAATGCAATGCCTTCTCCAGGTAGGAAATGAGTCCTTACCCCAAGTGAAGGAGTTTAAATACCTTGGGGTCTTGTTTGCGAGTGAGAGGACAATGGAGCAGGAGATTGGTCGGAGAATCGGCACAGCGACATGCAATTTATCACACCATTGTGACGAAAAGCAAGCTGAGCCAGAAGGCAAAGCTCTCAATCTACCGGTCAGTTTTCATTCCTACCCTCACCTATGGTCATGAGGCTGGGTCATGACCGAAAGAACGAGATCCAGGGTACACAAGGCCGAAATGGGTTTCCTGAGGAGGGTGGCTGGCGTCTCTCTTAAGAGATAGGGTGAGAAGCTCAGTCATCCGTGAGGAGGTCGGAGTAGAGCCGCTGCTCCTTCGTGTCGAAAGGAGCCAGTTGAGGTGGTACGGGCATCTGGTAAGGATGCCCCCTGGGCGCCTCCCTAGGTAGGTGTTCCAGGCACGTCCAGCTGGGAGGAGGCCTCGGGGAAGACCCAGGACTAGGTGGAGGGATTATATCTCCAACATGGCCTGGGAACACCTCGGGACCCCCCAGTCGGAGCTGGTTAATGTGGCTCGGAAAAGGGAAGTTTAAGGTCTCCTGCTGAAGCTGGTCCCCCCGCGACCCGATACCAGATAAGCAAACTGATGGATGGATGGATGGATGGATGGATGGATGGATGGATGGATGGATGGATGGATGATTTGTGTTTTCTAATAATATGTTGGATTCATGTTAAACTTTCAAATAATAATTTGCAGCGGCCCCCGTGAAGTAACTCTGAGGACCCACTATTGAAGCTTTGTGCTTTAATGTTTAGTTGGACATATTAATGTTGCATTCAATTCATATTTGATTTACAGGAAATTCCAATAGCTGGCTTTTCTTTTAACAGGGCTTAACAAAAAGCTGCTTTCTAATATGAAACATGAACTGCCACTAAACTATCTTAAGAAAGGACATGTTTTGTTGTTGTCTTCTAAATAATTGAAACTGAATGCACCACCAGACTGATTGTAGTGAGCACTGGAGAAACTGTGTCCGAGGTGAATGATAAAGGATTGTATAATTGTGGATAACCTTAAGCCTGAGGCTGCCAAATGCTGAGTTAGAATTACGTGTCAGATAGTGGTGACTGTCTGTGAACCTACCTCAGTGTCTGTGGGCAACTGGTGACGGTCTGAGCGGAAGTTGGCACAGCACTCTGAAGAACGAGGCGTCAAGGAAATTACACAAATGTTTCAGTTGCCATGTGCAGCTCTGTGGGTCGCGACCATTCCAAGTGAAGAAAAAGGACAGGAAGAGCCAGACAAGGTCCAGAATGCAAATGATTTATGGTGATTTTATCTTTGAACATCAAAACCTTCAGATAGACTGGAACGGCCTCCCGAAGGCCTTTGCACAAAGGAAGTTTTTTCGTGCAACAGACCTTTTTCACGGCAGATATGTTGACATGTCATAGTAGGAAAAGCACAGGTGTATTTAAAACCATTAATGATGGCTGCATTCCACTTAGGAGAGGCCCTGGTATTGTGCATGTTACTGAAATAGCTTACTGGGACACTTGATGGAATAGAGCCATCGTTAAGGTTATCAATTTCAGCTGTGCTTTTCCTACTATGACAAGTCAAAATGTCTGCTGTGAAAACGGTCCATTGGCTCCGTATAGACTCCAGCCCTGTCCCCTACCTAATGGACCTTAATAATAACCTAAATGTTTTAACTTTTAAGAGCGCACCTCTCTCTCTCCGCGCACCAAGCTTTTGGTATTACTAATAAAGAAATGGTCATGTATAGGATGGAATGTGCTACCTAACCAAAGTAGCTACACAAGAAAGCAGTTAGATCAGATAGTTAAGAAATATCTTTTGATTAGAGAAGTTGAGTCGACACAAAAACTACATTAGGTTAAACAAAATATGAATGTGAGACGTGCTGAGGGTGAAACAGATGTATGACGACAGCATGGTGTAACTGTGTGTGCGTGCATGCGTGTGTGTGTGCGCGCATGTGTGTCTGTGTCTGTCTTTCTCATGTGTGTATTTATTATTATCGTGAGTTGTGTTATGAAATTATAGTGTAGGCCTATGTTTAGTTTCTGTCTTACTGTATTGTTTAGGATGTATTGTAAGCGCATTCATTATTGTATTGTCCCTTCATAAGGAGAGGTGAGAGAGGTGTCAGTAAGAATCCTAAATAAACAAACAAATAAATAGATCTAGCCTATTTAGTTGATGTATTTTGGTGGAGACGAGGATCTATATATCCTCGCCATATATCCAATATCAGAGCCGAATTTACGTCAATATAGCCATCAATAAACAATAATAGTTAGCATTAAATGCTGCTCATTTTCCCGCAAGCCTGCAGTAGGCTACACCGCGGGACCCCGGTCTAGTCCACCAGGGGCCTGTACCATGAAGCTGGTTTAGGTGGCTAGCCAGCTATGTTTCAGTTTAGTTTCCACCAACCCTGGGTTTTAGGTACTATGAAAGTAGCTCGGCTTTAATCGGTGTTCGTTGCCATGGTATCTTACGCTGCACGGCTAACCTGCGCCGGGGCAGGTTATGTTCTGGATTTGAGATCTCAGTCTGAAGTTTGACCAATCAGCAGTGAGCAAAGAAACGTATAGGTGACGTAATTAATTCCCAGCTTCTGTTCACTGTTGCAGTCATTGCAATGGCTTCACCTTTTCTTCCAAATCCTGTGGACATCTCAGCGCAAATTGTTAGACGAGCACTTCGTAGAGAAAGACTTTTTAGGGACAGACAAAATCCCCTTGACTTTCCTGATACTTGTATAAAAGATGCAGATTTTCCGCGTAAGGAATAACTTATCTTTGCGAACTTCTTGAGCCGCACATAACAAATGTGACTCGTCGAAGCCATGCACTTACTGTACCACAAATGGTATGTATTGCGTTGCGTTTTTTTGTACATACTTGTATGCAGTCGGTGATGCGGAGAACCTAGGGAAAAACACGGGTTGTCGAACCATTCGCAAGGTGGTCCTCTCACTGCAGGGGTACATAAATAGCTTCATTGTGTTCCCTGGACATTTATCGACCATGTCCATAAAAGAGGGATTTTATAAAATTGCCAGTATGATATATTGAAAGGGTGACATGAACAAATTTAACCTTTCACATTCAGGTTTGTTTTTTTCCTTCAAAAAGCAGCTTGCACTTAAGTATTATACAATAGTCTACAGTAGCTACATGTTAAGAATGGTTTATATATATATATATATATATATATATATATATATACATACTGCACACATGATGCAATCTCCACAGCTCTAGGAGAACATGAGGCAGATTATGTGAACAGAAAGTCCTTTCACAGCCTTAATGTTCAGGTGATTTTTATTTTATTTATTTATAAATATTTTTAAATATATTATTTATTTATTTGCTCTTCAAATACATCTTTAAATGAATAGTAACTAACAGATTTCATCTGCAGATGACTTGTGATCATGAATGCATTACATTTTTAATATGATTAGCCTATATTCATAATTTTACATTAATGGCCTATAGAATGTGTTTCTTTAACTTACGCATTAACGCAATCAGCAATCTTCCTCCAAGATTGTTCTCTTGCTTTGGCAGCAGAGACGGTATTACTGCGTGCTTGAAAAACATATTTCATATTTCTGAAGAATAATTTCTTGCGCCTCCGCGGAAAAATATATTGCTCTCGCTCTATCCATATCGAACGTGATTGGTTGTTCGGTGGCGACGTCACTCTTTTATGTGCACGCGCGCGCGGAGTAATCAGAGTTTAAGATCAAAGCCTGAGTTGACAGAGAAAGTTGATGAGCTGCTTCATGGTACCAATAAAACCTGATTGCATCGGTTTGGTTTTGTCAACTCTAAACCAATCCTGCAACCCTGAGTTTGTTTAACTACCATCATGGTAGCCTACAGGCCCCAGAGCTGCTGCGCAGCAGTCGGATATAGATCAGCCTGTTCCGCTCTGTGCAGCCCCGAATCCCCCGATGATCCAACATAAACCAAGCAGAACACAAGGATACAATCGTGGCAGATGATTGATCAAGGTGATTGATCATCAGTCCGAGTCTTTCCGCAGCCCGAGACATTCTCCTGTCAGGTTGTATCCCGGTGTGATCCCGTACACACGAATAACTAGAGACAGTGGGTTAGACGTCTCTTATAGGCGATCCATGGCTTAGGCAAAGGCAAAGGACACGCACACACACACACACACACACACGCACACACACACACACACACACACACACACATACACATATTTTGGCTGCACATCCTGCACTCTCCACATCATGCCTTGACAGGTGTGTGGGCAGGGTTTAGTTGAAAATATCATTGACCTCCATTGTAATTGGTCGAAAGCAGAAAATCAAGATATGGATAGTACATAATATACTGTAGCCTACGTATTTTTAGATGAACTGATCCTTTAAACATAACTATTATTGTGAAATATTCACACCATAAATTCTTAGAGGAAAAGTTTAGATATCAGCATTATAGTTCATTCAAACGATTTCAGTAATATTCTTTATTCATATGTAGCCCTATTTATAATCTGTATTACCAATGTTCAACATTAGGATCGAAGTCGTTGCAGCTTTTATCCAGCAGGTGGCGCCATCCAACAAAATATTAAACCTAGTGGTAGTTGTTTTTAGTTTGTTCAATTTATACCCAATGTCCAATTTTTCTGTTAGTGCTTTTCATATAGGTAATACTCATCCGTTCAAATCACATTTAATACAATACACATAAGGGAAGGAGAAGTTAAATATTCACAACTTTCTGACAAACGCAGACACAACCATCTTTTCAACTTGAAATAAATTCCTTAAAATTCATTCAATCTTTTTATTTACAATCTATGATTGATTTTGAAATGTTATTGTAAATGAACAGCAAACAAACCGCCATCTTATAATAACTGGTACAACTGATTTATAAGATGTAGCCAAAACGACAGGACTTTTATAATGTTTATTATTTTTTAAATATTCTTAATGTCTTTTTAAATGATGATTTATTTTGGTACTGGAAAACTGTATTCACCCTCTGTCTGAAACGCATCTGCACCTCTGCACCGTCATTGCAGCCAGGGAATGACTGTAACAGCACTGTAGCGGTACTTTCTATGTATAGTGTAGTTGTCCTGACGGCTCGTTTAAAGACAGTTTCTGACCTGCTTTATAATCTAAAAAAAAGACATGGAAATCTCATTTCTTACAATATGGGACCTTTAAACACATGTTAATGTATGATAGTTTTTGCAAAGATCCTTTATTGGCACTTAATGATGTTGTAAACGTATAATACTTTGTAATCGACATAACTGGCTGTTATTAAATTACATTACAGGTCAAATGGACAGGTGTGTGTCTGAAGCTTAAAAGGAAATGAAACAAGGTCGTATTAATTAATACATTTTTATTGTTATATGTTATTAAAACATGACATTTGCTAGATTCTAGAAAACAAAAACAAACAATTCGCTTATTATCAAACTGATATTTATATACATTTATAAGGCAGTTTAGGGCAAGGCCTCTGTGTTAATTAACGAGCTAAAATCAACACTGGTTATTCACACATTTCTGCTTAAATATAATCTTTCATTACTCTTTCTCACTCTACTTTATCTCTCTATCTCCCGGGTCACTCATAATGCTTACTTTTCTTAATCAACATGCCATAAGTCATCATTAACATCCCTTTTTTAATAATGTTTTGGTAAATCAAAACTATTTTATTGACAGTTAAAGGATGCGTTCACTCTATTCCTGTTCCTGTTTTGCTAAGTGTGATTTCAACTCCATTTTGTGCTGTAAGATTTTGTTCAGCAAGTAGCAGGAGGTGTACTCAAGGTTAATTCCATTTTACTGTGTACCGACTTGCTCACAAGGTACCTGACATTTTCTATTTAAATAGTATTTCCTGTCTTTATATTCCCTGTTAAAACAACATGCTCTAGATTACATTTTCAAAATGTTACAATTAACACAGATTCTGAAGCCTTAATCAAATAAACAGTAAATAATCTATAAATTACATTCAGGATTGCATGATAAGAACACTCAGCACTGTTGTATCTTATCCAAAACCATATAAATCTGTTCTGATTTCAGCCCAGCGGTCTTCACCCTGCAACGGTGTGGGGTCTGTTGGTAGCGCGCCTGTGTTGCCTTTATAGTGAAGTCCTCTCTCCCTGCACCAGACGGCCTCGGAGAGCCCAGGTGTCCTGTAGGGGAAACAAAGGTAACGGCTCAGTTCCACCTTAACAAACCTTCAAAACATTTTCCTGATTTTCTTTTTCTTTTAACATGTTATCTATATAACTACATGATGTCCCAAAGCCAATCAGTCCAGTTTACTGATATATAGATTTATTTGATGCAATGCCGTGAGCGTCTTTAAACCCAAGAAATGGCTGCTTTCTTTTCCACTCATCTTTAGCCCATAGCCTCCCGTCTGATGTGGTGGCAAGGGAGCCAAATTACACTCTGGACACACTGGCTGTGAAGTGCTGCAAAGCGTAGATTTGTTCCCGATCAGGCGCCTGGCTGTCCACACCAGACTCGCATTTCTCCACGCCCGGTCACAAAGCGTTCCTGCACTCTACAGAGCAGCTTTTTTAATCATGGGTAAGTTTATAACCTCATGAAATTATAAAGTAATTTGTATATGACATCTACACATTCATTTTCATTTTTAGCAAAAGAACATACATACATATAAACAACAACAAGGAGTAAATACATCTGCTATAATAATAATAATAATAATAATAATAATAATAATACAACCCCAAATCAGAAAAAGTTGGGACAGTATGGAAAACACAAATAAAAAAAGGAGTGATTTCTAAATGTCCTTTGACTTGTATTTCATTGCAGATAATACAACAGCACATCATTTAATGTGTTCCTCATGATTTTTATTGTTTTTTTTTACAACACATTTAAAAAAAAGTTGGAACAGTGAAGCATTTACCACTTTGTGATGTTGCCATTCCTTTTCACAACACTTAAAAGACGTTTAGGGACTAAAGACACCAAGTGATTAAGTGTTTCAGGTGTAATTTTGTCCCATTCTTGCTGCAAACAAGTCTTAAGGTGGGCAACAGTACGGGGTCTTCGTTGTCGCATTTTTCGCTTCAATCATGCGCCACACATTCTCTATTGGAGACAGGTCGGGACTGCAGGCAGGTCAGTCAAGTACCCGTATCCTCTTCTTCCGCAGCCAGGACTTTGTAATGTGTGCAGAATGTGGTTTTGCATTATCTTGTTGAAATATGCATGGACGTCCCTGGAAAAGATGTCTTCTTGAAGGGAGCATATTATGCTCCAAAATCTCTATGTACTTTTCCGCATTAATGGTGCCATCACAGAAGTGCAAGTTACCTTTGCCAAGGGCACTGACACAACCCCATACCATGACAGACCCTGGCTTTTGGACTTGTTGCTGGTAACAGTCTGGATGATCCTTTTCTTCTTTGGTCCGGAGCACACGGCGTCCATTTCTCCCAAAAAATACCTGAAATACTGATTCATCTGACCACAGTACACGTTTCCACTGTGTGATGGTCCATCCCAGATGCCTCCGAACCCAGAGAAGTCGACGGCGCTTCTATACACTGTTAACATGGGCTTTCTTTTTGGCACAGTACAGTTTTAACTGGCATTTGTGGATGCAACTACGTATTGTGGTACTTGACAAAGGTTTGCCAAAGTAGTCCTGAGCCCATGTGGTGATATCGCTTATAGATGAATGACGATTCTTGATGCAGTGGCGCCTGAGGGATCGGAGATCACGGTTGTTCAGCTTAGGCTTGCGCCCTTGTCCTTTACGCACTGAAAATCCTCCACATTCCTTGAATCTTTTAATTATGTTATGCACTGTTGAAGGTGAAATAAGCAAATGTCTTCCTATCTTTCTTTGAGGAACATTGTTTTGAAACATTTCAATAATCTTCTCACGTATTTGTTGGCAAACTGGCGATCCTCGGCCCATCTTTGCCCATAAAGGACTAGACCTTTCTTGGATGCTGCTTTTGTACCAAATCATAATTACAATCACCTGTTGACATCACCTGTTTCAAATTACATCATTATTTAACCAATTTACCTGATTACTAGCCCTAAATTGCTTCTGTCCCAACCTTTTTTGGAATGTGTTGCAGGTCTGAATGACAGGAAAGGATGTATATTTTTCAAATGAAATTAAGTTGACCAGACAAAACATGAAATATTTTGTGTTCACATTGTCTGCAATGAAGTACAAGTCAAAGTACATTTAGAAATCACTACTTTCTTTTTTTATTTGTGTTTTCCATATTGTCCCAACTTTTTCTGATTTGGGGTTGTACAAGTAAACAGGATATAAATGCAGTTATACCATGGTCTGGGTGAATACTCGATTCTGATTGGCTGCTGGGTATCCATAAATAAGTGATACCTAGTAAAGGAGTTCTGGTGAAACTGACTGTTTACTGTTAAATCAATAACTAAATCAATGCGCTACATTAAATCAAAAAGGAAATGTGGATCTGTTATTTCCAACTCGCCCTCTGAACACCACAGGATGGCGCTAACACACACGCTGCAAGAAGTAAGTTATATTTCCCCTCTGGACTGATCTTGTTTTACAGAGAATAACGTTATCTCACATCCCGTTCACTCTTCAGGTCGCTACTTCTGGCTGCGCTGCTACGGCCGACAGTAACGTTACACATCGCGGATCAAATTGTTTGTAAAAGTCGTTATATTGTTTTGGGGACAATGACATGGCTGGATAGCTAGCTTGTCTTGTTGTTTAACATATTGTCAAATTATTTTTACTGATTGCGAACTGTAGACAATGGTACTGACTTTGGATCTTACTAGCATAGCGTTAGCCTTCTCCGGTTGCTAAGGGTGGCAATGTTGTATCTGAGGTCTTTCCTATTTCCTGGAGGAGTGCACGTTTGCATTGCATAAGAACCTGATGGATGGGAATGATTGTTCCAGGTATTAGTCAAACCGTCAGGCGTAACCAGGGAAACAGAGTTATTGTTTGTAAAAACTTTAGATTTTGATTGTAAAATTAATTAAAATGTGAAATAAAGTTTTAAAAATATGTTATTTGGCAAGTGACCATGGTATAAGCGGGTTAATGCCCGACGAGGTCAGGTATTAATAGACGACGGGAGGCGTGAACCGTCCGACGCGCAGCGGAGGACAGTTGCCTCTGCCGTGTAAGTACATTTACTTACATACTAAACAAGTTCTGTGCATGTCCCTCTAGTCTAAGGGTATGTTGAAACAATAATAAAAAAAGAATAAAAAAAGGAATACAAGTAAATAAAAGAATAGAACAAATAAAGATGATAATATATACAATTCTCTATGTATTTTGTCTTATATTGTGGCAGAAGACATATTTAGCTGCTAGCCATGCCGTGCTTTGATCTTCCCCTAATAAAAAAGGAAGCTTTTTGTCCTCAGTGTAGGTAGTGAAGCCTGGTATATGTTTTATGTATGTATTTTGTCAAAATTCGTAGGCTATTTCTTTTGGATTTTTTGTTTTGAGATATTCGGCCAATTGGATATCTCTGTTCAGGGATTGATAACAGAGGAGTTTGTGCTGTACTTTACTTTCATTATGCCATTGTTCTGTATACTCGTCTTTTAATTTAGTTTCAAATCTTTTGATTTAATCTCTCTCTCTCTCTCTCTCTCTCTCTGATCACCTGTTCTAGACACAGCTGAGAAATCAAGACAGCTAAACTCATCCCAAACCTGGGTGTTTTATTTCATAAGTAGTATCTGCCTGCGCTGTGGCGTTCCTGTGTTTGATTACTTATGTGGCTTGACACATTCGCTCATGGCTCGCGAAAGAAATAGAGGGGAGGGCAAAACGATTTCTGCAGCGTGCGGCCGCTCCGCTCCTGATCGCAGCCGGTGTGAACAGACAGATAGCTTGCGGCACCTCGTGGCCAGTGTGTCTAGTATTGCATTGAATTGAACCTAAAGATGCAGCACTACTAATCTGACATGCTTGGTGAGCTCTTTTTCAGTTATATGTTATATGTTCACTGTGGCCTCACACCAAGAAGGTTCTGGGTTCTGGGGGTTGCATGTTCTCCCCGTGTCTGCGTGGGTTTTCTCCAGGTGCTCCGGTTTCCCCCACCACTAAAAATATGTTCCCCTAACTAGCTGATGTGTGGTGAGCGTCTGACGTCGTATGCCTGGGTGCTGCCGTGCATCACCCAGGTGGGTGCTACACATTGGTGGTGTTAGAGAGCTTTAGGTGGCAGAAGGCAATCATGTTGCTGCTGCGCATAAGGTGGATCACTGGGAGTATATCCAGCAAACAATGTTGATTTTAATGTCCCCACATTGGTTTCACTAGCATAGATTTATCTCCGTGTACCTGGCAGCTGAAGGAACACATGGAAGCTGGCCCACATATAGGTGATAACACGTTAACAGATAGCTAGAGTCCGGCTTTGTGCCCAATGCAGCTTTAAGTTTGTTATCACTGCTCTCTGATTTCACTTAGCTTTAAAGTGAAAACATTCTGCATGCTGGCATTCATTTGTATTCTTTATCTGTGTGAATTGCATGAATAATTGTTAAGAATCCACCTAGACTGTGTTTACTCGGAGACAAAAGAGAAGTGTGTTTTTTTTTGTTTTGTTTCTTTGTTATAAAATAAAAAAACTCAATAAATATTTGAATTATAAAATAAATAATTGTTAAGAATCTGAAGCTAGGTCAGGCTGCACGATCTCACTGCATAGTTTTTCATTTTATCAGCCCCACCTCCATCCACCTGTATGCTCTGATTCTAGGTTTCCCCAGGGGACATTTGTTAACCCTGGCCTCTCATTGTCCTAAGCTTTAAAGTGTATGCTTGCAACGACGGACACATTTAGAATCTACAAGCCAAATATCAACAATGTACATGCTGCCATTCGTTCTCATTTATCTGTAGCCGTGAAAAGGGAAGGTTTTACACAGATAAATGTAATGTACTGTAAATGTAAAAGTCTCACCTTGAGGGTAATTTCGTCCAAACCGTACTTTCTGCTTGCGATGTCCTTCACCTCATTCTCTATGTTTTCCTGTGAGGTTCCCTTCACATCGATGTAATAACAGTCAGCGTTGGCAAAGTGGCAGGAGATGGCCTGGAAACACATGCCCATGTTCACACACTATTTTACCTTAAGGCGAGACACTACAGGTGAATAGGGTAAAAAATTTAAATAATAGATATCACCATGAAACTTCCTCAGTTGATTACTTACACAAGTATATAAAAAAAATGTATTACAAGTTTTTGAAATCTTTATATTTAATTATGCAAATTATACATTATGTCATTAAATATGCGCGATTTTGCATATATTTTCGGTAGATAGATCTGAACATATGATAAAGCCAGGTGCAAAATTATTTTTTCATTTTGTTTACACACAAGATGCAAACAAAATTACAGAGGGGTTTCAGGATATCTGCTTTCATTACCTAGGAAATCAAAATATACTGTCCACAGCCTTAAAAAATCGATTTTCGCCATGTTTTTTTGATTAAAATGTCACATAAATCAGGCCAGGAATGATTTATTAACAAATCCCTCTGTAAATATCTTAAGAATACTGCCAGGTGTATAAATGGAAAGTTTGGTGTATATAGGTGCTACACAGGCTGAGAAGTATCTACCGGAGAACGACAAAAAACTCATTTTGAGAAAACGGCATTTAAAGATTTAAATAGGGGACTTTAATACATTTCTATTGGAAAAAAATTCTAAAAAACAAAATAAATGCTCAGGCCCTTAGTAATAATACTATAGAATATTTCAAGCTCATGAAAATTGATTATTTAGTAACATGGCAGCAATATAAGGCCTACAACTGCAGTAACTCAATGAGTTAACGTTGGCTTATCATGCACAAAGTTGGGGACAAGACCCACACTAGACAGTTATATGGACACGGTTCTCCTAGGAGGAGGGACAGCAGCTCCACTGGCAGCTAAATATGGATCTGCCTGCCACAGCCTGAGTACTCACAACCACTTTAGGATCCCAAAAAGTACACATTTGTTTAGTATTATATAGTAATTATACAAAAACTGTTGTGTAATGTAATTGTTTTGTAATATAGTGTGCTGTATCGCATTCAGTAAATATAGTATATAAGTGACACCTATATATTTAATATATGACATGTAGGCTGAATTTCTGTATATCTGCTTTGAGAGAGAGAGAGACCATACCTGTTACTCTCCGTTGGTGTCTCTGATTTTAACAACGTTTTAACATGAAGGCCAGGATTCCCCAACACTAATAGTAATCTGCTACAGAACCCATGATTCTGCGGATCAATACTAACTTTAATCCCTGCGCAATTATGACAAATTAAACCACTGATCATTCAAACGCACTACATGAACTATCAGCCACTGCCGTGCGGCGCTCTCATTACCTCAGCTGTCTGAAAACTCCTGTTTTCAGAACGACAGTTTACACATCGACATACTATGTGAAGACATTTCATTATCTGCTGTCATAGTTTGTAATCCACTGTCTTCTTGCTAATAACAACTGTTTTCATCTTCTCTAAAATGATTTTCGACGCATTGTTTTCATTCGCATCTACCGCGGAAACTGTTAGAGCACGTCACGTGACGATTCTGAACGAATCACGTTGTCAGAAATTGGCATCAGCCAATGAGATTGCGCATTTAGAGTTAAATCCGCCCTTTTATTTTCACGATTGGTTGCTGATAAAAAGGAAATGACCATATTTGGATCCGACAGCATTGTACAGCAGAGAGAGAGCTTTCCAACGGTATGTGACATGATAGGGTGCAGACAGCGATCGCGGAGCAGCGCGATGATTTAGAACGCCAACTTTTGTTGAATTTAGGCGAAATTTACCGACGCGAACACACAAAGTATAGTAAAATAAAGACCTAAATGTGTATTTCGGACTTTTATTCACCACAAGTCTGAAAGAATACATGTTATTGAAGACAAATAGCACAAAATCTCAAAATTGACCAGTGAAAAAAAAACCGATGTTTTTGCCTGCCGTGTCTCGCCTTAAAATCTATATTTTTTTTTTTTACGTGCATTTTCATTTTTGTGATAAATATACGAGCATTAAAAAAAACTTGGGAACTGATGAAGTATGGAGCTAGTTTGTTTAAGGTAATGCCGAGACACCAGGTGGATTATGGGTAGTGTACCTTGCGGAAGCCCTGCGTCCTGTTCATGCCAGAGCCATGGATCAGCAGCGGATGAAAGAAGACGGTGTCGCCCTTCTTCATCTCCAGGTGCACCCTGGGGTGCTTTGGATCATAGCCACGCACTCCATGGTACATCTTGTTTACGCCACCCTGAGGACACAAGAGACAAAGTACACAGTACGGTATGTGTGTGTACCTCCCAGCAGGTGTAATCGTGCTTCATGGAGAATTTCAAATGTGTATGTGGTGTTTATCCCCCCCCCTCCATGTTGGCGGATGGGACATGGGCCAAACTAAAAAAATCCAAGTACAAGTGACATCAAATCATTTTTTCTCAAAGATGGTTTATCTCATTTTTCTCTCATTTTGCAAGTGTTCATTTTTCTGATAAGTTTGTTTTATTAGTTATTTGATCCTATAAAAACTGGGTGAAACGTCATGATTGACAGCTGTGATTGACTCGCGATTGATCGGGAGGGTGTATGGGCGGGACTTATGATACAGCGGCTCCATCACCCGACTACTACTACGCATACTTTGGCTGGCAGATGGCAGCGCCCCTATCCTGGATATTGTGGCTGCACTTTTGTGCAGTGGGAGGAAGTTTAGACACATTGTCCATCTTTATATACAGTCTATGGTTTTTACCTCCCACTCTGGGTAGTCATGCTCCTGAAGTGTACCGGTGTGTGTTCCCGGCAGCACGACCAGGCAGCCGTTCTGCCTGTCCACTTTCTCCATTGCCGTCCAAGCGCAGACGATACTGTCTGCTGGGCGGAACGGGAAGTAGTGCAGATCCTGATGCATCGGGTGACGAGAAGTCTTCTTACCTGAAACATATTTAAATCAAATTTGCAAGAGGCGTAATTTGAAAGGGGAAGAAGGGATGCTTTAATACAGCACTTCCCACATTGCAGTCCCGGGATCTGTACGGGTGTTTGTTGTGGTTCTCCAAACAACCAAATAATATTGGACTGCTCCATACCTGCATCAGGAGGCTTGTTGATCAGCATTGTGTGCATGGCCATGATGTTGGGTCCAGTGAAACACTCCACATAGTTCAGAATCTAACATAGAAAAGCATAATTTGTTTGTCCAACGGTGTTTAGGTTTAAATTATTTTAAACTTTTTTAATTTATTTCAAACAAAGTTGCTTTTCAAACAAAAATATGAGAGTTTATTCTTTTGGCATTTGTTTTGTTTGTGGAAATGTTACACATCTGCCTTCTCAGTCTGGGTCAAATCTGTGTTTTTTTAATGTTATACAAAGTGGCTTTAAAATGTGGCTTTATAAAATACCAAAATCATTTGACATAAATATACAGGGGCTGGGTGTTTAAACTCTGACACACTGCATCTTCAAGTATTATTTGAAAAAAGTTTTGAAAAAAAACCTGCTGTGACCACTTGTGTGTACCTGTGGTAAGTTGCAGTACCGGAACAGTTCAGGATCTTCCTGGAAATCCTGGAGTTTGGAAACTGCTTTTTCATCAGGAACGAACTCTGACTTAACAATTGCCACATCCCTCATCACCAACAGACCAGGAACCTTCACTTCCTGTCGACTGATCCGTTCAAACGCCTTCCTGAAGAACGCACGTGCAGAAGAACACACATAGATCACATTGAGCACCTAACAATACATCTATAGGCATATAAAGAAGTTAAATGTTTTACTCGGGAGTCATAGATTGACATTTTATATGTAGTGATGCTTTCATGCTTATATGCTGATCTTTGCAGTTGTCAGAGTTTCTGATGGTCACCTGAACTTATCGATGTCCTCTTCAGACACCAGATTCTTGATGAGGATGAAGCCATTTTCTTCATAGAAGAGTCGCTGTTCTGGGGTCAGCAGGTCAGTATCATGAGTGTATCTACCAAAAGAAGTGATAACACACAACAAAATCACTATGGTAGTTATTTTAATGCAGGGGTCTTCCACGTTTTTTTAAAGCCAAGGACCCCTTAACTGAGAAAGAGACTGAGCAGGGACCCCCTACTACATATTGTATAAAATGAAGTTGCATATTAAACTGGGCCTACAATTACTTTTTGGTGGCATAAAGCCTTTTAGACGTACCTTTTTTAATGCATAGAACATTAAGCTATTAAAATAATTGTTAGTAAGATTTCATAAATCCTGTTTAAATGTAAAAAATACATGTGGCACAGTGAATCCTTAGGATTACCTGTATCTGTGGATGGCTTTGTGACAACCTTACCTATGGGCCAGTAAGCCTGTCATTATTTGTTTATTGATTTGTGTTTGCTAATAATATGTTGGATTCATGTTAAGACATCTTAATTTTTGAAAAAACTTTCAAACAATAATTTGCAGCGGCCCCCCTGAAGGAACTCTGAGGACCCCCTGTTGAAGCTTTGAATGTTGCATTCAATTCATATTGTTGATACAGCATAGTATCGCGATATTTTCCGTGGTGTTGGTCGGTTTGTCTGCTTGACAATCCCATTTTGCAGCAATACAATTGTGTTGATGTTGACAAAGGTTCCTTTTGGGGACATCATTTGAAATTGGGAAAAATTTGAAGTTGGAAAAAAGGAAATAAATTGCAATATATCGCAGAATATTTGCATTTGCATTCCCACCGCTATCAGTTACCACTAAAGGCGACTGTCTGTGAACCTACCTCAGTGTCTGTGGGCGACTGGTGAAGGTTTGAGTGGAAGTTGGTACAGCACTCTGAAGAACGAGGAGTCAAGGAAACGACACAAATGTTGAGAAGCAGTGGCAGCAAAAACTGTCCTGTCCTGTTAGTAGTGTCCTGTACACTGTCCTGCGACTCCGAGACACTGTCCTGTGACTCCATGACTGTCCCGGGACAGTCAGACACTGTCCTGTGACTCCATGACTGTCCCGGGACAGTCAGACACTGTCCTGTGACTCCATGACTGTCCCGGGACAGTCAGACACTGTCCTGTGACTCCATGACTGTCCTGGGACAGGGACTCCTCATGGAGTCACAGGACAGTGTACAGGAGAGTGTTTGACTGTCCCGGGACAGTCATGGTGTCACAGGACAGTGTCTGGGAGTTACAGGACAGTGTACAGGACAGTGTTTGACTGTCCCAGGACAGTCATGGTAGTCACAGGACACTACTAACAGGACAGGACAGTTTTTGCTGCCACTGCTGCTGCAAATGTTTCAGCCACCATGTCCACGAGTGCTCTGTGGGACACTGAACTCTCCAAGTGGAGAAAAATGACAGGGGGAACCAAACAAGGTCCAGAATACATATTGATTTATGGTGATTTTATCTTTGAACATCAAAACCTTCAAATAGAGTGGAACATTAGATAAGACATGACTGTGCAACTGGACATGCCACAAGAGATTACTTTACTTACCAAAAGCAAGGAAGAATACTATTAAACAAATGGTCATATAGAGCAATGCAAGAATGGAATGTGCTACCTAACCAAAGTACACAAGAAAGCAATAAATCAGATTTCAACTTTAAAAGTTTAGTTAAGAAATAGCGGTTGATTAGAGAAGTTGAGTCGACACAGAAACTATTGGTTAGGGTTAAACAAAATATGAATGTGAGACGTGTCCTGAGAGGTGGAAAACAGATGTATGACGACAGCATGGTGTAACTGCCTCAAAAAGTGTTAAACATTAATAATGGAATATGCCCTATGACCGCACTGGTGGAGCTGTCCTTATCATGTGTGTATTTTGTTATGAAATTATAGTGTAGGTTTAGTTTCTGTCTTTTCATTTCCTTTTATGTTTTGTTTAGGATGGTGGAGACGAGGATATGTATGTATATATATATATATATATATATATATATATATATATATATATATATATATATATATATATATATATATATATATATATATATATATATATATATATATATATATGAAAAAACATAGTTCGTATTTCTATGGACGAAACACAATTTCAGAACCGAACGTAACGTCACTGTTACTGCACGTATAAGTGCAAGAAGCAAATTGACGTCAATAAAGCATTCATAAACAATAATGGTAATAGCATTAAATGACTCCTGTATTGCTCCTCGTTTTCCCGGAGGCCTGCAGTACACCGCGGGACCCCGGTCTATCCCACCGGAGCTGTCCGACGGTAGGTGCGGCAGCAGTCGGATAACGTCTTTAGCCTGTTCCGCTCTGTGCAGCCCTGATTGATCCAACATAAACCAAGCAGAACACAAGGATACAATCGTGGCAGATGGTCGATCAAGTTGATTGATCATCAGTCTGAGTCTTTCCGCAGCCCGAGACATTCTCCTGTCAGGTTGTATCCCAGTGTGATCCCGTACACACGGATAACTAGAGACAGTGGGTTAGACGTCTCTACATCCATGGGTTATAGGGCAAAGGACACACGCCCGCGCGCGCACACACACACACACACACACACACATGGGAGGGTTTTGTTGGAAATATCATTGACCTCCATTATAATGGTTGAAAGCAGATAATTAAGAGAGGGATACCTCAAAACCTGCTCCAATAAAAACCGAAATATCGGCATAGATAGGGTCTACCAGAAGGGTAAATGTTATACAGTAGCCCATGTATTTTATGATTTAGATCAGGGGTCTTCAACGTTTTTTAGGCCAGGGACCCCTTAGCTGAAGAGAGACCAAGCAAAGGCTACTACACATATTTTGTAGCCTATACAACCGAGTTGCATATTAAACTGGGTTGAATTGATGGAAATAAATGGTCAATATGTATGCATCATGTATTAACATTATACATACATGTGGAAGGCACAGTGAATTAAAGTTTTTAATAATTTGGCGGCCCCCCTGCACTAACTCCGAGGACCCGCTAGGGGTCACGGACCCCCTGTTGAAGATCTCTGGTTTAGATGAACTGACCCTTTAAACATAAATGTTATTGTGATGACACTGTAAATCCTTAGAGGAAAAGTTCAAATAGCAGCATGATTGCTCACTCAAACGATTTCAATAATATTCTTTATTCATATGTATTTATAATCTGTATTATCAATGTTCAGCATTAGGATTGAAGTCGTTGCAGCTTTTATCCAGCAGGTGGCGCCATCCAACAAAATATTAAACCTAGTGTTAGTTGTTTTTAGTCGTCTGCTAAACTTATGTCCCATTTTTCGGTGTGTACTTGTCACATAGATTAGGCTATAGCTATTGATATTAATACTCACCCCTTTCAAATTACATTTAATACACAATACACAGAAATGAAATATTCACAACTTTCTGACAGTAGCCTAACGCCGACACAACCATTTTTTCAACTTGACATAAATTCCTTAAAATTCATTTTAATGTTAATCTTTTTTTTATAAACAGTCTATGATTGATTTTGAAATGTTATTGTAAATGCACAGCAAATAAACCACCATCTAATGTCAATGGTTATTTTGAAATGAATATTTGAACATATCATGCCTATTGGTACAACTGAACTATAAGATGTAGCTGAAACGACAGGCATTTTGTAATGTTTATTTCTCTGTAAAATCCTTAATGTCTTTCTTTGTTACTGTTTTATGGTCTTAATTAAATATGTGTAAACCTACACCTGCATGTTCAACATTGCATTCAAGACTGACTGGGCATTTTGAAAAACTTCTACAATGTTGTTACATTGTTAGACCGCTGAAAAGCTACAGTGTTGCAATGTTAAAAGCGAATAAGTTACCAGAAACCGTAGAAAGGAGAGTTATATTCAAATAAAGATCGCATTCTTTCGTTTATCGGCATTTCCCAACGCTTCCCTTAGCTGCTATCTATAGAGCGGAACCAAGTTATTTATTAGATATTATAGCCTATGTTATACGATGAAATATGTTAAAACACTATCTACATAGACATTTTAGAATAAAAGTTATTTACGTCACTTTTATTTTGAAAGCTGTGACTGGATCTGTGAAAATCGTCGTTGGTGCTTTTGTTTTGAAAGTTATAGAAAACGACATATGATTCGATTTATTTTGAAATGTTACAGGAAGCCCCCTTATTAACCACAGCGTGGTGATTGATGGCAGCTAGCTCGCACCCCTCCCGTCTCCTGTGTCGACAGCGGATCCTCCTCCAGCCTCTTTAAACTGCTTTCACCGCCACACAAACGACATTTTGGGGGTTCGGTCTCAAGCTCTTCGCCCTCACACCCCTCATATCTCCCTGTGTGTTTCGGAGGATATTTCTTTTCTAACGTAGCGTTTGGAATCGAAACCAAACACAGACGGAGCTGTGTTTTAGTCTACTTCAGTGGGCGGATAAAGCGGAGGAGGGCATCCGGGCCTGGCTGCTCCGGAGAGTTGGCTTGAAACCAGGGAATTCACCATTTTCAGGTAAATTGGCTCAAATTGTCATTTCTGGATACACACAGCCTGTCCGATAATGGACTCCGTACCGTTACAGTTCGTCCGACCGCTTAGGACGAGGACTGAACAGTGGTGTGTGGAAATGTCAACACAGAGGAAACGGCAGCTGAAGAACAATTCAGCCAGACTCTAGCTATTCATCATATTTAACAGCTACCGTATCTTAACCCTCTACAGTTGGGACTGTTATGTTAGCGCCTCGCACATATTTGAAACATAAAATCTCTTATTTTGTTATATCAGGTGCAAACACACACACACACACACACACACCTGCGACATGAACCCTATTGTAAAATTTATAAATGTGTACATTTATATTGTAGAAAGATCACAGACAAACTGCTAGGATAAAATTTGAGTGCCAACGTGAAATATAATGATACCTATTGAAATGAACAGCAAGGAGAACATCTCTGCATTATTGTGATTTCTGGGCAAGCAGTTCATTGTTGACACCAATAATGCAGGAATCCGAATGCATTGCCTAATCTAAAAAAAAGAAAAGTAATATGTAACACCGTAGACACGCTTTTCAAGCAATATTGAACATCTTCATTATTAATCTTTGCCTACAGTCACAGATTGATGATGCCCAAACCAGACTAGGTTACTTATTCACATTTTTTAACAGGGAGAGTTTCTTTTCAGATTTAAAGCAGCAAAGCTACATTTTACAGTGGATATTTGATTACCTCTAGCATCTGCTTGTCTTTTGACATACCTTTTCCCGATATGACATAATATAAATCAATGAACATTTTAAACTTGTTCTGCTGTTGGAGGTGCCTTTTAGTTCTGCTGTGCCACATTCAATGCATATACGGAAAAATGGAAGGACCAGCTGAAGACATTGCCTCCTGCTGACTTTAAAGCATCATTTTGCTCGACACAATACCCACCTTTTGAAATGATTTGTGTTCATGAATTTAAAATGACTTGAATATGACTGTGACTTTGAAATGATTGTTGTTTTGATTGTTGTTTTACCAGTTTTTGCGAGTTCGGTCGAGACGATGCTTTTGCGATTTGTAACTTGAAGTGGAAGATAACGGTGCACACCCTGCCTATAAATTACCTAGACATACAGGAACTATGTTTTTTTTTGTAGTCACTTTGAGTGTATGGTAAATCCAAAACAACCCAAACGCACCATTCTGTTGTCACCCAGGAAACTGAGATATTAGGCTAAGTGTATTGTTGTTAAATCAACTCTCTACATTCCTAAACACATCTAAACATGCTTCATATTCCATTTTACAGACATTATAGTTAGTGCGTACTAGGCAGTTGTCAATCATATCATGAAAGCATCATATCATCACCGTATGAATCGATAGCAGATGATATCCGGTCATATTGACCACCTATGATTCATTTCTGCAGTAAAGCATCCGTGATGCATTTAGGCTCTTTTACACTTCCTGTTTGACCTGGATTTACTTCCACTGTCCTTCATCTGGAATAACTGGCTGCTCATATGTGTGTGAGTGTATATCGACCCACATTCAAATCTAGGCTGTTGGCTGTGAGAGTGATACACCCCCAGAGAACAAAGTAATTGCCCTGGTAGTCCCCCTCCCCATGTTTATGGGCCGTATAGTAGCGCTTGTATTGATCTGTCTCTGCATTTTGTCGCATTACAGCAGGAACATGAGAGCTGAGAGCGTGTGCTGTAAATATAACACACTCACATACACACACCCTCACTCACACACTCACTTTTTTTGCCTGGGACTGACGGGTGAGAATAGGTACAGTAAAGCCAACTGTCTCCTAGCAGATTTACGTTTTGAGATGTGTGATTGGTTCCAGTTTGAGAAATTAAAGTGCTGCCATGTGGCTTGTCAGTGATTGGTTTGAAACTTCCTGTTGGAGCAGAAGAGTCTGAGCAGGAGTCAGAGGGAGAGTTTTGGGTGAAACAGGGGGAGCAGTCTCGTTAGCAAAAGGGGTCGCTTTTTAGAAAGATGGATACAATCTGGGTAGAGGCTCCAAGTCAACTCACTCTTCATTGGCTGTTAAAAGGGGCATAATACCATTTTAATGAATACATTTATTTCAGCTCAGTTTACTAGCCATGACGAGTACATTTCAACCTGTAAAAGTAGCCCTCTGTGGCTCTGGAAGAGGTTTCCAAAGTCTGATAAAGTAACCCTGACATTCGGGTTATCTCGGCTTGGGCTTGGGGACTGCAAATTTATAGTCTTGGTCTCGCCCTCTGCTGCTTTGATTTTGACTATTCATTTTGTAAAACGTCCCCTGTGAGTCCCCCAACCTTATGGAAGTCCAGTGCTAAATCATTGGAGGACCCTTCCACTGAAGAGACAGGAACGGATATCAGTAGGCCTGCACGATTCGGGGGAAAAATATGAATCACGATTTTTTTAGCTTAGAATTGATATCACGATTCTCTGCTACGATTTTTTTCTCACGAAGTGTGATGTTTGTTGCACACATGAACCATGACAAAACAAAACAAATTGGCAGTACCAAACATAGTTTTTTTTTTTTTTTTTTTTTTTTTTTTTTGGCACCTATAGCACATTGCACATCACCACAAGCCTGTAAACATAGAGGCTTCAATGAATAAAGAAAATAAAGTACATACTGGCCATTTAAGTACAGGAGGCTACCAAAAATAGTGATGTATAACACACAGGCCCGGATTGGCTAATCGGGAGCACCGGGAAAATTCCCGGTGGGCCGGTCTATTCTTTTGGCCGCGAGGGCCGTTGTTGTCATGGCACTGGGTTGAAATATGGATGCTGTCCCTATGGCTGCCTGCACTCACAACAGCCCCACTCTTTTTATTCATTATTTTATCGCAGTCTCACTCTTTTTTATTTAATATTTTCTCGCAGAGTGCAGCCTGCAGGTTAATGATGACGTGATTATCTTTTGACTCCCTGCACCCCCCCCCCCCCCCCGACACGGCAACTTCCAAGTTGCTCAAAATAAAAAATAAAGGCGGCGCTGAAAAAGCCAGAATAAAAAAGAAGAAAGCTTTGTAAAGTGACGCGGCCAAATCTTCTAAGCTGAGCACATTTTTCCTCAAAAAAACAAATGAAGACGACGAGGCCGGTAAGTAAGCTAACGTTAAGGTAGTTAGGAGCAGTGCAAGATGCTCACGACCGTGCAAAACAACATTGTCTGCAAACCACAATTAATGTATCAAACGTTTTTCTTGTAGCTGTTTGTGGTGAGAAATAAATGTAAATCGTGTCAGACACAGAGCCAGGTGTGAAGAGACTAATGTTCTCACTGTGAGACACAGGGAAGCTGCTGATGTACCATAATGTGTGAATAAGAAAACGTTATCACTGAAAAACATGCTTTTCTTACTTAGTATCTTACTTGTTTCCAGTTCAAATATCTAAATATTCTTAATACAAGATACATTTACTAGACAAGTGAAATTATGTCTTGTTTTCTGAAAAAAACTAAAAATTAAGTGATTTTGTTTTTTTCTTGTTGCTTAAAACAAGCTAAATCTAAAACAATTATTTTTGACAGATAATGTGCCTTGTTTTAAGCAAAAATCACTTAATTTTGAGGTGTTTTTTCATACTTGTTTAGTAAATTGCATCTTAAAACCATTGCATATTTGGACTGGAAACGAGATAAAAATACTAAGTAAGAAAAGCATTTTTTTTTTTGCAGTGATCACATTAGTTACAATATAACAACTTTCTATGCCCAGGTGTTACTAGTGACCCATTATGTTTTTAATCAAACAATAGTGAATATACAAAGCCCACGATTGAAAGAGAATAGGATAAAAGTAATATGAATTAAGCCTTTAGTCGTGAACTAAAGTGGGCCGGTCTAAGGCATGAAACTCCAGGGCTGAAAATGAGTCCCAATCCGGCCCTGATAACACAGTAAACTAAATATGGCCCTGATACAGGCTCTATCTTAACTCCTTCAACATGTCTTTACATCATTAAAACATGTCCATGACAAATGCTTTCAATCAATTAATTGAAGGAGAAACAAAAAAATCGGTCATTTAAAAATTAAATCGTGAACGGGTGAATCGAGATCGCGATTTTATAATGATTTATCGTGCAGGCCTAGATATCAGACTTGTTAAAAAAAAATCAGTGAAATGTGGTTGATGACATTACAGAGTGGGGAGCCAAACGGCTTGCTGAAACGTAGTGATGTCCCACACTGTAGCGGTTTGTCTAAATCAGAATCAGGTGGGCATGTCGGATGAACCAGAGCAACTTTAAAGTGGTCACCATGTTACTGAAACATATTGTTAGCTTAACATAACAAGTACAATAAGTATTAAACTGTGTTATAAAATGTTTCTGTACTTAGGCTGACAAAAAAAAAACGCATCATCTGTGGTGCGATGCATGGTGATATCCCAGCATGCTTTGCAGCAGTCTGACTGCACTTACTCATGATCAGCTTCCAAAACACTGTTGCTATTGACAACCAGGCCAGCAGCTTACACTCTCTCTCTCTTTCTCTTTCTCCCGTTTATATAACTCCAACTTGTGCGATGTTTTATTGATCAGAGAGGTGTAAATGTCTATGTGTATGTATTTCTACATGTGCACATCTTTGTGTTTGTTCTATGTTTGTGTGCGTGCTCTTTCAGTGCGTTTTTATATCATCTTGTGTGTTTGTGGGTGTGTCTGTGAACGTGTATGCCTCTTCATGTTTGTGAGTAAAAATGTTTGCAAGAGTGTGTGTTGGAATGTGTTTATGTGAATGCAGCACTGTATGTATAAAAGCATTGACTGTGTGCGTGCGTGTGTTAGTATATTTAGCCCAATAAGATCGTACGCCCCTTCCCTTTTTTGTTGGTAAGAAATGTTGAGTGCTGTCTGTATCATTCATTGTTTCACCTGAGGAAGAACAGAACATGTGAAAAACCATAGAATGTAACTACATCCGAGAGGAGGACTTGCTAGGCAGCCCCCGGGGCTGATGGGAAATATCTTCCTGCCACTGCACTGCCACAGGGTGGGCATTATTTAGGTGAAGTAGTAATTATTGGGCTTTTTTTGGGGTCTGACTAATTCTAGGGCTGTAGAATGAATACAATTAGTGTGAGCTGGGTACAGCAAGAACACACAATTACACACACACACGCACACACACACACGCGCTAATGAGGGAAGTTATGTGAGCCATGCAAGGAATCTGAAGTGCCGCAAGTCCATTCCCTATGTCTCTCACACACAGCTTTCTAGCTCAAAAAAGTAAAATGTGTATGTGTGTGTCATTTTACAGTGAAACAAAGCCAGCTCATAATATTTGTGTGGTCATCTTGTATGAATGTTATTGGTGTCAGAAGGCATGTGTGGTCAACTATGTGTGTCACATAGTTGTGTAAGAGAATGGACAAGTGTTAGCCTTGTCTTTGTTCTTTTTCACTGACACGCACGCACATTCTGCTGTAATACTTTCATCCACACACACAAACACACACACACGCACACGCAATCTACCATTATTCCGGTATGTTTTGGCATCATAACCTGTCCAATTGCACCCAGGATAAACTATCCCATCATGCTTTGACGTGTGTGTGTGTGTGTGTGTGTGTGTGTGTGTGTGTGTGTGTGTGTGTGTGTGTGTGTGTGTGTGTGTGTGTGTGTGTGTGTGTGTGTGTGTGTGTGTGTGTGTGTGTGTGTGTGTGTGTGTGTGTGTGTGAAGGGTTTATTTGGGTGGCTGACATTGGCTCATAATCTGAAGAATTACCAAGGGCATTGTTAGTTAGAGCAGCATCAGACAGGGATTAGATTACGCACACACACACATGCAGAGGTCACACTTTAAAATAAACAGACCTGCAGTTCATTCACTTTCCCTCATGTGGTGAGCATTCACTGTAAAACTCAAGTGAAGATGCTAAAATATTCAACACACACACACACACACACACACACACACACTAGTGAGGATCTGAACACAGCGAGCAACTCTGATTATGTTTCTCTTTGTTTTCTCTTCATTATCTCTGAACAGGATGAGTGAGATGTCTGAATCATGTTTTCTTCTGTTCTTAAAATGGGCTAAATAAGACCAGGATAAATTGCATGTCAATGTTATTTAAGAATACGTTATGCTGACGATTTCCTTCTTGCAAAGTATTTGTTTAATCCTATGTGTGCATAATCGGATTATTCAACACTTCACCTAATGAACCCAAAGTAACCTTAGCTTGACTTAATCCAAAACTCTAAACTGGTTGCTTGAAGAAATACAGCACAGACCAAAATGGCCTTATGTTGTTAAAATATTTATACTCCTTTCACTTCAAGATAGGACTGAACGATTAAAGGGAAACCTCTAATTGCGATTTTTCGGACCACAATTGCGATTTAGATTGCACTAACTTCCAAACAAACTCCAGGCCTGTATTGATGGCCTGCATAACATATGTATATTCAATGATTTTCACAATACAAGATTCTAAAAGTAGATTTTATGTGCACACCAACACACATACACAAATAAGTGGCACAGTGTCAGTGCCAAGTACAGTCAGCTGTAGTTGTCATTCTGCTGTTCAGTACATCCCGTCCTACACAACTCTTACCATCTGCCTGCTTCTCTAAAACTATTTCCCTACCCCGTCTCTCATAATCATAACAATGACAAATTGTTCCATGTGCAGTTGGGTATGGTTGACTTCACAGTGAAATTGAGTTTTTAGAGGATGTTGTGTGGTTTTTACTGGCGTTGAACCTGTGAGCTCTGGGATTTTTAAGACCGACTGTGTTCTGACTGCTCTCTCATACTTTGCTGTCTCCTCTAACTTCTCTCAGCATAAAAGTGAGTTTCCTCTTTAATCTCAAGTACAAATCTCTAATTATGCCTTTTTCTCCCCGGCGGGTTAATCATTGCCTCACAGACAGGCGCTATCTGCAATCAGTGCCAACAAAGAGCATCGAAAGTTCACAGGAAACAGTCACGAAAATACGATCCCTCACAAAGCCCAGAGAGAAAATAGCCAGGCCTTGTCACTTTTTAGCCATTTGAAATTAATACTTTTGCAGACATGTTGCTTTAATAGCAGGAGGTTCCCAATATTCCTCTAAGGTTTTATGTTCCTCAAGCTCATCACCGTATTAACATCGGTAAGCACCTCATTCATCATTATCTGAAAGGTCGGATCAATATCGAGGTCAGTATCGCTCGGTGCGTTTGCACACACACTAATAATCCGTTGTAATCAGATTAAAGCAGCACTCCTACATGTGCAGTGATAGGCTGAACAGACTAAGAAACTACAACAACTCTGACTTTATCAACAGAAAGCCCACGGATAAGAGATTAGAATACAGTTCTATGCTGTTTGATTGACAGGAGATCTCTGGGAAGCACACCACTGCCGTGAGCACACGGCATCAAAGATAGAAATCCAGTAAACGGCCGTCCCTCACGAATGTTGCAGAGTAGCAGTGAGGCAGAGAAATATAAAATTGGCTCCATCGTGTTTCTTGATCGTCAGCTGCCGGGAAAGAGAAAGAGGAGCTAGCTGGTCCTTGGTGCAGTGAGGATGTGTGGTGTGATTTAAAAAATAATAACAATAGTGAAACTGATTTGAGACACATCATTCGCTGTTTTTGGAAAAGACAATAAGCAAGTTCCACAATAATTTCACGCACAGTGAGATACTGAAATTCGACAGTACGATAGGTTGATAGGACTTTTGCCCCTGGCTGGTTTCAGGAGACAGTTTGGTAAATGCACGTATTCACTTTCTTTCTGTCTGTCTGTACAGTAAATATGAAGCTACAATATGAAGCTACCACTAGCATATTGTTAACTTGCATTAACACAAAGAATGGAAATCGAGATACACAGCTACCAGAGGTTATGTGCCAGCCTATTTCTTGGCTGGGCACAGTCGGCTCGATGGTGTTTTAAGCCCCCAACGTCGACTTCAAGGTAGCGCTGCGACCGTCGACTTCAAGGAACCTAACCTTAACCCTAACCATTATCTAATCCTAGTGCGCTGCCTGGAAGATGATGTTGGGGGCTTAAAACGCCAAACACCGCACAGTTGCCAAACCCGGCCAAGAAATAACCCAGCACATAATCACTGTAAAACCACACTGTTTTTGTTAAATTTGTGTGTTAATTAGTGAGCTTAATATGTGTTTGTAGACAGATTCTGTTGCCTTTGGGCGGAATCAGGCTAGCTGTTTTCCCAGGGTTTATTGTGTTTGTGCTAAGCTAACTGGCTGCTGGATATAGTTATATTTAGTGTAGACATGGAAGTGGTTTCAATGTTATCAATGTAACTCTCTTCAAGTAGGCAAGTAAGCATATTTCTCAAAATGAACATTCCTTAAATGGAATGGTAACAAGTAGAGCCAATTTCTTCCATTGTTTTGCTTAGATTATCAATACCACTGATGAGGAAAACTAAGTCAGTGTAAATGCTGAAAGTTAGCAAAGAATGTCTGATCAAATTTGTAATACTGTTCACTCTTTAATCTTCTGATTTAAAATACTTATTGCAAACTTATTTTAGATTATTATGTTCAGACTAACCCCTTTGCACGGCAGCTATTATTAAGAAAATAATGCAACATCTGAGAATGTTGACTACTTTTGTCAAATGAATACAGGGTTTTGTAGAAAGGCACGCTAAATACTTCTCAAAGTAAGGCATCAAAAAGTGTTTTGACATCTCTATGGAAACTGGTATCATATTGACTCACTAGTATAGAAATCATTTTCACACACACAAACACGCACAAAACAGGGCACCTCAGGGAGTGAAGTGAACACCTGTTCCCAGAAGCCTCGGGGCTAACGGAGATGGATTTGTAGACTGTGGTCAGGGGAGTGGTGGCGTGAGAAAGAGAGGATGCATGATGGAAAGCCATAAAACAGACAGCGGAGGAGGAGGAGAGTTGATAATAGAGGGAGGGAGGTTAAAGTCATGTTCCGTTGTGTGAGACAAACCGGCCATCCTTTGAAATGTCTCTCTGGTAGAGCGTTGTTTTTTGTTTTTGTGTTGTTGGGTGTGGGCGACTGTAGCTGTTGTTGCTGTGATCTGATTGAGTACATTTTTAAAGCTGCAGTTGGCAACTTTGCATGTGGATGACCCCAACTGGCAGCAAGAGCTCACTGATTCTTTTGGGATTTTTTATTTCCCATGCAGCTTTACAAATTAAAAGCAATGAAAAGTTGTCAATATTTGGCTGAATATGCTCCATTCATAGGCTTTATTTTAAGGATCTTTTTTGCGGGAAAGCTTTTCAGCAAATTCTCTAGACATTTTAATTTAAACGGGAAGAGGTCTAAAGCCCTATTCGCACGGGACTAATATTACCTGGGGACCTTCAGTAATGTGTGATAATTGCGGAGGTCAATTGACCTACCATATATCAGCAAACAGAGGTTGTGTGATTAATATTAGTCCCGTGCGAGTCGTCATCTCTGTGATTCGGGGTTGTATTGGCTGTGTTGGCAATTAAGGATCGTTTTGACATCATATGTGGGAGATAATGTCAGTGAATTCAAGTAAAATACAGACTTAGAACGCGCCGTACAAAACACAGGCGTGGAGGGGTTACATCGACATCACGTGAGGTCTCCAGGTAACACTAGTCCCGTGCAAATAGGGCTTAAGACGGTTTTGCATTTGTCAGACATATTTTGCCATTGCTGTCATCATTTTTACAAAAACATATTTTAATTCTTGTCACAAAATGTCACAATGTTAACAAGTTCCTCTTTGAGTGAGCTCAGAAGTTTTGATTGAACTTTTCCTTTCAGCTTCTCTAACATTCTCAAACATTTGCACTGTCATTAGGAACACATCGTGTGTGTGTGTGTGTGTGTGTGTGTGTGTGTGTGTGTGTGTGTGTGTGTGTGTGTGTGTGTGTGTGTGTGTGTGTGTGTGTGTGTGAGCTTAAGCTCCTTCAGTTCCCCATCTCTCTCCACTGGAATGTGCCATCTCCAGCTGCGTGTTTGGATTCACCCACCAAACATTCAGACAGGAAAACACACATTCTTGTACATTGTGTTCGTGTGTGTCTGTGTGTGGGACGGACCGGAAGCTTCTCGTTAATCTGGTGTGGATGTAATGAGACAGACAAGCGTTATGTAACAGACAGAGCAGGTGTTGATTTCACAAACACAACAGGGGGGGGGGGGGATGTATATGTGTGCTGTAGCAGCAGTAGCTCATTGTGACTGGAGGAGCAAAGAGAGGGTTAACAGCAGGTGGTTAATGTTTTCCTAACAAAATCATTTTACTGCCATAAAAAGATTGTATTTTTTCTTCTTTTGAGGGCTATATCTACATCCCAACATTAAATGCATGCACATACTTCAATGAGCTTAGGAATGACTGTGTATTTATGCCTTACTGTAAGACTGCACAATCCAGTTAGACCCAACACAAGTGAATACTGAAGCTGCAGTTGGCAATTGTGTATGCCAGCGAGACATAACAAACTTGGACTTGCAGCACATTTTGCAGCTGCGCACGCAGTTAGTGATGGCAAATCACTCGTATACAGTCAAAAGCTAGAATGAGGCAAACAGGGCAACATGACCAGCATTCATGTTCTATAAAGACGCCTCTCATATGTAGCAGGCAGTGCCACATAAGATAAGGAAATTCCTGTGCTACAGCAGCTCAAAAGGAAAAAATGTACACACATCAGAATAACACAAATACAGAACTAAAGCAGCACTTTCACTACACAAACAACACGGGCACTGCATTTAAATGCAAGCGGGAACAGTATGATCTCACAACAGCAATTCCTGCTGCAGATAGCTAACAGTCATGTGATGGCATCCTTAATAATCGTGTCATAGCTAATCAGAATCTGCCCATACTGCCTATTTTAAAGCATTCGCCATTAGGAAAACCACAGCTAATTGGTTGGGAGCAAAATCATATTTATTACTTACTAATAAAAACTAGCTAATAAACTTAGCTAGTGCAACCACTAGGGATGCACCGATCCACATTTTTTCACTTCCGATCCGATCCCGATACCTGAATTTGGATATCGGCCGATACCGATACTATTCCGATACCAGAGCTGTGTTTGCTTTAATATTATTATTATCATTATTGTTGATTTTATATGATGCTGAAATAAACTCCTCAACGGGCAAGTATGATATGGACGTACGTATGCATGTATGTCCCAAAAGGCAACTTGAGCTAAGTATAAGGTCAGAAAAAGAAGTCAGAAAAACAGGAAAAATCTCATTCTGAAAACAGATATCCAACTGTAAGGGTTTCAAATTGATTGTCATGTCAATATTTATTACATACCCAAAATGTCAAATACTTGAGTCTTGAAATATAAGAAAAGTGTAAAAATCTCTCTCACACACACACACACACACACACACACACACACACACACACACACACACACACACACACACACACACACACACACTATCAATAAAACAGTGTGTGAACAGCGCAAATCAAGCACACTGGCTCTTGTATCATCAACAAATCAACGTTTTAAAATGTCAAATATCTGAAATATAAGAAAAGTGCAATAACTGTAAACATCTTACACACACACACACACACACACACACACCTCTGTTTTCACGGCTGCGCAGCGGCTGCTCTGGTGGACGCAACAACGGGGAATTGAAACGCCAAAAGCCGGCGACAACACCGGCAGACAGACGGTTGTGAAAGTCCTGCTTTGTTTTTGCATTTTGCTGTCTTGCTCTGCGGTGTTTCCACTGTGAAGTATTTCCAAACAGCGGACACACAGGATAGCATCGAGCTAGCCACAATGCTGGTCATGCTACTATCCTGCTAGCTGGCTGCAAACTGCGGAATGGACTTCCTGAGCGGGGACGTGTCTCATAACTCTGTGTCTCATTGAGCCGCGCCTCCGTTCAGGAAATCTATTCCACAGTTTGCAACACAGCCAACCAGCAGACCAGCCGGCAGGAATCACTTTTGGAGCCATTTCAGCAGACAACGTTAAAGTGCAGACATGGCTCGTGGTATCGGAAATCTCCGCAGGTTGGATCGGGAAAATCCGATACCTGAATTTCGCTGGTATCGGCCCCGATACCGATACTGGATCGGATCGGCCCCATCCCTAGCAACCACCGTTCTCTCTGCACCGTGTCACTTTTGAGAAAGTTGAAAAATGGCAACTTTTGAAGAAAATTTGGATTGTGCAACAAAGCAGGCCTGCTTGGTTCTTTCAAGATTGATTGTACATATTACAACTTTGGGACTGATTGGCGGGGATTTGCAAAATACACACGTCTATACACTGGTAAGAGCAAATTACGTGTAACCATGTATCCAGCTAATTTAAATGGCTCTTCTTACTGTATTGTGTGAACAGTTAACTTCATTTAATATTGTTTGTGGCGTTTTTATTTTGCGGGGTGCAAATGTTCCACCTAAACAAGTTCCTTCCCGAGACTATTTAGCAGAGCCACCGTCTCTGCGTCCGGAGCTTAGCGACGCCCAAGACAATTGTGATTGGTTTAAAGAAATGCAAACAACCCAGAGTGTTTTTTTTCTCCTATCCAGGAGTGTATGTGTGGTGAAGCCAGACCTATCTCCACAGCGCTGTGGAGATAGGTCTGGCAATGCGAAACCAACAACCGATAAAAGAGGATCATCTATCCTGCACACTATCTCTGTTTTGTAATTGGAGATGGATGAAGTGTATTGCCTTTGGCATGACCTCAAGCTAACCCCCCTCACACAAACGCACCTATATATATTTATATATACACAGTCTGTTGGTTTCTTTCGAACCTCACCCTTCCCCTGCTGCAAACACATGACACTGTAGTGTTTGGGCGTGCAGTCAAACCTCGGTCGGCGTGTGTTTGTGTCAGCTGAGTTCCCTGTATGTTTTGTGGCCTGTGGGCTTTGTGCTTTTTCATGAGGCAAGAGAGCGACAGGGTAATGGTGCGCCACGTGCTGTGTTTATATTTGTTGTTTGTTTATTTGTGTGTGCGTGTGTGTGTGTGTGTGCATGTGTATGGGTGTGTATTCAGCCGGGAGACATTGCACCCTTCGTACCTAAAAAAAAAAAAACACCCAGCTCACCCTCCCTCTCCTCAATCTTTATCTTCATTCTTTCCATCTCTCCCATTAAACCCCAAGATCTGTGTTCTTCTCCTTGTTGTTTTCTCCTCTGCTTCTGTTCATGTTTTTGTTTATGTCTGTTCTTGGTGGATTATTTAGTACTTAGATGATACACAGGTACGAGACACCAGCTCACAAAGTGGGATATTATTTGCCAGAGATATGCATGTTTCCATGTTACCATTATAGCCAAATTTAACAATTGTATGTGAGGAACTATCTGGTCATTGCTCTAGCCAAAACAGGAAATAGTTTCTTCCACTTAAAATGTTTCTTTTGTTTGTACACCATCCGTTTTCTGCCGCTTATCTGAATCTGGGTCTGTGTTGTGGTGGTGGCAGCAGGTTAAGCAACTTAGCCCCTTGACCTTTCCTCCAGCTTTTCATGGGGGATCCGAGGCATCCCAGGTGGGATATATAATCCCTTCTCCTGCTCTAGGTCTACCCTCAGGCATTCTCACAGTTGGACATGCTTGGAAAACGTCCACAGGGACATCCTAATTACATTCCCAAACAGCCTTAGATGGTTTTGTTTAAGGCGAAGGAGCAGCGGTTCTACTCCAAAAGCCTTTTAGATGTCCCGGCTCTTCCTGAAGATAGGTTTACGGTCGCCACGGTGTTCCCGGCGTGAGGTGGGCGAGCCATAAAATGACGTCACCATGGCTGTCGTTTACAGCACGAAGCAAGTGGTCGTGCACCTTGTTTTTTTTCCAACGCGGTGTGCGCTGCGCTGTCAGTTCAACATGGTAGGCCGGGAAGACTGGCCGAGCAGCTTCGCCTCTACAAACATCTGTATGGTTCTTCATGTACAGACCACAGGGAGTCAAACGGCCTCAAATATGTGGTCAAAGAGAGACACCACACTGAGAAAAGAATAAGCATTTTGCTGGAGAGTGGAAAAACGAGATGAGAGTCAAAGCTAAAAAACGGCTTAATGGAAAAAGTCTTAACAGTGTTACAGGCAGACAGACATTTAGATTTTGAGAAAAACCACATTCACGTTAATACTTAGAGTAGATAAATGTAATGTTTGGCAGTACGTCGGTGTTTATCATGGATGTGTTTACTCCTGTTGCCAGGCAGCCTGGTTTCCTTTACTTCCCCTCTTCGTCTCCTCTACTACTTTTTGCTTATTCACAGATTATTTTGTGTCACACCCCCAGGCAACTTCTAGGCAAGACCCGCCCTTCAATAGCAATCACATGCTACATTGGCCAGGCGTCCATGCTTACGCAAGGTAACGGAACCCGATTTGTTCAGGTCCTATCCCCTGACCAGTCGGCTATCCTAACCTTAACCACTCAAGGTCAGTGCCTAACCAATCGGTCTGCTTCGTAGGGCGGGACTTGCCTAGAAGTTGCGTGGGATCCATAATAACGCTAGTCTGCAGCTGCCATGGACACAGTAACTCATACACTTTTCCATGGGTAGTGAACCTACAGTAGTCAGTATTTTATGTTCGCTGCAAAGGTGAAATAAATCACCTGATTAATAAAATGTTATCACGATGTCTGCCGGCCATTTTTCACCGCAGAGTTGCCAGAAAGCTGCTAGCAGCGAGGCTAAAGCTAATATAGTAAGCCTAAAGAAACAACGGGTCCTTCCAACGTTATGGTTCGGAGCCGCGAAGGTGGAAACGTAACTTCTAGAACAGCAGTCTGGTCTGTGTCTGATATCACGTAATTAATACTGATTTGAGTGTTCTTGGATACACAATTTGTTGCTAGGCTCTGCATGCACAGTAAACCACCAATCACAATCAATGTTGATCAATTTATCCAACAAAAGCAGGCAATGCTAGTCGACCAACCTGAAATTTAGAGGAAGCAACATGCATGCATTATTAATATCCTTGACTTTAGCCTTGATTGATAGTATTATATTAATACAATGGTGTCATGTCAGTCAACCAGTGTATTTAATGACCTAATTTCCCTCTCCAAAATCACTTCACAAGAGTAGTCAAAGTCACACACCAGTTGCTTTTGTGTTTGTAAAGCAAGTTCAAGAAAGACTGGTTCACATAAGAAAAGTTCCTTTTTCATTTCTATTTTTTATGTAGATGCACTCCTCTACAAAATCACCCTAATTGTCGAGAATGGTTTATTATTTCCAAATAGAGCTTTTTATGTCATCTTGTAAAAATTGCAGTGTTTTTTCATATCGCAATATATCGCAGGAAAAAAATATTGCAATGTAAGTTTATGTTTCTTCCAATATCGTGCAGCCCTAATTGAGAGTTTTCATCATTACTGCATTACTGCAGATGTCAACTATGGGTGTACGATACGAGGAAAATATGTGATAAGGTTGTTGAATATTGCGATACCGATATTACTTGCAATAAATAAACAGATATTAAAGTACACTCAGTTCTGCATTTCTGCTGCTTTCAGTGGTCTGATAAAATACAACAAATTGTTTGTTGAATTTAAAACAAATTATATAATACAAAAAAAGGACAAAAAGGTTACATTTTAAAGTGCAGTTTTCTACTGATACTTTCTTTCAACTGACATAGAAAATCACCTTCTTTCGCGATATGTCGCAGCCTTTTGCGATGTGTGCTGTTGAAAAAGAAATATTGTGCAGCCCTAATGTCACCTAGAGTATCTGCTTGTCATTCTCATGCTCCATATTACACGGCCTCCAACGCAAGATCCTGATATACCTAAACTCTTTCACTTGGGGCAGCAGCGGAGCTCACTTCCAACTCAATCAACTGTTTTCCAGAAAAGTGCCATGGCCTCAGATTTGTTTTTAAGCCTTGCATGTGACTTGGCTCTAGTGATGGCATTGTTGGTCACAACAACGATCAGATGGATTGGCATGAAATGTAGCATAGACATTAATGGATCCCAGAAGATGAATCCTAATGAATATGGTGAGCCTTTCACTTTCTCTCACATGCCATCATGAGGTCAACATTTTTATTAGTCCAATACTCAGTGGCCAAATTCCTGCGAAACTAATCACATTCTCATCCACCTCAACTGTACTTTGTGTTTACTGCTAATTAGCATAACTGACCCTGCCAACATGGTAACTAAGAGGGTAAACATTTTACAGTGTGCTAACCATCACCAGAGGAACTAATCTCAGGAACTAAACATCCTATTTGTGCATTTGTTTGCTTTTCCATCGCATCTGAAGAAACCGTGAAGATTAGGCAAATAAGACCCATGGTGGATTAAAAACCAACATCATTTAAAAATGCGGTTTCCACCCCCGGGAGAACAGTAACATCCTGTTTTTTTCCATGTGGTTGCTGTTGCATGATTCCGATGTTTATTGATGTAGCCTAGATTAGTTAGTTGCAATTGCAAAACAGATTGCAGACCATTTAGCTTTGCCGATCCTACAGTAGACGTTTTTTCCTCCACTCCCAATGATGCGAGTTGTACAATGGCTGTGTGAAAGTGTTAGTATGGAGCTTCAGAGTCAGCAGCACACTTGGACATGTGGATGATCCTGGTGTCTATTGTTGACCAATGAGACTCAAAGTTGTCTAATTTCTCTTAAAATCTCTCACGGGAAAGCTTATGAAACTGTTTTCACTCTTTGCTCTGCTTTTCCTACATCTCCTTATTACCCACAGTCATTGTTAATTTCCTGTTAATATTGACATTGTAGCCTTTTGTGCACTTACAGACACACACAGGGTTATTTCAACTCACCCCTCTGGGTCAGTCATGCTGAAGCTCTTTTTTTTTTGTGTGGAGTTTCTCTCAAGCAAAACAAAGGGTCTTTCAGTGGAAAGCGCCCACTGCACCGGGCAGCGGCACTGATGCTCTGTTTGTGTGTGTTCTCATAGCTGCACAAACACATGCTTGTGACTGTACCCAGTAGGGTTCAGCTGAAATGGGCGCTTAAAGGCTGATGAAATAGTTTTGATATGAGGCTGAAGATAATTTGGGTTGATACTTGGGCAACGTCCACACGTACCAAAACGATACATTTTTTTCCCCCGTCTTCCCTGGCATCGTTTCAAGGATATTTGCATACCAAACGGATCAATTTGTAAATGACTCAACACGCTACTTCATATTCCAGGCCTATAGGTAGCGCTGTTTCTGCTACAGAAATTCACCAAAAACGGAGAAGAAGAGGCGGAGAAGAAGAGGCGGAGAAGAAGAGGCGGAGCATGCGCATAAAGCTTGCGCGCTGTATACAAACAGACACCAGAAGAAGAAACCAAACACAAGAAGACGACGAAAATGGCTAGTGCAAGGAAACCACTAGCATGTAGTCCAACATTGTTGTTGTTGTTGTTGTTATTAGACGTCGTCGCGGGATAAGAGGTTGAAGGCTAGAGGTTGAGGGGTGTGGCGATGACATCATCAATACGCAAGTATGTGGCTTTGCCGTCCAAATGAAGACCCAAGGGTGGCGTTTTCAAATTGTTTCACCATGGGACCAGATTTCAAAAAAGTGCGTTCATACCAAAAAGCGTTTCCGTGTGGATGGCCCCTTTAAAATTCTTAGGTTTAACTTTTGCATGTCAAAAATGACTCAAACATTTGGGTGAAACAAGGACTCTAGACACTTATAGGACATGGAAATGAAATAGAGGAGTTATTTATTTACCTATTGGGTTTAAAGATGGAAAACCAGCTACAGAGCTAAAATGCATGTAATCAGCACAAGAGACAGCCCTTGTGAAATTGTCCAGAAATGTTTTTTTAAGCAGGCACCACAGTTGTGGTAGTCAAGGACATCAGATGCAAGGATTCCTCCACCCTGTAGGCTTTAGCGAGGTGACACCCTTTGGTGCTCCTGGTCTTTGAAGTCTTTGTTGTGGTGTACATCAGGTAGGATAGACAGCGGTGCGTCGGTTGTAATGTATACCTTCAGAATGAGGGGAACTCCCTGCCTGTGTGATCTCTATATGATTGCAGTGATGTAAGTGGGCCCGAGGCCGTGCAAACATTATATTCACGTGTGATCCTAAAACCAGACATTTGTTAATGAGGAAAAAAATCAAAAGTGAACACCTGCGTGAGTTCAGGTTTCACCTTCTAGCTTTTTCTGCAACGTTTTTCATCTAAACTGCTTTGATTAGCGTGTTTGTCCCAGACTTTTGGAGTGCATGTTGGCAAGCGAGCAGGCTGTGAATATGGGAGTAATCGGTCAATGAGAGACATTCACAAAGAAAGGAAATATTGAAATAATTGCCAGATGTTGCACACAATCACCAACCTGCAATCGTCAAAAATCAGAAGAAAATAAAAACGAGGGCAAGGGCTACAAACAAAACACATCTGTCGCAAACACTACAGGGCATTCTGACTTCGATAAGCATTTAGGATTGAACCACAAATAAAACGGAAACATTCATCAATAGATCTGTTTGACATGTGAGCTAATGTTTTTGCTTCGGGCCCTGTTCTGTCCCGGCTTCTTCATGTCCGCTCTTCAAAAGGAGAGTGATTATTCTTTTCTATTTTAAAGTAGTCGTGAGTCCCATATGAGCAGGTCTATTTCGAGCAACGGTTTTAACAGCGCTGTCCGTTGTGTCCTTTTGAGAAGTGGCGACTGTTCAGCCTTCCTCTCAACTCTGCCTCTGTTCTTTGTTTCGCTTGATTTCACCGTCGGCTTAAGTTCTTTTTATTTTTTTTATAGAACTGACAGAAGTATTAATGAGAGAGTTTTTGAATAAGATGGTACGAGTTACTTCTGGGTAGTGATATTAGTGTTTGGGCCGTGGATATTGTGGTCAGAGATATAATAATATTAGAGTATCTCTTAGAGTTGGATTTCTGAATAGTGGTTGTTTTCAATACGAAGATGAAGCCAAACTGATTAATTCCTCTTTTTTATATAAAGAGTATGCATTTAGGGAGCAAACACTGTTTCAAACACAGCTAATAATGGACTACATTTTGAGGAGCACACACACAGTTGATGCTTGGTCAGATGTTGGGAGCACACTGCAAAAAAAACCACGACGCAACGGAACAAAAACCAAAGTGTATTAAAAGGCATCTACATTTGATCCAGATGTAATGTAAGTGTAACAGACTTTTTTGATACTTGATGTGTTTTGATCAATCTCAATTTATACCCAATTGATTGTAGTCAGCTTGATGACCAGTTTTAGGAACATGGGTTTGGGGAGCACTTACTTGACAACTAATTCAATTTTTTAAAAGATTTTTTTCGGGCATTTTTAGGCCTTTTATTCGACAGGACAGCTGAAGAGAGAGAAGGGGAATGACATGCAGCAAAGGGCCGCAGGTCGGAGTCTAACCCTGGCCCGCTGCGTCGAGGAGTGAACCTCTATATATGGGCGCCCGCTCTACCAACTGAGATACCTGGGCGCCCACAAGTTAATGATTTAAATTCCCAAATCTGCTAAAAACACAAAAACTAGTCACTGAAACCAAACCTAATGTAGAGTTGAGCCACCCCCCCCCCTCTCTCTCTCTCTCCCTCTGTCTCTGTCTCTCTGTCTGTCTCTCTCTCTCTCTCTGTCGCTCTCTCTCTCTCTCCCTCTCTCTCTCTCCCTCTGTCTGTCTGTCTCTCTCTCTCTGTCGGTCTCTCTCTCTTTTTTTCTGTGTCTGTCTTTCTCTCTCTCTGTGTCTCTCTCTCTCTCTCTCTCTCTCTCTCTGTCTGCCTCTCTCTCTGTCTGCCTCTCTTTCAATTCAATTCAAATTGCTTTTATTGGCATGAATGTCAGAAATAACAATATTGCCAAAGCATCAAGGATAATAATGTGAGAGGAAATGCATACATACAATTCATTGAGTAAACTAAAATATATATACATTTAAAAACAAAAAGGAAAAACGGGAAAGCAGCAACAGTATATCAATATACAGTAAAACCGCCGGTGTCAAATGTAAGAAAGAAAACAAAGACAAAAGCAAACAAACAAACAAGAGAGTCAGAGAGTGTATCAAAATCTGGGAGTTTACATTTCATTTTGGTAAAGAACTGAGTTCTGATGTCAGTACTGTATGTGCTACATTGAAGCAGGAAGTGTTGTCTCTGCGGTCAGAGCTGACACAGCCTGTCTTCTGGAGGCGGCCAGGTCGGTCTGTGGCGGCCGGTTTCCACAGCCAGACTGTGTCCGCTCAGCCTGGACCTGCTCAGAGGCTTTCTGAGTCTGTGGTCACGTACGGTGCTCAAGTACATCAGCTACTGTGTACTCTCGGTTTAGGGCTAGGTAACAATTCATTTTGCTTTGACTTTTAGTAGTGTCTTTCCAGTAGGTCATGTATTTCTGTTTTTGTCTGCAGATGATTTGGTTGGGCCGCGTGGTTTGTGGGGGTGTCCTGAGGTTCTGGGGACTGTCTCTCTCTCTCTCTCCCTCTCTCCCTCCCTCTCTCTCCCCTCTCCCTCCCTCCCTCCCTCTCTCTCCCTCTTTCTCCCTCTTTCTCCCCCTCTCTCTCTCTCCCCTCTTTGTCTGTCTCTCCCTCTCTCTCTCTCTCCCCCCCTCTCTCTTTCTCCCCCCCTCTCTCTCTTTCTCTCTCTCTCTCTCTCCCTCCCCCCCCCCTCTCTCTCAGCAGTACTGTACATGCCTGCAGATTTCATGGCTGTTAACCAAACACAAAGACTCCATTATGGCTCCGTTCATTGTAATGAACTCACTTTCTCCTCTCCTATTCCTTCCTCCTCCCACTCTGCCTCTTCACATTCACACTTTCACCCACATCTCTGAGATTGGATGTGAAGCCACATTTTCCATTTCATTACCTCATTCTGATATTGGAGTTGGGAAAGAAGAGAAGAAAACAAGTAGAAAGGAGGGAAGGCAATGACTAGAAGTAGGAAGGTGTGTGTCTGTGTAATTATCAGCCCAGTAATTAGGCCTTGTCGCCTGTTGTCTCCCCCCTCGCTTGCCCTTTGAAGTTTCCTCCATGGCACTACCCAGAATGCACTTGGGAGGCATATAGGAGGGATGTAGTGGGGGTTGTCGGGAATGTGGGTCAAAAAGTGTGAAAAAGAATTTCTGGAGATGCTGATGATGAAAGGGACAGAATGAGAGTCGGAGGGTCTCAGTTCTCCCTCTCTGTCGATGGCAGATTGCTTGTGCTGCTTTTCATGTTGGACACACACACACACACACACACACACACACACACACACACACACACACACACACACTCTTCATTCATATGTGCCAGATGCTGTAGTCTCAAAACACACATACACACACTCACTCACACACACATCACATGAGCCTCTTTGTTTTGGTTTGCTGCAGAGATAAAACCCGGCTCTGTTACACTCCTCTGTAAGGGAGACAAAGAGCGCTTATCTCACATACAGTGAGTGTGTGTGTGTGTATGAGAGAGAGAAAGTGTGTATGTGTTGTCTGAGAGTGTTTCCCCAAAGCAGTCATTATATTTCTGCATTGTGATATTTACGACCTGGATTTTCAGCCTCATTAGCTGGAACATTATTTCCCCTTTTCCCCATTTCTGGACTGTCTGATAGCTTTTTATGTGTGTGTGTGTGTGTGTGTGTGTGTGTGTGTGTGTGTGTGTGTGTCGTCATCAGATCAGCATGCCGATAGGGCCAGCATGACACACTTCTTTCCCTTCAAAAGGGGGCTATATGCAGTATATATTAGGGGTGTCACGATTCTCCAAATCCTCGATTACATTACATTTTCGATTCTGAGGTCACGATTCGATTCAATTCTCGATTTTTACTTCTCGTTTTTAAAGCACAGGTTGTTATGCCATTTTTAGACTAGGCTTGGATGTAATATAATATCTGACCTTTGTTCGCAATGTACCACATTACATTGTCAAATTTTAAAACATGTATTAACAACATAATGTAACAATAACATATCTTCAGTCATTTGGAAACTTGACAATTTGTCAAAGTAAAAAGAAAAAAAAAAGTTGACCGACAATCCTGAGGGCAGACTCTTCGCACCACACAGTTTGGTGTTAAAGCCCCCAGCGTCGTCTTCCAGGCATTTTTAAGGAAATGGACATAACCGAAATTCCTTCTACCTCTACTCATCAATGAGATGAAGTACCTTGAATGTTGAGGGACAAAATGATGCGTCAGTTTGGAAAGGGCCGGTTCCTCAGGATTAGCACAGCTGGTGCAAACTGGTGGTATCTTCCAGGTTGTCACAACAGGGAGAACATGCAGACACTCCACACAGAAGAGCCCAAGCCAGCCAGCGGGGTCGATCCCTGTGTGTGAGGCGACAGTACCACTGCGCCATTGTGCCGCCCAACCAAAAAGTTCAGTCAGAGATTCGGGTGTGTTATGCTGGTAGCATAACACCCCTGGGACCCTATTTTAATGATCTAAGCGCGCGGCGTGAAGCGCATGGCGCAGGTGCGTTTAGGGCGTTTTTACTAGTTTGACAGCGGAAAAAAGGGCTCCGTGCGCCATGCGCATGGTTCAAAAGGCATGTACTTAGTGTCTTCATTATTCATTGTGTTTTGGGCGTAACATGCAATAAACCAATCAGTGTCATCTTTCATTTTTTTTTAAAAGCCAGGTGTGTTTGTACCTTGGCACATTGCTGTTATGATGGTGGATTTTCACCGTAATATTTTTATTTGTAATCTTTTGCGTGTGTGTGTGTGTGTGTGTGTGTGTGTGTGTGTGTGTGTGTGTGTGTGTGTGTGTGTGTGTGTGTGTGTGTGTGTGTGTGTGTGTGTGTGTGTGTGTAACAAGCATAGTGTGTGCGTGCTGTGCACCAGCCTAGGTTCATTTTACTAATATGCTGTCAAAATAACAATGAAATGCTGCTATTGACTTTAGACCAGGTTTTTGTTGGTCAGTGGTGCGATCACTTCTCGCTGCCTCAAGATAACAATACGCCAAGAATTCACCCGAACACACTACCCTGTAAGACCAGCACGCCCATGGGCGCAAAGATGGACGCAGGTACATTTGCTATTTAAACGCCGCGGGCGCTGGGCGGGAAATTGACAACTGCGTCGGTCTTAAACTAGCAAAGACAGTTGCGTCGGGCTTTGCGCTGCCCTGTGCTGCGCAGGGTGCAAGATGTGTAGCCTCGAGCCACAAGCCATCAATGTTTCAATGTTCTTTTAGGACTTCTCATCCATGTTGTAAATATTAAGCTCGGCAGTTCATTCTTGGCCTTGGAAACAACAGTTGGCTGTAAGATAATTACAGGGTTTTAAATCTGAATCAGATTTTATTGCCAAGCAAGTTTGCACTTGCAAAGAATTTGCCTTGGTGTATAAGTTGCATACAGTAAACAATACACATTAAAAAGGTAATAAACAATGAAGCAAAGTACTGCTACAGCCAAGAACATGGTCAAATTGACATTTTGCATCACCACCCCAAATAACTGTTGGTTACTCAGAATTTCCAGCAACCAAAATGGTTTTGTTGAAATAAATCCCTGCGTCAATTTCAAGATATTTATTAGTAAAAAGATAATATAGTATAATCTATTACATGAGGTCAATACACTATAATTGAAACTACAATAGTTAACCCCTGTTAGGGTTCTAGCATACTACAGACTGGTATTCAACTTGATTTGACTGACAGCCGTAGTTACAAAGTCCTTAACCGACAACATAAAGAGCCCTCGTTTAAAACGATAATCCTACAGTGCAGTTAATATTCATGGAACGAAATCTTTTAATCAATAAATTCCTCTTCCAGTAGCCTGTGGGGTTTAATTAGACCAGCTGCTGCCAGCTGAGAGGATATTCAGGTCATGTCCCTAAACATGCACACACGCAAACATACAAAGCGTTTGTGTTCTCCTCAAATGCTGCAGTACACAGAATCCGAGAAACAGGTTGTGGTTGTGTGTTGTTGTGAGGTTGCGGTCATACGTCTCAACACTGATTGATGAAGTGTTCCTCGCCACGCAGTGTCATGAATGACAAATTGCTGGTGTGTGTGTGTGTGTGTGTGTGTGTGTGTGTGTGTAGACAGGCAGATGGTGTCTCAGGAGTATGAGGGGAGCTATTGGCCTTGAGAGAGACTAAGCGAGAAAGAACCAGAGAGCGAGAGATTGTGACAGCAGGGGTCAGTTTTTTTTTTTGCACTGAGGGTCGAGCGGGATGGGCGGGGCATTTCTGCTGCTGCTTCCTCACTGCATTTCCTCCACTTACCCAGAGTGCCCGTTCCACACACACACACACACACACACACACACACACACACACACACA
This sequence comes from Gymnocephalus cernua, assembly GCA_023631565.1. Lineage (NCBI taxonomy): Eukaryota > Metazoa > Chordata > Actinopteri > Perciformes > Percidae > Gymnocephalus > Gymnocephalus cernua. The sequence continues at coordinate 18,418,433 of CM042447.1, read as the reverse complement.
CACACACACACACACACACACACACACACACACACACACACACACACACACGCGGGCGTTAACACAGCAACACAATGAGCAGGGACTGGCTTGAGGCAGATCGAGCAAGGTGTTTCCTGTGACCTGGCTGACTGCTGAGTCATCACAAATACACTCGTCTGGAACAACACTAAGTGTGTGTGTGTGTGTGTGTGTGTGTGTGCTAACCAATTTGACTCTCCTTCAATTAGAGTACATTAATTTCTCCTTTGTATAAATGTGTGAACGTGTGTGTAAGTGACAGCAGCTGTAATATTCATCCTTTATTCATGCTTTGTTCATGCTTAATTCATGTGCCGTTCCAGCATTTGCAGAGTGAATGAATATTGGATCAAAAGCAGCTTTATGTTATTCATGAGCTGAGAAATTTTGGATTGTACAGAGGCTTGTGCAATCCCCCCACGCAGTGTACACACACACACACACACACACACACACACACCAACACAGTCCTCTAAATGTTGCATGTGTCTACTTGTGTATGAGTCCATTTCTGCTGAATTAAAGGTTGACTGTGTGTTTCTGTGTGTCCCCAGGCCGTGCACTGCCCTGCTATGGAGAAGATGAAGAGGATTAAGAAGCGCCTGTCATTAACACTCCGTTCCAGTCAGACCGTCGACGAGTCGCTGTCTGAACTGGCTGAGCAGATGACCATCGAGGACGGCGGCACCCAGGACAATGGTAAAAATTCAACATATTCAGTTTTTGTTTTTCAAAACAAATCTGTAAATGTGTCGGATGAAAAAAAAATCATCAGTAAGACATTAAAGCTGAGGTCTAGCAGTTTTCCGGAAGAGGCAAAAAAGAAAACGGCAGAATTTGAAAAATACAACTCTCCCCTCTCTGACCTAAGCCCCTCCCTTCATACAGTAACCTGTACGAGTAATCGCCATTCATTTCAATCATCCCCATCGTGATTGTGATCCTGATGCCATTGTATAGCGGCAATTTTATAGAATTACCATTCTGTTTTCTTTGCAAACGTGTGGGCCTATAAAGCTCTTTAGGATGATGCTGTGATTCAAGGTTTTAACTAGCCACATAAACATGAACTTGAATTAGCCCCAACCGTGAGCCTTTGACTACGGTTAGCAGGCTAAACTATTGGAAACATTTTCTCTCCATCTCTGAAATTGTATCTGTCTCGCTTTTAGACTCTCTTTATGAAAAGTCTGTATTCCTTATTTTGGGTTACTTTGCGGTGTAGGCAGTTGTTGCCATTGCTGGAACAGCAACTTTTTTTGCAGGATTTCCCATCTGAAGGGATGTGCATGCACATCTGTATTTGTAGAACAGCCAATAGGAATGCCTTCTATCTGAAATGACCTGTGATTGGCCAAAGTCTCCCGTCACAGACTAGATTTTCAGAAGCCTGAAAACAGAGCCAAGAGGAGCTGCAGAAGTCTGGTTTTTATCTCAGACTACTTGAATTACAATATGCTGAAAGACTATTATAGAATTTTTGACCAATGACCCAAAGAAAAAGAAAACTTACTAGGAGGCTCTGGTGTATAAACAGTAGCTCATTAGCATTTCTTATCCCATTTTTTTATTCATTGTGTGTAAGTGGAAGATGTTCTGTGCTTGTAGCAAGAGGACCTCCTTTACTGTTAACTACTGTATACTATTATCTTCTTGCTGCAGACAACAACTTTTGAGTGTATGGGGACCTAAAATGTGCTTGACAGATCGGTTTAAATTGATCTTCTCCTTAAAAGAAATGGGGTACAATCCGTCAAAAATACCTAATGGATAAGCTACAGTTCATACTGTAAAAAAAAACATCGGACTGGTTGTAGAGAATCAGTGCCACAATCCAACCAGGGAAGGAAATTCCACTGGTCTGATTTTCACAATATCTTTGTGTGTGTGTGTGTGTGCGTGTGTGTGCGTGCGTGCGTGCGCGCACAGAGAGCTTTCAGTTTCTTGGTACCTCTCAGGGGTATTTAAATTATGAAGCACGGAAGTTGATGAAGAGAGAACGAGTACAGTGTGTGTCAGTAACAGCTGTAATGGACTTCCAGTGAGTAGCTCTCTATCAAGTTATGTAACAGGAATAAGAGCAAGGGAGCTACCATAGAAATAAAACAGATAGAAAGGCCATTCAAATCAATGCAGCAGAATGGTCAGTGGCAGTTATTTTTATGGGTACATGGACCAACCTCCGTATAAACTTCTGTATAAACCGCCTTTTTCAATTCAGGGAGGTGAGGTTCTTCCGTAACAGACAAACAAGCAGTGGAGTAGAACGTTACGAGGCAAAGATGAGTCAAATTTAACAGCTTAGTGCTTCATCCACACAAAGCACATTGCTATCGCCAGATGAGCGACAACTTTGTTTCAGCTCGTCTTCTGTGACCTGTGTGGCATGGGGGCATGGCGGAGTTAGCAAGCTAGCTATCAGCCAGTCAGTGGTTGCGCTGTGCTTTTATGCTGCATTGGTGACAGAAAACGAGCTGAACATCAGGCTGGGTCGAACAGTCCGCTGACCCGCTGCCAGTGGGTCGAACAGTACGTGTTCGCTGTCAACGTCAACTCGACACGCCTACTCTCAAAAGCTGAAAAACTGACCGTTGTCTACCTGAAATGAAGACAGATTCAGCAACTACATAGCCTATTTCTCGCGTAAAATGTTTTCAGAATCTCCATTTGGATTGTACTAATCAAATGACCACAGCAAACAGTTTAATGTCCTTTCATCCATTTTATTTTATATCCATTATTTCTATTTAACCACAGTCAAAACAAACAAACAAACAAACAAACAAACAAACAGCAGCTGAGAAGGTAGTATATTATGACACACGTTGGCAAACACCTTCCCTGACATCTCGGTTATGGAACTTTCTGCCTATTTTAGCATGACAGTACAGTTTGTCTTAAATGAGCTGCTGGTGTGATAGACACATGAAAGTGATTGGCTGCCACTTGTGATTGACAGCTGCCAGAACAAATAGACATGCACGTCCATCTTTACAGAATGCTTCCTATCAGTAGTTTGGCTGTCACTCCGTATCAGGAAAGACTTAATAAATTCAAGCAGGAGAAGAAACTTTAGCTCCTGGCTAAAAATAAATAAATAAATAAATAAAAACCCACAAGTATCCAGCAGTAATAGAGGTCAAAGCTCAGGCCCTTCCTGTCTTTAAAATAATCATGAGGTTAATTAATAATGGTGCAAGCCAAATGAAGAAGACAATATGAAACTGTAATCTATTTTATCAAGTCCACAGGTCTCCATTCTGATTGGTTAATGTTAATACTAGTTCGACATTTTTGGAAACTAGCTTTCTTGCCAAGAGTTGGATGAGAATATCAATAACACTTTCATTCCTATTTGTTAGATGTGTAGCTGCAGCTGGTTAGCTTATCTTAGCCCAAAGACTGGAATTACTATAGATAATAATTAGTTAGTTGGATTTTGTGACCAACTATCTGCTAGCCAATTGGTGTAGATTTTTCATTGAACTCTTTTATAATTCTTTTCTGAAAACCAGTGAAAGGTGTACATGTTTGAGTCTGACTGGCTAAACACAATCCTGCCATAAGCCCTGCTTTATAAGAATTGTTAAAATGAAGTACTGTTTTATATATATGAACCAATAACTCTGAAATATGACAAATATTGTATCATATTTACTGTCGTTTTTCTGAAAAGGTTTCTATTCTCTGCTCATAAAAGCATAAAAATCCAAACTAGCTCTGACATTTTTACTACCTTGTTAATATGATTCATGCGTGCTCAACTTGTAATTTTAAAACGACTGACAAGCACCTGAGGGCAGCGTGATGTTAATTTGTGAGGTTGGCAGGTGGGAACACAGCACAGTCTGTGAGCTCAGAGTTTAAAAGGTTAGATAAACTACAGAAAGTTGGCAGGAGCAGAAAGATAAACCCACAAGATGCAAGAGACTTGCGGCCTGTCTAATGCAGATCAGAATGGGACTCTGACTGCCATTATGCTCACAGGGACAACACTGGGCCGTAATATCTGCTTACAGGGTTTCCTTGGATAATTATTGAGGCCTGTGAGTGAGGCTCATATTTTGCTTATTGATAAATTAATATCATTTTGATAGCCCTTTGGCTATCAACTTTCCAGTGCTACTACTGTTATTGGGTATTAGGTTGAAAGTTTCATCTAAACAAAGTTTTGTGTTGGACATTCCAAAGTCTTAATTTTGATTTAAAGATTTTCATTTTCACTGTAAATGCATATCAGTTCCAAATATTGGTTATCGGTTTTATTAATTACTAATGATACTAATGACCGATATCGGCCTTGAAAAACAGTATTGGTCGATCCCTTTTTTTCTTAAGATTTTTTTGGGGCATTTTTTTAGGCCTTTTATTTTCACAGGACAGATAAAGACATGAAAGGGGAGAGAGAGGAGGAATGACATGCAGCAAAGGGCCGCAGGTCAGAGTCGAACCCACGGCTGCTGCATCGAGGTGTAAACCTCTACATATGGGCGCGCACTCTACCAACTGAGCTAACCCAGCCACCCTATTCATTTCTTACTTGAGTAGCACAACAGTTCTCTGCTCATATTGAGTGCATTATTCAAACCACAAACTAACATTACATAACTTTGGAGAATAGTTGATGTCCAGTTCCATTTATTTGTACATCTCGCCATGATTTAGCCTGACGTTTGGTATTTTTGAGAAAACATCGGGACTTGGACTTGAATGTCAAATGAAGTTCTGTAGGCAACAAAGCAAATGGAGAATGCACTGCAATGGGTTGAAGAAGATAAGAGATGATATTTTGCTCCCCATGTTGGGGTTATTGGAGATTTGTGATGCAACCGCAGAGCCGCTGCTGCTGTTCAGAACACCAGGAATGACGACAGTCGTTGCTCTGTTGTGTTTCAGAGCCCTTCATGAGGAATGGCCGTCCCCCCACCTCCCACAGCATGCACTCCTTCCTGCACCAGTACACCGGCTCCTTCAAGAAGCCTCCGCTCCGCCGGCCGCACAGCGTCATCGGCGGCACCCTGGGGTCCTTCATGGCAATGCCACGCAACGGTAGTCGTCTAGGTGAGAGACACACACACACACACACACACACACACACACACGGAAGGAAATGAGTAGTGGGAGAGCAGATGGCATCCGGGAACAAACAGGAAATGTGTCACGGTCCTGCGATTTCCATCCGGCCTCTCATTTTCCGAAAACCCGCTCCTGGCCAGAGTGACTGGGTGTCTTTCCCATTAGCAGCTTTTCTCTTCGCACGGCTGTTTTTCACCCGAGTGACAGCTGGTCAAACTTGACGCAGTTTCCAGCGTGAGCTGATTCATCACACTGGAGCCGTAGCAGTGAGTTTCAGCCCAAAGGGTGATGAGATGATTCAGGGGACAGTATGAAACTGAGGACTTTTTGAAAATTCAGTCAAGCAAGCCTGGCAGGATCTGGAGGGATGGGCACACGGTTACATTTAAAGCTCATTAGTTAGTTAAATTGCAGCAACTAGCACTTTGAAAAGCAGCACATTTTCGTTATCCTACTCGGATGAGGACACGTCGTACGTCAAAGCGTTAGTTGCTGGGGATCTTGAACTATGTCTGTTTGTGCTCCACACCTACAGATCCTGTCTCATTGACCGATCTTCTGAGTTAGCTTATTGCATAACTTGGCATCACGGCTTCTTTACCTACAATTGACAGGTTGTGGTGGGCTCAAGACAGAGCTAAAACCATTAGTTGATTACCGTAAAACTTCAAATAATAGCCGAGTCCCAAATAGACGCCTGTCTCTTTTAAACGCCTGGTGTGACAACAGATTTGGGTAAATAAAGGCCGGTCTCAAATAGAGGCCTGGTCTGTTTTTGTTGTTTTTTTGTTTTTTTCCGTGTCGGGTTGTATTTGATCTTTTAAAACCTGTCAGATCGTTTGTTCTATGTTTTGATTTGATTTCACGTGACAGACGCAACCGTTCATAAACGACTCATCACTGTTTTTCTTAATTCTCTCAATACCACCATGGAGACTAAAAGAAAAAAATATGATTTGACATTTAAGCTGACAGTTGTCAAATTTGCCGAACAAAATTCGTGAGAAGCGGCGGCGAGACATGCATAACACACCGTTGCCATGCAAAAGAAGAGCGTTGCTATGGACGCAGTTCTGTTCACTCCGGAGGACAGCTATCAATCAATCCGCTGAAAGAAGTCGGATAATTTATCAGCTGTGGCAAAAAATGGAGAAACGCCGTTGAGCAACTTCTGTCCTCCAAGTCAAGCAATGACAGCAGATCTGGTGAGCGCATATCGCTACATATTTATAAACGGTCTATGATCGCTAAGCAGTAACTTCAGCTGTAGTATAGGGACAACAACGCTAATTAGTTAGCTTACATTGCACGTTTAGGTGTGTCAACATGCAGCGGCTGTGTAAAAAGGAAACGAGATGAATGAGGACATGAAGCCATTTACCTCGTCTCACTTTACCGTCAACAGAAATGTTCAGTTTAATATAAATACGAGCAGCCGATAACCCGCTAGCTCACTACAACGCGTCAGCTAATGTCATGTCAATTCCTGCAGTGATTAAAACAGCAGCTGGGTCATTTGTCCACCACGGCAGCACCCCATAACATATACGGCTACTACCACAGCCCGTAAGGTGGTGGTGAGTAATAGATGAAGGGTTGCATTAGCTTAACAGATACAGAGTTTACGTTGCTATGGACGCATGGACTTCAGGCTGATTCAAGACCCCTCCGCTTCGCGTCGGGGTCCTGATCACCCTGTCGGGGTTGTATTCGCTATAACAACCGCCTCGCTCTACATTATCCCTTACATAATACGAATTAAAAAATATATATATATAATGTGGTAACCTCCTATTGTCAATTAAAGGCCTGTCTCTTATAGACGCCTGTCTCAAATACAAGCCGGTCCATTTCGGCGATTTGGGTAAATAGAAGCCCGGGCTATTATTTGAAGTTTTACGGTAACTCGTGACATTTGGTTCAGATATTCATCACGGTTCGGCCTTTCCACGTTGGTGATCTCCTGACTTTTCCTCAAGTGCCACCAGATAGTTGACACGTTTTACTTATTCAGAGAATAATCCCACAACTTGTATATTATGGATTGGCATCTTAAATATAAGGTTGTAGGGCTGGGTCATATGGACCAAAAATCATATCTCGGTATTTGTAGGCTGGACGGCGATATTTATCTCTGCATTTTCTACGAAAGTGAGGCCTAAATGTCTTCACTTTTCTCTTTTTAATACATTTAGTTTTGCTTTAATGATATAACAAATTTCAGCTTGACATCCAGCGTCAAATTAGCAAAATACGTTGTGTTGTTTGTTTGATTCATAATTTCTAAATAGAATAAAGTGAAACATTGTAGAAAAGAAAATTCTATCCATATTTCAAGACATCTTTTAATCAGTGTTATATACAACTGCAGGACAATCTAATTATTAAAGTGAGACACTGTATCGGCAGATACTCAGTATTGGTTCCATCATTATAACTAATAACTTAAACACACTAAGGCACTTAAACTGAATAAACTGAATAAAATGTGGAAGACTCAAAGACACAGTGAAGGTATCACAGTGGAAAGGTGTCCGCCCATCCATCGCTCTCCGCCTCGGGGTTGGGCATTCCAGCAGAGAGACTCATTATTGATTTTACAACCTGTATGATCAGATACACTTCACTGTACCAGACAGATGCTACCTTAAACAAACATTGTTTAACTGACTTTTTTTCCCCACGTGGCCAGGCAGCTATAATCTCTGCAAACAGTCTGTTCGACTCAGCATTTGAGGTTTTTCCATGTAGAGTTTATGTTAATAGTAGTAATGGTTCATTATTTTAGTAAATATGTGGACCCTGATTGATGCCTCTCTAAGCTTATTTTTGTAGCCGGGTGACACACTAGAGGATCTGTTGAGCCTTGGCCTAGATGGAAAGACCTTAAAACAGGACAGTGAAGTAGGACATTGATGTACCGCATACGGCTGCTACACTCTGCGTTCTTATGAGCAAAGCTGCTCAAGACAGTAAAGAAAATAACCCAGATTTTACACTGGGCGCGCTTGTGCTGCGTTCCGGTTTTGTTCTGTCCTCCGCCACGCGCCATACCACACCGGGAGCGTCTCAGAAGCGGAGCGTCTTGCTGCCCGACTCACAGATTTTATTGTCTCAACAAGTACTTTACAGAGCAATCAGGTGTTTATTAAGCTAGTATCTACCTTCCCCTCCAAATACTCCTGCAATTAAACTTCATTATGCCTTTCTCTTTTGCGGCGTTGTCTGATCTGTGATGTCTTATGTTTTTCCACCTCCAAGATAATCACTGCTTAAAGCACTTCTGGTTAGACGCTAGCTACGTTTCGTTGCTATGTATTTATGACGTGCAATGACAATAAAGTTAAATCTGAAGATGAATCTCGTCGTCCGGGTGTTGTAGAGGAGACATATACTATATTGCGGGATGTGTTTTGGTAAATTGACTGGATGCTCTAACTGTTTCACTTCCTGCCCGGCTGTCCCAACGGCCTGCAGCTCATGTGAAAATAGACCTGGCACGGATCTTTGGTGGAGCGGAGAGCCGCTTCACACAGCTGGTGGAATACCAAGCATTGACTTGAATGGCTGTGATTACTCGTGGGGATCACCACGCGCTGGGAGCGCTGCACAGACACGCCCAGTGGAAAATAGGGGTTAGTAGGAAGAGAGAAAGATCAGAAAGTCTCGACAAGTAAGGGAAGTGAAGGGAGGCTGTGTGGAGATGATCAGGAAAGAAAGGGTGGAGAATCAATCCTTCAAGGTTTCTGGAGAGAGGTAGAAGTGAGGCAAGAGAAGATAAGAGACATGTAAAAGCCAAAGAAAAACAATGTAGAAAGATTAGGAAACAACTTTTGGGGCGGTTTTCGAAGAGAAGGAATCAGGTTTGGCAGTTGGGAGGTGAAAGGATGATGGGAGAAAGTGAAAATATTATTGTGAGAGAAACTTTGGGAGTTTTTGGACAAGATGAGGGAATACCGGTACATAAAATAGCAGGAGATAATGAAGAGGTATGTGAAAGCAAAAGGACGTTGAAAGGAAAAGAAAGTAGGACAGATGAGATCATTTGGAGGCTTTGGAGAAGAACAAGTTAGAAAAGCACAGGTAGAGAAGGAATGTGTTGAAGCAACAGAAGGAGTGAGATTGGCTGCTGCCTATGAAAACCGTGCAAAAGAGAAAACAAGATGGGAGCAAAGGAGAAATATGTAGAGTGAAAGGGAATGTTGAAGTGGGAAGTGAAGTCGGCCAAGAGACATGCAAATGAGAGACAGAGCAGTGACAGAAAAGGGGAAGGGAGACCATTTGGTTTTCAAAGAGGAGACAAGTTGAAGGAGGAAAGTGGGGCGAGAACGAGTTGTTTGCGAGGTGTTTATAGAGAAAGTAACAAGATTAGGAGGAGGAAAGTGTTACAGAAGAGAAAGGGAGAGAGACAGAAAGTTTCTAGGTTTTAATCTCCTGGGTCCTTACTTATCAAAGCATGGTTGGAATGCGCTCTAAATGTGCGCGTTGGAACGGCCTGTAAGAAACAAAAAATGTTTGATTTATCAAACATGCATTCTCACACCTTTTAAGCAGAGAATAATGACAAATCTCACCTGTTCTACACACGTGCGTATGCACGTACAGGCTTGTTTACGCACAGAAACGGCACCCAGAACGCCGTGATTGGTTCTGTGAACTCTGATTGGTTCACAATAAAAGCGACCCTGTATTTTTGCCAGTTAAAAGTTTTTAATGTGAAGCAGCAGCAGTAGGAAATGTGGCCTCAGCAGCTTAGCAGTAGTTTAGTTTATTTTGAAAATGTTAAAAAAATAAAAAGAGAAATAAGAACATGTACATGTCAGCACAAGCAAGAAAAACCAACAAAAACAGAATACTCAGCAAACATCTTTAGAAGTTATCGTAAATGATTCAAAAAGGAGTAGAAAGAAGTTAAGAAAACGTTTTAATTCTTCATTTGTTTATATATGTATACATACACATAAATGCATAAATATATAGTTCATACTTACACGCACACATACACATGCATACCCATATACAGAAATGCATACACACATACATACACACACATTAACTACCGGTGTCCATGTTTCACCTGTCAGTTAAATCAAACCGAATAATAACCCATCCAAACTAGACATAATGTATAGCCCCAAGAACAATAAAGTCAGTACACAATACAATCACCTTCTCGTAACCACCACTCAATATATTCATTTTATAAAGTCTCTTTGAAATTGCTCATTGTTGAAACATTATACAGGTTACAGCAGTAGGAGAGAAAAAGGGTAACGGTGAGGCTGATATTAGGGAAATAGAATTAACATAGTTGCATCATTTCCTCTGAAGGCCTCGTGCAGAAATTTGAATCCTGCGTGGGAATGGCGGACCCCGCCTCCACCAATGAAAACTACTATATAGAGAGGGAATTACAGAATATAAATGCATTGAATGGCAATTGTTGAAAACTTGGTGACCATGAATAAAATGATTACTATACAAATCTTAATGATTGTGGAGGAAAAAAAAGTAATGATTTCCTTGATTTCCAAATAAAAACAAAGCAATTGTTGACATTCTTTCCAGCAGTTTGTGTGTCTGAAATTTAGGAATTCGGTTCCTGCTATTACACCCGTGTACGCACATTCTTAAACACAAGATGAAGATGATCAACCCGATTTTTTATTTTTTTCTATTCTTTCTTCTACATGTAGAAGTGAGTCTATGCACGGTAAATGCCCAAAACTGTGTGTATGCATTGTGGATGAATGAGGCCCCGGGGGAAGACAGGAGATAAGGATAAAGGTGGGTGGTTGTAGAGGTAAAAGAGAGAAAAATAGATGAAAACATGAGGATGATTTGGATGAGGATGATGACTTTTTTTTCCAGTGACATACTGAAGTTGAATGTTCTATTCAATTTGAAGACCTCCTGTCATATATCAAGTTCTTCCACAAAACCAAAGTTCTGATGGAGAAGAAGCAGAGAAACCTCACTTCAACCAACAACAAAAAAAGAAAGAAACGACAGGTCAGGCCCCGAGGAAAGCCCTGAAAACGTTTCAGCATTTTCTTTCACCTGAGGAGACTTTAGTTTTTTAATCAGACCGGTTCACACAACCAGACCGGTTCACAACCAGACCGGTTCACATTCTGGGGCAAAGTGTTCTTTGGGGCTGTAATGAAGTGAAGTTTGTCAATAAGGTGCGTAAAATGAATAAAGTAAGAGCTTTGTTTGGATGCAAAACTTACAATCATTCTTTCCTCAAAATCTAGACTCTTTGGTGAGATATTTGAAGAAATAATCCGGATTATCACGTTTTGAAATAATTAAAACCCGGTAATCTCCATCAATGATTTCTTCTTTCCCCTCTCGTTTCTCGGCCTTGTTTTTCTTTTCCTCCCCGTCAAAAGTCTGTCCATCATCATTTCTTTTAATTTGCTCTCTGAATAAATCGTTCCTGCCTTGCAACATCCGGGCACTCTTAATTCTTCTGTTGTTTCAAAATTAATCCGATTTGTCACAGTGGACAGGGAAACCACAGGTGGAACTAATGACATTAACCATGCCTCTGCTCCTGTGGTCAACGCAGCAATTCATAATGTTGTTAGTGACGCCTGTTTGACAAGTCAAAATGTTTGCTGTTAAAATGGTCACTTCAACTTAAGTTTTGAACCCATTCCAGAGTGGACCCCCACCCCCCCACCACCGTTTGGGAGCTACTAACTAATAATAACAGTGAGTGATAATAAAATAACAACCTAATAACAGAAATTATGTTGTCGAATCAAAATCTCTTAAAATGAGTCCAGGTTAGACTTCCCAAAGTCAACCAATACAGTGTTGGTCAATTCTAATGCCTAAAAAAATAGTCAGTTATTCATTTAGGCTACAGTTACATTGCTACGTTTTGGCTTTTAACAGTCCCTCCAGAAAAACCATGAGTTTTTTTGTGATTGTTGCGGCCAAAAATCCTTGATTATGCCGGGTTTAACAGGAGGCAGCATGTATACTCCGCCCGTTGCTAGTAGTTGCCATGGTAACATTAGTAACTTACACTGATTTTCCACTGAGCAGCGTCTGTGCTGCGTTTCGGTTTTGCTTTGTCCTCCGCCACGCGCCATACCACACCGGGAGCGTCTCAGAAGCGGAGCGTCTTGCTGCCCGACTCGTAGATTCGTTTGCGGCCTTGAGACTGCAACACAACCCCGGAGATTCCAAACCAAAACGGGGTCAGAAGTGTTTTCAGATGTCTCCGGTTTAGAGGCTCTGAAACGCCAGAGCAGTGTGAATGCGAGGCGTAAACTTAGCAAAAGATAATTTGTTTTTTTTAAACCAAAACGTAGCAATGCAAATGTACCCTTAGCTGATTGACATAGAATGAACTGCCAACAATTGTGATCATCCATAAATCATTTGTCATTTTATCGAGCAACATGTCAAACAAAATGTGAAGATTTGCTACTTTTCTCTATATGATTAAAAATGTGTGTTGTGTATATCCCTTAGGCTTTAAGAAGTTGTGATGTGGGATTTTTGACTATCTGACATTTTATAACGATTTATCAAACAATGGATGAATTAATTGGAAAACATAATCAGTAGTTCAGTAGCCCTAATCATTTCTACCCCCAAGTCCCCCTTTTTGAAGTTAAATATTTATAAATCATTATAAATTACTCATGAAATACTTATATAGTGCTTAAAAAATGCTAAATGGGGGACTTGAAGTAAAGTGTTACGTAATATCAATCAAACTACTGCAACCTGTCCATCATATTAGATGGACTGGGCCAGGGGATTTATAATGAAGGGACAACTGTCCTCTGAGTTGTCCAGTGCCACTTTGTACCCTGTTGGAAAATATCCAACGACATGTAATTCTGTGTCTTTCTGCAGTTATGTAATGTATTTTATCATTCTGTCTTCAGATATTGTGCACGAGAACCTGAAGATGGGCTCAGATGGGGAGAGCGACCAGGCGTCGGGAACGTCTTCAGACGAGGTGCAATCTCCGACTGGCGTCTGCCTGAGGAACCGCATGCACCGGCGGATCTCCATGGAGGTGAGACACACACACACACACACACACACACACACACACACACACACACACACACACACACACACACACACACACACACACACACACACACACACACACACACACACACACACACACACACACAATAGGGCTGCACGATATGAGGAAAATATGCGATGCGCGATAACATTGTTGAATATCGCGATAATGATATGACTTGCGATAAATGAACAGATATTAAAGTGCTCTCAGTTCTGCCTTTCTGTTGCTTTTAGTATTCTGCTAAAATACAACAAATTGTTGAATTAACAGGAAATCATTTCTAACATTCTTTTATTGAACATTGAATTGACAATAAAAGGCACCACTAAATAAGACAGTTACACTTTAATGTGCAGTTTTCTACTGATAGTTTCTTTCAACTAAAAGTGTCGCAATATGTCGCAACCTTTCGCGATACATATGTTGCGCCAGTTGATATTGCGATGACGATAAAAAAAACGTAATATTCACACGCAAACACAAACACACACGCAGGCACATGCGCACAGCAACTGCAAAAATGGCTTACATGACAACATTCCACACTTCACCCCCTCGCCTCCTCCTCCTATCCCCCTCGATCTCATGGGAGATCTGATGGGGGGGGGGGGGGTTCAGTGGTGGATTGTTGTCTGCTAATGGGCTTTTTCAGTGTCTAAACGTCATGATGTTGATGGCAGTCTCGCTCCCTGAGGACCACAGCAGCGGCTGGTTAAGAGATGTGGTGTGATGTGGCCGTTTTGGCTCAGTGGGTAGAGCAGGCGCACATATGTTAGAGGTTTATGCCTTGACGCAAAGGTCCAGGGTTCGACTCCAACCTGTGACGATGTCCTGCATGTCTTCCCCCCCCTCTCTCTCCTTTCTCACCTGTCCCGTCCATTAAAGGCGGAAAAAGCCCCCCCAAAAAAAGAAGAGATGCGGTGTGATAATCTGTGCTGTAACCACAGAGACTAGACGTTCTACATGTCGGCCTCGTCTAATGGCTCCACAGCATGCTGGGAAAAGGAGTCTCCTTTGTTCCTCTTGCAAGGATGTAATGGAGTTGTGCCATTCAAAATTAATTAATAAATGAATGAAATTTTTTTTTCGAACGATAAAAAAATATATATATATACAGTATATATACTGTATGTATGTATATATAAAATGTATAAACGAATAACAAAAAAGAAAATGTATAGCAACAAAACCAAACCAAAATATGTCAACATAACACTCGACCCGTTGGAAAAGGGATAGGTAGAAGCCCTAGGCTCAGGTCCTACCCCCAGTCTTTACTACACCTAAATCACAGTCCAACAAGATGAATCAAACAGACCATTTTAAACAATACAAAAGTACTTCTCCAATTTCATCCTACTGTATCTCCTACTTTAAGACAAGGAAGAACAAAAACAAAAATCAAGCTGCATTAACATCGGCGTCCTCTCATTCCTCACCTCTGTACTTTCTCAGCTTTTCTTTTTTTTAATTGCAACATATTTACACTTTATTCAACTTTCGTTCAGACTATTCCACAAAATAATGTTCATTTAAACACCTACTCGACATCAGAACGTCAGTCCTACTTTGATATCCTTTCAAATCAAACTAAAAATGATCTTTTATTTGCCAGTGCCTTTTTAAAAATGAAATGCGAAATGATACATTTGCAGATAGGCGTACAAATATTGTATTTTGAGTAGAATCGTACTACTGGAAATAAGGCACAGTTGTAAGAGAAGACTAAATCCCCCATAATTTGTCATCTCCCATGTTTTTGTTCATACGTTCATGCCGCAGTAAGACCTCTTTTCTGAAATCCGTTTGATCAACCAGAGCAAGCTTTTTAAATACTCACTGAGTCAAAGAGGATGAATTGGCTTTGATGGCCCACAGAGTACACTAAACAGTCACTTACACTATCTCAGTAAATAAAATGTGAACAAGAAAAATCCTCATGATTACCAGGGCGCTACTGAACTTTCTTTCACTGTGTTTTTGTATAAATTGTTTGGAGACATTTTTGCTGCGAGCCACTATTCATTTCTCAGGCGTCTCTTATATATTGTTTCACACTATGAGCTGGAAAAGGTGGATCAAATGATGCTACATTTTGGCTTTATGTGGGTTTACCCCACATTACATGCCGACGTTCCAAATAAATCATCTTCGACTTTATAAAAATTGAACCTGGGGGGAAGTTTTATTCTGATACAGGCGAGCGTCTCAGCCTGGAGGCCTCCTGCCCCCTGCTGGCAGGGGAGCCTATTTGACAAAAAGCAACCTTCAAAACACCCTTGATGTTGTGTCTCTTACACACGCACACACACACCGTGACCTATTTTTCACTCGTTTTGAGCATTTTTCTCATTTGTAGGTGCACGAAACAAGCGGAGCTCAAGGATCTGGTGATAATCAGTCAACCCGGTGCAGACACACAGACCTAAGCTCTGTTTCATGAGCGGAAGTGTGCTGCTCTTCTTGTGGTTCTTATGATTCTGCCTAAAGCTTTTTTATTAAGCTGTTTTGTGTCAGTAAGGAGGTTAAGGACACGGTGTACGCTCTCTTGCTGACAGTAGTGTCGTGCTTCTACACTTTGTCACCTTAAAAACATCACATTTTTGTGTAGTTTAAAGGAGACACTGTTACACTTACTCAAACACAGTACGACATTGCAATATAATACCAATCGAAAGGTGTAAAAAGTAGTAAAAGTGGCAGTTTTTAAGACAATTTTCTAAGTAGGACCTTATGAAGTCCAAAGTTCCATCACACCCATTAGCCAATGTGATAATCTGCTGTGCAATTTTAGAAATGTATAGTGTCCAGTTTCTTTTAAGCAAAGGCCTATCCATATGTTTCCGTATACATCAGCCCGAAATCTCTGTAGACAATGCCATGACCGGTGCATGAATGCACCCTCAGCAGTACCAGCATAAGATTGATACTTCCCATTTTCTTCAATATGCACAGTGTAACGTAGGCCTTGTGTGTTCATGTTATTTTTAAAACTTTCTAAATCTTTCGGTTTACTTAATTTGAGTGGATTTATTCAAATGTGTGGTATATTGTGTTCATGTGATCATGGAAACAATAATTTTTAGTTGCAAGCAAGCAAGCAAGGCTTCAACTAACAGACACTTTCCTTTTGGATTCATCAGTTCTGAGTTTAGTCTGATCAACAGTCCGACACACTAAAAATATCACATTTGAAACCGTTTCACGTTTGACAAGCTGGACCCAGAAAATACATATGGAATTTTTTAGTTGATAGCTTGAACCATGAAATGATTATGAATTTGAATTGAATGAATGAATTTGTTGGCCATTCATTTTCTGTTGACTGACCAGTCGATTTATTCTTTCAACACTATATGGAAGTGTTTGCACTTTTCAACAATTTTTGAAGTGCTTCACAAACTAACACCGAGCGAACACAACATCAATCTAAAGAAAATGTAGTAATAAGATGAAATGCTGGGAAGACGGACACAATCTGTTGTAGACTGACATTAAAAGAGCTTTACGTAAGACACCAGGTTACATCAGAGAAAAAGCAGAACGATTCACATTATATAATGCTTCTTCTCTTCAAGGCACCGATATGCTCTCTGTAATTTGAGCTTTTATTTGAACTCTGAGTTTAACTGGCATCTTCTCTGAGCAGCATTGTCAGAAAGGACAAAGCAGTGATGAAATGAGAGCGGATGCCTTGATGGTATTTGTGGAGAGGCCAAACTCAAAAGCCTGAATGATAAGCAAACAGATTCAGCGTCTTCTCTCACTGTATTTTTACTCCACTAGCCCTTGTTTTTCCCACCAGTCAGCATTATGTCAGTTCATTGCTTCTCTATCACATGTGGGTTTTTTTTTTATTTTAATCCAAGAATAGATGTGTTCAGTCGTCCACAACAGGTTTGAGCCCAGTACCACAATGACAATGACAGCCCTCTGTGTGAATACAGACTGAGAATAAGAGCTGGAAACATTAATAAACATATGTATGATTTGTTTTTAGTCGTGTCTGGTTTTCACGCGGTTTTGTTTGCAGGCGTGTGTTTTCATAATCACAATCGGATTTTTGCTTATGAAGGTTTTGCTGTTCAGCCGCAGTTACGCTTCGACACGCCGCCTCTTATTTTTACCCTCCATAATATGTGATTGGCCAGATCTCTCTCGTCTCTCTCTGGGAGTAGGAGGCAGATGGGAGCCAGTTATTTCAGACCGTGTGTGTGTGCGTGTGTACACAGTCGCCTACATTGTCTTGTGCTGCTTGCTGCTGAGACTCGGCCCCCAACACGTTACATATAGGCACAAGGCATGTGGCAGTATATTTTCTCACGGTGTGCTGTGATTGCATAAAAGCAACACCTAACAAGTCATGTGGTTGAAGAACAGTGTGTGCTAAGTAGCTAGAATTTGATCCATAGAGGTTTTTGACTTGAAATATTCAGCTTCTTTTACATAGGTGCAAAACAGCTCGCTCAAAGAAACTCCAGCTCCACTACAGGAATGTCAAATCAAAAGCTATAGTTTTAATTCAAAACATTTAAAGCATTGTGTGTGTGTGTGTGTGTGTGTGTGTTTCTGTGTCTGTGTTTAGGACCTCAACAAGCGCCTGTCGCTGCCCGCTGACATCCGAATCCCCGACGGTTACCTGGAGAAGCTGCAGCTCAGCAGCCCGCCCTTTGACCAGCCGCTCAGCCGGCGCTCCCGCAGAGCCTCGCTGGTCAGTGTCTGCGCGTGCTACCTTTTTTTTTTTTATTGCTTTGCGCCGCAGACGGCCTTCTGTGCAAGTTACCATGGCAACTGGCGCAGTGTGATACCCAGGATGGATTAATCTGAAGTCACAAGTGCTCATCTCCTGCCTTTAGCCCCAGCAAATTAGATCGTAATTCTCAGCTGTGGCGTGATCATGCAGCTTTGTTGCAGACTGTCAGCGACATGAAGGTTTGTCTGTATCAAAAGTTTCCCAACCGTGAAATTTAAGCTTAAAAAAAGTTATTGTTAGTGCAAAATGGACACCATTTTTGATTCTTTCTAAAGGATGAAAGGACCGTTCAACACTCATACACAGAGAAATCCATCATGGAAGAGGTGATTTCTACACCAACAGTAACAGAAACATGAGCCAGAATACAACACACCTGCAATATGTTTTGAGTTTATATTGAGGGGAACTTTACTTCCTGAATGAAAAAAAAATCCTGCAAGTCTGTTGAAATGAGCTATAGTCTGGTGTTGCAGGAACAGTTAATCCACAGATTGGACATATTGCAGAATCCAATTTTATCAGTGGCCCCTTAACTTAATCTGTTGCTCAATTCTGACTTTGTCCTCTGTCTTTTCCTCAGTCGGAGATTGGTTTTGGCAAGTTGGAGACGTACATTAAGCTGGACAAACTGGGAGAGGTGAGGAATGCCTGAAATCCCATCTGACGCTTTCAATGAAGGAAATAAGTTTCACCGCTCACATGAATTCAGTAATATTAAACCAGCGCTGTGTGTTGCATATTCAGGGAACCTACGCCACGGTATTTAAAGGACGCAGTAAGCTGACGGACAACCTGGTGGCACTGAAGGAGATCCGGCTGGAGCACGAGGAGGGAGCGCCATGCACCGCCATCAGAGAAGGTAATCGGCATCTGCAACAAAACTCAGGTTCCTCTAGGCCTGTAGCAACTATTACATCATTGTCTAATCGCAATATTTTCACGTAATCACTTCTTTACTTACCTAAGTAAAGAAGTGCCACATAGTTTTGCCAATAGTTATGACTATTTTTTGTATTTGTTGTGTAAATTAATCTGTTTTTTGTTAATAATCAGTGCTTTGTTTTTTTATTAATGATTTTGAGGATAAACGTTCTATTGTCAATTTTATGTTCATTTGAAGTGCTCATATTGTGCTTATTGGCTGTACCCCTGTAACACAATAAATATTATATATCTTTTTTGTGCACATTATATGTTTACAAAGTGAAAAAGCCCAAAGTCCCCCCCCAAAGGGACTCACCATCTCCAACAGAAAACACTGTTCTCAAACTGCTCCAAACAGCTCTGTTGTAGTCCAGCCTTTACTTCAGAGACAAACGTGGTCACTTTGGAACACACGTTATAATGCTCGCCTAGCTGCTAGCATGGCACGCCCTCATACTCTGCTTCTGACTGGCTAACAGTCCACACGATGCCTTTCCAAAATGAATGATATGATAACATTTGTCTATTAAATACTTTCTTTTGAATTGGAGTCGTGGGGCGTTTTGTCATTAAAACGTGTCCCACGTGTCTCTCTTTGTGTCAACGTCTTGTCTGTCTTTGTCTCTGTCCGTAGTGTCGTTACTGAAGGACCTCAAACACGCCAACATCGTGACGCTTCACGACATCGTCCACACCGACAAGAGCCTCACGCTCGTCTTTGAGTACCTGGTAAGAGTCACTGCTGCTTCCCCATCTTCTCAATGCGTGATGAGTTCTGCCAACCCTCTCAGGTTAATTTATTCCTATTGAGTTCCCAACAGCATAAACAAACATAAAAACAACATCGAGAACAATCGTGGATGAGAGGTCATCCTGTATTATTAAATTGTAGAGAGAGAGAGAGAGAGAGAGAGAGAGAGAGAGAAAAACAAAGTTCATCTAGGGACGTGCATTACCAATTAGCTCAGGCTATACATGCTGTGGTGTGTGGCAAAGGTCTATGCTACTTACATGTCCCTAGACTGTACAAGTAAACATAAATAAACAATATCATGTTGTCATCATCAGGTTACATAAAAAAAAAATTGAATTGCGATATTTCTGCCAGATATTGCGGTTACGATTCAATGTGTGGTTATTTTTAATTTTTTTTTTTAAGTTTAGCTAAAGTTCAATACTCACTGTATAACAGATTAAAATTCATGTCATGGAGCATTATAACATGAGACACCATCACAACTGCTCTATATTCTTATACAAGGATGAGAACACGGATATGAATTTCCAGCAATAAGTTTTTTTCTTTTAATAAGCATGGAACATTGAATCTGTGTTATGTGACATTGTTCCAGCATGTATCTCATTAACTAACAGTAAATATAATGAAAAAAAAAATGTTGAACCAAACATATTGCACATTCAATTAATCGTGGTCTTCACGATTGGCTAATCGCATTCTTTCAAGTCACGTTTTCGATTTAAAAAAGGATTAATTGTTCAGCCCTGCGTTACATATTCAGAAACAGTAGTGAAAGCACTGGGAAATGATCGACAGTGGTGTCAAACAGGAAGGGAATGTAGGAAATGAGCAGAAACATGAACGTAGATTACTGCTTCATGAGGGAGAATCCGCTGCGTCGACAGGATGTGTGAAATAGCAGATTGATGAGTCAGAAAGACGAGGTGAAATGCACGTGGGAAGGAGAGTAAAAAACAAAACAAAAAGATCTCTAGGTGTGATTGTATCTACTTCCTGTCTGATGCAGGATAAGGACCTGAAGCAGTACATGGATGACTGTGGAAACATAATGAGCATGCACAATGTGAAGGTGAGGACTTTTTTTATAATGACCAATCTTTTTATTCTTTACTTTGTATTTTCCCTTCATTCTCTTTTCTGTCTGTTTATTAGAGATGAGAGAGCCTTTGGAAGGACCAAATGTTTGATACAAAGTTGCACCAATTAATGGCAAAATAGTTCCAGGAACTTAACTCGGGGACTAAAAGTCTCTTTTGCACATTTCTTTTGCTTTTACATCCCATTTGAAGAACTTAGAAAATTAGACAAATTAGACGTATAAAGGATTATTTTTTTTAAATGATGGAAGAATTGGATGTTTGGGATGCAGTTTTTGCATGTGGTATTAATCACATCACGTTTATACACACATCTTTCCAGGTCTTCCTGTTCCAGATTTTGCGAGGGCTGTCGTATTGTCATAAGAGGAAAGTTCTCCACAGGGACCTGAAGCCCCAGAACCTCCTTATAAATGAGAATGGAGAACTTAAACTGGCTGATTTTGGTAAGCAGAACCACAGCAGCAGCAGCAGCTGGTATTTACTTTAGAACAGCGGGACATGGAGGAGCAGGAGTATTCCTGTTGTCCTTGCGGTATACTCAGGAATTCAAGTTTAAAAAATGGTATGAAAATACATTTGACCATTTCCAGTTCTGCTCGTTACAGATGTAATGCTACTCTCCTGTGTAAACGACCCTAATGTGTGTTTATGTCTTTGGTGGGCTGGCAGGTCTGGCCAGGGCCAAGTCTGTCCCGACTAAAACCTACTCCAACGAGGTGGTGACTCTTTGGTACCGGCCCCCCGATGTCCTCCTGGGATCCTCGGAGTATTCAACACAGATCGACATGTGGTACGAGCCTCACAAGAACTCTCACACCACTGATACTTAGTAAAGGCATGACTAGTCCATTAATCAATGTGTTGATCAACCAAAAAATATTATTTTGATTCATTCATCACATAAAAGGCCTCAAACAGCTATAGATTTATTATGATGTTTAGATATGAAACATAATAAATATGTTACTGTTCTAAGTCATTGTACCCCCCACAATAACTTCTAAAAAGCCCCCAAAGCACTTAAAAATATGCAACTCAACTTGGGACTTACTGTGTACTTCTACTTTGGAGGAAAGCATTGTACTGCTACGTTTACCCGACAGAGAAATGTTACTGGTTACGTTGCTGAGCGATTTTACTCACAAAATATAACAATATTAAAATATGATGCATTATTATTCATGAAACTATGCAGCATTAAATTAGAGTTGAAAGCTCCACCTCGAACAAACGTTAAGTAAATGTAAGTACATTGTGCTGATAATGCCCGTCTTTTCACTTAAAGTGAATGTTTGAATGCAGGACAGTACGGTGTATTAATAGTTTTATATCAGAAACAAAAACTGCGTTTTGAGTACTTCTATCAGTGCCAATACTAACATTCCCAGTTTGAGAAAGGGTAAAAAGTAAAAGGAAGACACTGTTTGCCTGAGGCTGCAAAATCATTTGAAATGTGCCTCCTAAAAAAGGGTGTGTATGTGTGTGTGTGTGTCTCTCTCTCTCTCTCTCTCTCTCCACAGGGGTGTTGGCTGTATATTCTATGAGATGGCTGCAGGTCGGCCGCTGTTCCCCGGCTCCACTGTGGAGGACGAGCTCCACCTCATCTTCAGGTTACTGGGTGAGTGACTCCCGCCAGGCAGGCCGGATCACCATAGTAACCCAAATGTCTCACCACCACACGTTTCACCAAACCTGCTGTATATATAGTTACGTCCGGAAATATTTGGACAGGGACACAATTTTCATAATTTTAGCCTTGTGCGCAATAGGTTTGAAATGAAATCATCGATGAAATTCTAGTGCAGACTTTCAGCTTTATTTTGAGGGTATTTACATCAAAATTGGAGGAAGGGTTTAGGAATTAAACACATTTTCATACATAGTCCCCTTATTTCAAGAGACCAAAATTAGGAAAGTTGTGTCACTGTCCAAATATTTCCGGACCTGACTGTATCTGAGTGGCTGTGATTCTGTGACTTCAGGTACACCCACGGAGGAGAAGTGGCCGGGAATCTCCTCCATCGAAGAATTTAAATCCTACAACTTCCCCAAATACAAACCACAGCCGTTGATCAACCACGCTCCCAGGTACAGCTGTCTGTCTGTGTGGGCTTGCACGCTTCTTGTGTGCAGTTTGTTTTTGATGCACCCATTGCTCTACTTTCCCCCGACCCCTTCACATGTATACGGTGTGTGTGTGTGTGTGTGTGCGTGTGCGTGTGCGGGTGCGGGTGCGGGTGCCAAGGGCAGGAAATCCTGTGGAACATTTCACAGACGGCCATCCACTTCCTTCCTCCCATGAGCCCCCTTTCCTGTCGGCCCGTGCTGCAGGCAGACAGTAAACTGTTGCTATTCCTTTTGTCTCCTCTAGGCTGGACAGCGAAGGCATCGAGCTGCTGCTGACTTTCCTCCGAGTGAGTGTTTGACTTCCTGCATAATACCCACAATGCAATTCACTCCAAAATAATGTCTCGAGCTCATTTCACACCTACCTTTTTGTTTTCATCCTTGTGTTGATTTAACTTTTTATAATCATACATAAGAAATACATGTATTGTTATATATTTAAGTTTTATTATTATAAGAATTATTAGTTGTAATATTATTAAACTTCTTGCGCTTGATTTATTCTGAAGTGAAGTGTATGCATGTTCATCGTTGGGATGATTATAATCCATTCTCTCTCTCCCATCATCAGATTTTTTTGGGGAAATGAATTCCTTTAGTACCACTTGTAGACAGCAGGAGGCATTAGCACTTTCAGTGTTTTTCAGTTTCACCGGGTTCCTGTTTCTGATGTCGTTTAGTTCATCTCAGTTTATCAGAATGAATTACTGATTGCAGACATAACAGCCTCAGCCTAGACTGCTAAAAATCACAGGATGGTTGATATTTCCTGTTTCTGCCTCCACAGTACGAATCCAAGAAGAGGAATTCAGCTGAAGAGGCTATGAAACATCCCTACTTCAGGCAGCTTGGGACAAGAGTTCAGACACTGCCCGAGAGTGAGCGTGCACACACACACACACACACACACACACACACACACATACACACATACACACACACTAAAAACTAAATGCAATCTGTCTTTCTTACTGCATTCTTTGTCTTCTGTCCTGCTATGTGGTGTAGACTGAAGCTCTCCCCTGTGTTGTAGGTGTATCGATATTCACATTAAAAGAAGTGCAGCTGCAGAGGGACCCTGGCTACAGGAACTCCTCCTACCCAGAGTCAGGTGGGTGGGGAACACATCCAGATGCTTCAGCGTTGAACTTTGTTAGATCATAAGACAAAGAAAAAACGTTTCTAACTTAATATCTGTTCATGTTGCAATCATCATAAAGCAGGTAAAGTGAGACTGATAAACTGATAAAGGCTGACAAGGCTTCTCAGAGATGGTCTTATTTGATTATGGCGATTAAAGATACTCCAGTGATCAAGTATTACACTTTCATAAAGTTGGGAGATTCACAAGAGACAGATTAATACAAGTATGGTCCAAACTGACGCAGCAGGGGCCGAGACATCCTAACTTTTAGTTCTAGTATGGGTCAAGCTTCATAACATACCTTTCCCATAATGCAACTGGAGTAAAATGTTTTGGACTCTCCCTGCCTCCTAAATTCCCACTTCTTTCAAACTACACATCTCTGGTTTGTAACGCAGACTTTCTGTAAAAACATTTAAAGCCAAAAGGCTGAGTAGGACTCCTTATTACAAATGAACTGAACGTGTACTGTAGCATCGGCGGTGCCCCATTAAACTAGGGATGCACCGAATCCAGATTTTTGGGGTACAGCCGAATACCGAATCCACTGGTAAAGATTCTGCCGAAACCGAATCCTCCTCCCATCCTCAGTCCATTAACACAGTAAACACATTAATGAAGTAAACATCCACAGCCTCTAAAATAGTTAAATGTAACAACTTAATGTTGAATTCACACGCTCTTTTCACATCGTAGGAAAGCACATCGCTATCGCCAGATGAGATTTTTGCTAACCAGTGTATGATGAAGCCATGTTGGATGGGTGAAATTAGAACTTGGGCGGAGTGATACGCTGCAGCTCTGAGCAGAGCTGCAAGCATATCACTCCGCCCAAGTAGCGCTCAGCAGAGCTGCAAGCGTATTACTCCGCCCAAGTAGCACTGCTTCCCTTTCTGAGAATATAGTTCCCAGTTTGTATACGGTTAGAAGATGGCTGTGTCTCAAGTGACGTCGTTATTTGTACACGCTGTGACTAAACAAATCACAACATGTAAATAGGAACATGTTGCCGTTATTTTGTCACTTACTCGGAGCAGTAGGCTAGTTGGAGCCGGTTACCTCCAGGATCTGTGCTAGGCTAAGCTAACGGTGGAGCCGTCAGAAGGAGTTATGACACGCACGGAGATGAGAAGGGTATGTATCGACTTGTCTAACTGTCGGGGTTACGGTGAATAAGGTAATGTCCCAATAAGTCGGCGTGTTCCTTTAACAGCGGCGATGTGTGTTGTTTAGGGTCCTCGCCACCACGAGACAAATCAGCATTGCAAATTGAACATGTAGCTGGACTTGAATCACCTTCTTTTGACTGAAAGTGCTGCAAAACAACAACAGCAGCGTCCTTACGTCGACCAGCATAGTGCGCGTAGTGCAAGTGTAGGGTGCGGTTCGGTGGAAAAAAATTCTAAGGTTCGGCAGAAACTGATTCGGTGCATCCCTACTTTAAACTATATAATCTATTGACAAAGGCTACGTATAGCATATTTAATGTAAAGCACGGGCGTCAAACCCAATTTCACTAACGGCCACACATGGAAAATGAGAATCACAAAGGGCCAGACATTTTTTGACAGTTTGTTTATTGACATGCTTTTATTTACTGGAAAAAGTAACATATTTTTGACTGTATTATTGCATGTCTCATATAGCTTTCTCACTTACAGTTTGGTCCACATGAAGCCCTAAAAAAGTCAGCAAAAAAGTTTGTTAGCCATCATAGAGTTTAGCAAATAGCAAAACGATGAATTATGATTACATTTTTAAAAGCAGGCTACACAGCTGACTCACAACAGCCTGTTTCACAGGCCTGAATATGCAAACTCTCTGGTTGTGTGAACATCATTCTGGGTCTCAAAGTTGGCAAATCTGCCAAATTCTGATCTCTGAGTGTCACGTAACTTCAGTTTGAAAGTGGTTTCTCGACTTTTTGGTTTGGCGCACAACTAGGCGGACCAAAATTCATTGTGAACCTAAATTGATATGCAGGCTGGATCAAAATTTGTTTTTCCTTTTCTTCCAGGTAACGGCAAGATCAACAGGAGGCAGAGCATGCTCTTTTAATGAAGAGGATGAAGAGAATGGTCTACTGCCCAGCTTCGTCATCACTTCCCACAAACCTCTCGCATGAGCCCGCCTCCCTTCGGAGTGACCCCCCCCCCCCCCCCCTCCCTCTTACCTGCACACACGCACACACATAAACACGCACACACACCTCTCTGAGCGAGTGACTCTGGGTTGAATCTATTTGGAGATTGTGTTTATTTATTGGGGGGGGTGAGGTTGAATTTTTTGCTGCTAAACTACTACTGTCTGTATTTAACACACCATGTGTGTGTGCGCATGCATGTGTGTGCGTGTGTGTACATGATGTGAACTCGAGACGCCATGCACAGTTGAGCAGTCAGAAAGGTTACTATTGTTTTACTTCTGACTACGATTCTCCGGCTTCGTTTGAGTTATAATTCCACTGATGTTGATGTCGACGCTGTGATCCAAGTTGTTGTTCTTGTTGTCATGCTTGGAGACCGAACGCTTCAGTTTCTTCAGATTGTTTTTTTTTTTATAAATATGTATATCTATATATATATATATATTTGTAATTTATGTTTTGTTTTTCTTCGAGCTTCCGTGACTGAACTCTACAACATTTCCAGGTTTGGAAAGACTGGGACTAGGCTGGTCTTGGTGGGGGGTGGGGGGGGGGGGGGGGGGGGGGGTTACACTGAGGGTCAAAAAGCAGGACCGTGAGCAGATTGCGGTAACAGTTTTAAGCTGAGGGTTAAAGAAGCACACATAGAGTCCAATCAAACTGCGAGAACAACTGCGAATCAACTTTTGGTTCTTTTGTTCTTTTTGAAACATTCTGTCTCAGCAATGGGACCAAAACTGAGGAGTAAGGGGAGGCCAACAGAAAGGCGAGCAAAAAGCACAGTTGAAAGAGGAGGAATACTGGAGCTGAACAGGAAGTTATGTGATGTCCCACAGGAAGCCAGCAAGCCTTCCCTAAAACCTCTCACAAAACTGCCAGGACTTCAGCGCTTTAAAAAAAAAATTAAAAAAAATGCAAGCTACACTTTCTCGCTCTGTGTGCATTGAGATCTCACTGCAGTAAGTCTTTGTTTTTAACTTGCACTTCAGTGTGTTTTTTTTTTTGGGAATCAGGGACCCGTGCCTTGACGTGGCCGAGTTTACCCAACAGTATTAAGATGTGTTCTCTGTGTCTGTGACCTTTGACCTTTCCTTGTGAAACAACAGTGTCATTGTGGCATGTTTTTTTCAGAAGGGCGGGGTGGGATAGCAGGGATCGGGGTGGGTGATCAAAAGCAAAATGGTTGTTTTCCACTTGGCGTCGGACCACTTCTGTCTCCAGCATTTAAGGTAAAAAAAAAAAACGGAAAAAAAAAAAAAGATTTCAAATTGAAATTTTAGATTTAACTGCCCGCTGTGTTGTTTGCAACTGACAGTGATGCTACAGATGAAGCCGGTTGAGAAGTCTCACTTTTAACTGCATGGTTACTAAATCAAATGGATGATCTCCCGAAAATCACTGAAAACACTTTTAAAGTGTTGGCTGGTGTGCTTTGCATTCCTGGTTTAATTTAGTTGCAGTGAGTATTTGTCTTATTCCTGTGGCCAACAGAGGTGTTGTCACTTATTTTCCAGATATTTCCAGCAGCTATGTGAAAGCAAAAAAGTGCTTTAAAGTACCCATATTATGCTCATTTTCAGGTTCATAATTGTATTGTTGTACTGCACATTGCTGCAGCTCCTCTTTTCACCCTGTGTTTTCAGGTCTCTGTTTTAGCTACAGAGTGAGACATCTCACTTCTGTACCATCTTTGTTGTGAGTCGCACATGCGCAGTAGCTAGGTAAGAATCACATCAGCTAGCTGTTTCTCCAAATTCGGTCAGTACAAGGCAGGATTAGCAGGGAGACTTCTTCTAAACGAGGGCGCACTTCCAACTTTGGGTGAAATACCTGCAGACGAGGGACATGTAAGTAGTTCTTTTGTAGGTTATGGTGAGCTTGTGTGTGTTGTAGCAGTGTTTTGCTAACCGCTAGCATGCTAGCACCTCCATGCTAGCGGTTAGCCACCTCGTTTCGGCCGATGACGTAGATAGCCCTGCCGATTTTTGACCAGCTCACCCGGAGACTGAAGGCAGGACACATTCAGAAACCTGTATCTCACTCAAAACAGCATGGATGTTTTTTTTTTTTCCAAGTTTGTATGCGTGTGGAAGCACCAGAGACACAAAATAACACCCCAATTTTTTTCATAATATGGGCACTTTAAAGGAATAGTTTGACATTTTGGGAAATTAACTAATTTGCTTACTTGCTAGAAAATTGGAACAGTCACACAGGGAAGAATTCATCATGTAAGAGGCAGAGAGCGATTTCTACACTCACCGTAGCAAAAAAATAGAGTGCAGTGCTTAAGCTTCTGCACTGAATAATACCAGGAATGTATTGAGCATCAAAGGTTGAACATGTAAGAGTGTGAGACAAGATAATGAGGGGGATGTTCCTGTTACTGCTCAACATCTACATGAAGATTTCACATTTATTGTCTGTTGAGATTTAAAGGATTTGAGCAACGCTTGAGTTACTGATTGGGTAGAACATGCTAGAAAAGTGCTGGAAGCACTACCAATGCTTGTTAAACACATTAATAGCTGAGAGCATCACTGTAATGAACATGAACTTTACACAGTTTGCAGCTAATAGTGTAATAATCCTGTAAACATACTCATTTCAGTAGTTTAAACCTTTGGCGGAATATTTCTTTCTCTTTCAACGTGGATTCTATTCTAAATTAAAGGTCCACACAACACAAACTGTCACAACAGATGCAGATGGAAGATGGTGTTAACTGTTTACATTCTAAATATGGAACACTTATTGTGTTCACAGGAAAAAAGTCATTATATTAATGGTAGACATCCTGTATTCCATTGACCTGTCGCCCCATGATTTCTCCCTAGGTAGCTTTAAAATGAGAAAACATTTTTCTTCCCTTTTATATTGTAGTTCACATGAACTTTATCGCCGTGTTTGGATGCTAGCATGTGCCTGTAATCAATCATAAGAATGCAGGATTATTCCACTGTTAACTGCAAACTTTGTTTGTTTTACATGAACAGTAGTGACATGCACAGAAGGAGATTTCTACAACGGCTAAATATTTATCAATGTAAAACTGTAAAACTTTTTCAAGTGTGTGTGTGTGTGTGTGTGTGTGTGTGTGTGTGTGTGTGTGTGTGTGTGTGTGTGTGTGTGTGTGTGTGTGTTTTGCATGGAAGGCCTGCTGTGTTGTGAATTCGACCTCTGAAACACTGAGCTGCCGGTGAACAGTTTGTGTGACTCTTTTTACTGGAACTATTTATTTCTCATAACCATCGAAAGTAAATTTAATCTGTTTCATAAACACAGTCTGTGCAGCAGTCGTTCTTTGAGTTGTGAAAGAGTGTGTATTACCAACTAAAATGAATATAGTAATTCTGAAAAGTAATTCACTTTATTCAAAAAAAAAAAAAACCTAAGATATCTCTCAACAAAACACAAGCAAATTACTGAGAATACATTTACATTAATTTCTTTATAAAAAATAACCAGAAGCCATTTTACAAAATAAAAGCTTTTGTGCAATTTTGACCTGGAATGTCTATTAAACCTGGTTAAAGCTTAATACATAATACATTTACACAAGTCTTACAATATTAAAGGCACAGCTGGTACAAGGCTAAGAAGTACAGTGCATATAAAAAATAAAAATTAAAAGCACGAAACTATACAGATAAGTTCACAGCGTCAAGTCAAAGCAACACAGAAGACAAAATGAAGACTTCCACAGCGTTTTAGCATACTGGCTAGCAGGTGCTCTGCTAGGAGTCAGGGAGGGATTCATCTCATGGCAACGCTGAAACAATTCAGATTTTGATATACAAGTGTACATCAAGTTGTTAAAAAAAACGTAAAAATTGATCATGAGACCATGTCAATCGTCGTACTTTTTTTTTTTTTTTTTAAACCCCTAAAAAGGTTGATAAATGAGACACAGCCGTTGGTTGACTGTTGTAACACCCAAAATTGTTCACATTGAAGATTTAATTCAATTTAAAGGAAGGCTCAGCACAGGGGGGGAAATACAATCACCCACTACTTAATATCTTTCATGGCTATAGCGTTTAATCATCCAGTTATGGTCCCATTTTAGGTCCAAATTTAAGGGAACAATTTGACATTTTCGGAAATAGGCTTTCTTGCTGAGTGTAAGATGAGAAGATTTACATCACTGTTCATATTTGTCAGTTATATGTAGTTACAGCCAGCATCTGGTTAGCTTAGCATAAAGTCTTGAAACAGCCAATCTGGCTCTGCCTAAAGTTATCAAAGTCCGCCTTACCTCAGCTCACAAATAAAGAAATGATTGTTCGTGTTTGTTGAATCTGTACAAAAACCAAAGTGTAAAAATGGTTTTACTGAGGTTTTGTGCCACACTATTTCTCCCGGGTTCTACCTTCAGTCCTCTATAAAACTACAAATAGTCGTTTTTTAAATTTTCATAAGGTTAATGTGTTAATTAGCAAGCTGCTAGCTACAGTAGTAGTCACCTTTGGACAGTGTAAGGTTTCTGTGCTTCCAGTCTTTATGCTAAGCTAACCGTCTCCTGGATATAGCTTCATATTGAGCCTACAACCACGAGAGAGGGGTTATCAATGTTCTTGTCTAACGCTAACTCTTAGTAGGAAAGCAAATTACTATTTCCTTTAGCTGTACAGTAGCATGGTGAACATGTATTTACTTAAATGAGCTGTACTTGAGCATCTGTCATTCTTGAGTTCTTATTTTATTATCCCTGACAAGGATTTCTCCAGATCTCCATTGAGTGGTGTGGATATTGACATTAGTCAGAGCAGAGGTGAAAAATAGCACTATTAAACATTCATGAAATTACAACTGGTCTGTATCACTGAACTTTGAACCAAGTGGAATGAGATGAGATATAAAATGAGATAAGAAACGTGATGAGGTCTGACCTCCAGTCAATTTCTTTGCATGATGATGAAGAAACAAATGTAAAGGACATGAGCAGTTGAGCTGTAGTAGACACACAAAGAAATGTTTAACGCAAATCCTCTTCTCAGAGAGCAAAGCTTCAGAGTAAAGCTCCTGTTTCTTCATTTGTAAATGTAAAGAAACAGGTTTCAGATGAAAGTGTAATTGGACTCAGAGGAAGTCTGACTCCTGTGTGGTTCATTGTCAAAGTCTAAAGCTGACTGGCTCGGTACTGATCCGGCCCAGCTCGGCCCAGCCCGGTTTGGCTTAGTTTGCTCTTGAAGCTCGGGGATCAGGACTTGTGGGAGCTTGTGGAGAGCAGCAGAGGAGAGGGAACGTCCATGCTGGGGAAAGGCACAGGGATGACTCCATTCAGCAGTGAGGGGAACTGAAAGGGAAAAGGTCAAATTAGAGGTAGAAAACAGAAAATATTCATTTTTAGCTGAACTGATAAGTGTACGTTACTTTTTCAGCCAAATGATGCGTAAGACAACGTGAGGAACCGTCTGATTTCGCATTTGAACAGAACACTTTGGCACACAAGACAAAAACCGAAGGGGCGATGGATGGAGCTAACTGGTAAGATATTGTATGTGATTATAGAATCTTTCAAATTATTGTAATGGAATAAGCTCATTTTATAGAAATATTAGACAATTGGGACAGGTTTTGATACCACCATTAAAGTCAGACATGTTTAAATCCTACACATAGGCACTTTAAAAGAGAATGAATAGGGTTAAATGGCTTTAGTCATTGTGGCTTTACACTGATGAAAACTATACGGTTGTTTAAAACAGAGTAAATTATTCATCATTAATAGAAGATCAATATATAGGAATCCCACTACCAATATTAAACTAATGATGTCACATCCATAATGCTAACAGTAATAAGGTTGGTCAATGCTTTCACAAAATGATTTGCACAATAGAGTGCTGCAGGAATGAGCCATAAAACCCGGAAATGAGTTAGTTTTTTTTGCACTTCCGGTTCCCTCGTCTCAAAGTCAATGTTTTTGGTTAGATGCCTGAAATAAGGTCTGTGGTTAACACAAGCTTAATATGTTTCAATGGTTTGTGCTACGACATAAAACACTTAAGTAAATACTCGTGAATTTGAAGGCGGTTATGTGTCTTAAAAAAGGCAGTTGCTTAAAAGTGGCTAAATGAAACTACAGTTGTTGGGGACATTAAATGTCATCACGCTGAAAGTGTGAAATCAGTTGGAAGCCAGTGGTGGTGACGAAGTCATGAGACCATGGTACAGTTTGTTTATGGCCTAACATTAGCTCTTTACTCTGGGCAATTGCATTCATGCTTCAAAAAGAATAAAGAAATTGTGTTTATTTGTGAAGATTACCTTGCTGAACAAAACGTGGTGTTAAGTTTATTAAACTTTTGTTTGCCACAGAGCTTATTTTCTGCAATAATCCAATGGAAAATTCCCACTGGCTTTTTGTCAAGAGAACCAAGGCGATGCTAACTTCTAGGTTCAAAATAAATATTTGTCATCCCTGCAGCACTCGTAAGATGAGAAAAATAAATGTTCTGTCTGAGCTGTTTAAAAGTTGTGTCAAACCTGTGTGACATCAAATTAGATCTCTATTTTCTACAGCACTCTAGTCTGACTTCTACTGCATCAAAGAAGAAGAGTCTGTTCTATCTTATAATACAGTGTGGGGACCCGGTTGTACACCAACATTGTGGGGACCAAGCCCTGTTGTAAGGACTAATCGGCGGTCATTAGATGCTTAACAGCTTATTTTGGAGTTGTGTATGTGAGTTTGTTTCAGAGATTTGACATTGGTGGGCGAGGCTCCTGACCAACCAACCCTCTCCCACTCCCCCTAGCCAACAGGAAGTTGCCCCCTCTTCTTGTCCACACCAGAACGGAAACATCTGTGGCTTATTTTGAAACCCTGGAACACGGTGAATCACACATACACTAACACACACACACACACACAACTGTGTGAAAACAACTGTGGAGGTAAATCAGCAGTGTGAAATGACTGTAGTTATGAGGGAGGGATTTGCTGTAAATAGGGACAGGCAGATAGAGATTTTGTATCCATCACAACCAGTGTGTGTTTTCTCTGAAAGGCTGAGCAAATTGATGTCTGTTTTTTGCTTTTTATACAGAACTGCTAAAACTAAAACATTTCAAGCTTATTTTACACCTTTTTATGTAATAATCCATAAAAAAAACAATGTTTACAGCATTACAGAGGCAAAGTTGGAATTGTTGTAGTCTCTTAGTATTACTTGTGTGTGTGAATACATTATATGTGTATTATTTCTTGCATACCAATACTTAAGAAAACCAATACTTAAGAAAACCAAGTAAAGGGTTAGGGTAAGTGTTAGGGCAAGCTGACTGAGTTACACAGCAACATCTATTTTTAGTTTGCTATGTTAGCTAACATTAGCCACCATTAGCTACTGCTCATATCAAAACTCCTGAGTGAATGAACTTGAGCAAGTGTGTTTATTGCTTGTGAGTTATCCTTTTCAATTGTAAGAGGAAGAATGTGTTATTTCATTTCTCATACATTTTACATGTTCTTGCTTTAAATCAGGGTAAGGGCTGAGGTTCGGTTGTTTTAGGGTGAGGATGACTTCGTGGTGTTGGAACAAAGTTTACAAAAACGAGAGTATGCTTCAAACAAAGTGCTTGTTAGACTGTTGTCTAAACCCATTTTTAAACTTAGGACTTAGGGGGCCTCTGTCTGACAATCTTTGTAACTTGACAATCCAACAATCATGCCCACTATACAAAGCGATTGGCCAACATACATTCACTGAGTTCCTCACATATAGTACCAAATGTGTATGTGTGTGTGTGTGTTACCTGAAAGAGGGGGGCATGGCTCTGCAGTTGTGCAGGGCTAAGGGGTCCCACTGGACTCAGGTTGGACCAGAAATGGATATTGGAGAGTAGAGGATTGGGAGTGAGCAGCAGACCAGACGGAGTCTAAATTAACAAAACCCAAAATGAAATGTGAAATAAATACTCCACGATGGAAAAGTTAGTCTTTACTCTGGCAATACATTCCAAGAGACTTGTTCAGAGTCTGTGGTGGAGTTGTCATGTCATTGGACTCAAAGCCAAGTCTGCCCTCTAGTGAACTCTCATCTCCCAGACTTGGCAGACTGACGCCATGCAGGTCAGGAAGCTCCAGTCATAAATAATTCATGACTTCTATTTTCTTCTTCGTCTCTTAATATTTAACTAAAGGCCAGTTTGGTTTTCATGCAAACATAAGACTCTGTTCTATCACAACACATCACAAAAGTTCAGGAACAGCAGTTTCTTCAGTGTGTTTGGGTTTACATTCTCACTGCAAAGCGAAGTGTAACCACTGAGTTTACTGTTTTATCAGATAGGGCTGGGCGATATGGAGAAAATCAAATATCACAATATTTTTGACCAAATACCCTGATATCGATTCCGCAACGATATTGTAGTGTTGACTATTGGTGCTTTCACAAAATATTTACACAATGAGATTTTTGATAAATAATCATCAGTGATGTGGATATAATGACTCAGTGGTTAAAGGCAAATAATAGAACAGTTACAACAGTCTGGTAAGTTCAGAAAATGACATCACTTTACTGTAATGCAGCCTTTAAAACCAGGAAAAGACGACACTTATGTCATCACAATATTACGATATCCAAAATCTAAGACAATATCTAGTCTCATATCACCATATCAACATAATATCGATATATTGCCCAGCTCTATTATCAGATTGTTTTTTTTAAATCCTGTTTATTTTTTTCTTATAGTGATGCTT
The DNA here is from genome assembly GCA_023631565.1 of Gymnocephalus cernua. NCBI lineage: Eukaryota > Metazoa > Chordata > Actinopteri > Perciformes > Percidae > Gymnocephalus > Gymnocephalus cernua. Next base: position 18,383,595 of record CM042447.1, on the reverse strand, counting down.
TATATAATCATGTTTGCCTATTTCTGTGAATAGTCAGTGAAATCTTTGAAAAGGTGCCCTGTTGGCTGAGGGATTTAAGGTGTCAACCATGACGATTCTTGTATGTCATTCCCCATCTCTTTCTCCCCTCATTTCCTGTCATCTATCTATCTATCGGCTTTCTAATAAAGGCATAAAATGAGCCAAAGAATTATTTGAAAATCTGTTTTTCATGGCAGGAAGCTGTCTCAAACTCTTCCTGCGAAAAGATACAGGGCTGTGCTTTGGCTAGATCTTATTGCAACTCAATCTTTCAGTCCAGTCATTTCTGTACCTCAAATTTCCTTTGTTTGACCACTCTAACTCTTGCTGATCTAAAACAGGCATATGAGGCCTTTTGATGTTCAGTTCCACTAAGCTACTCTTCTCAGGACCAGCTTATGGTGTGCTTTTGTGTATTGATGTTTTTTTTTTGCTGATTTACCAGCCAGATCGAGCTTACAGCTTGACTTGCAAGATACGGGTTTACCACCAAAGACCAGCAACCACCATAAACTGGTTTCTGGTGGACAACAGGGACAGAACCACATCTGTCCAGGGTGAAGGGAATAAGGTGGCTGTGGATACTTAACCAACAGCTCAGGTGTTCCTTGCAAACACTCAATCATACATAATGTTCAGTGATGAATCAATGGTTTATCATGGGACTTTTATTTTCCATCAATTGTGTACTGTACACTTGGCTGCCTATCAGTGCTGCAGTCTGGATAAAGGTGCCAGCTCAAAGCCTGAATGTAGTCAGACTGTGCTGGTTTGGTCAGTGTGTTACCAGTGAATCAGGAACATATGGGTTCACTTATGAACCGCCTCCCTCCCTTGCCTCCTCCCCTCTTTCCGCTCACCTCTTTCCATCTCCTCCCTGTCTGCTAGTTTAACTTTCTTCATCCCCAAAACCCATCGTCTTTTCCTCTTTCCTCTCCTGTGTATACAGAAGGACTGTGTGTGAGTGCAATGATGTTTAATCGTGTGCAATGTGTCGTGTTGTACCTGTGTGGTGAGAAACGCAGCGGTCAGGGAGCCTGAAGGCAGCGCCGGGCTGTTGAGAGCTCTGGAGACGAGGTCACTTCCTGTCAGGAGGAGAGAGGAAGCGGAGATTTCCAAGCCTTTGGGTTTTCTGCTTTTTAAAGGCACACTATTGGCCAATCTCCTCCTCGCTGGCATTGTCGTGCCCTGTGACCTCTCTCTCTTCCTCTGACCTGATGACAGGTTTAGAGGCTGTGCGCTCTGCTCTAACGCATTAGTCTCTGTGCTCTGGCTCCGCCCCCTCCACAGTGTGTGGGCGGGGCTTTGTGGCGGGGAGGAGGAGCAGGAGGAAGAGCGGGCCGGCCGAGGAGACGATCTGGAGGAATCGGAGGTGTCGGCCGAGGATGGGGGTGGGGTGGAGGGTAGCGAGGAATGGCCGTGGTTGGTTACGAATCGGATGACAGAGGAGCTGTCGCCATGGTGATCGGACCTGGGCTCCGTCTTGATCGGCCGATGCGGCTCTAAGGAGTGCTGCGGGGAGCTGACGGTGAAGGAGGAATACAGGCTGGAGTGAAGGTATTGGTTTCTCCCACCCCCATCCTCGTCTTCAGCCTCAGGCTCTGACGTCGCACCCCCACTTTCCTCACTACTGCGGCCTGACTCCACCACCGCAGGGTCCATCATCAGAATCTCAGGGGACGACACAAACTTGTAGACAAACTTCTGGCCAATCACCTTCTTGATGATGTTCTGCAGATGAAACAATGTGTTAAATTATGTTAAACCCATTTATTGATGTGATTCAATTGGGTTTCATGGCCCTAAGGGCGTAAAAACATCATCAAACCACTAAGACGGTTTATTTCAATAGCCTCCAAATGTATTTGTAGCATACTTTGTCGTAGTAGTAGCGCAGAGCTCTGCTCAGCTTGTCATAGTTCATGTTGGTCTTGTTCTTGCGCAGCCCCCACAGCTTGGCCACTTCTTCTGACTTAAGCAGCTTGAACTCGCCGTCGTTGGACGTCCAGCAGATGAGATGTTTGTGGCTTTTGTCGAGTAGCAGCTGCAGCAGGAACTGCCAGAGTGTGATGGAACTCTCCATGACGGGGTGACACCAGAGACACGGGCGATCTGCAGAGGAGAATCAAGACTTAATGAAATCAATTCAACAAAGTGTTGTTTTGCACTATCAAGAAGTCATCAGGAGATACATTTTTTGCCAACAAGATGGATTGCTGTACAGCACACATCAGGAAGAGGTCCATGTTTTTCCAGAGGAAACTGAGCTAGAGCTTTCTGCTGAAAGCTTATGGTGGAAGAAAAAGAAGATACATTTTGATGCCACATTGTGAATAAAATGCCAATATTCAGTCTTTGGCCAGATCCAAAAACAAATCCTGAATATCTGGCTGTACACTGTGCTTATTTAAGCATTTTTGTCAAAAACAGCCGCTGTAGACTGAAATGATGAGAGTGGAGAGACTCAACTAAAACAATAAAGTTGCCAGCCGTAAAAACAAAAACGATCAGCTAAAAGACGCTAAAACGCTCTGTTGGCTGAGAAATAACTGCAGTTAGGCAATAATTATCTGCAGATTTCTCAATATGAGCAAACCTTTAACATTCCACATATTCTTAGATCCATTGTTTGTTATTCTAAAAATATGAATTAGTGCAGCTTTAAACTTCAGCTCAGGAAATCAAGTCACTGGAAAGAGGAAGAAAAAAGACGGTATAAGTCATCCGCTGCCCTTAAATGGTCCTAAATTGAAATAATGTCACACATTCTTGGACTGTTTAGGGAATCAGACACCATAGAAGACATAAAAAGAAGGAACAAAGAAAGAAAGAAAGAAAGGAGGGTAGGTGGGGAGGGAGGAGAAGGAATTGTTAACATCAACACAAATGAGAACAGCAATCCTTCCTCTGATGCAAACTCCACTAAAACCCGCAGGCATAACGGAGCTCTGTCCACCACCACCCCCTCCTCTCTGACTGGGAATTCACTTTCTCAAACACTGAACCCACAAACAGACAACAACACAAACATGTAAACAACACCAAAGGCTCTACTGGAAAGCCAACTTTGCTGTGAATTTCTGAACGCTGTGGTTCGTCAACAAAATATGCAACCTATATCTCGCACATATAGACTCATGGTTTTTTTCTCTAATGGACTCATAGACTTTGACCGCTTTCCAAAGCTGCTGCAAACAGGAGACATTAGAAGCTGTGGTGGAGAGGAGGTCACTGAACAAACTGTTATCTATCATGGATAACCCCCGACCACCCTCTCCACCCCACACTGGTCCAACAGAGGAGCACCTTCTCTAAGAGGCTCCGACAGCTTCGATGTCTCACGGACCGATACAGGAAATCATTCCTACCACAGGCAATTCAACTTTTTAACACTTCATCACTGAGTGTGAGATAAGACTCATATACATCACAACTGATGTAGATAAACCCACTGTTGTGGGTTTATCTACATCTTTATCAGTACTGGTGAAGTACTTCTACATTTTTGTTCCCAACTTGTATATATTTTGAATATTTGTTCTTGTAGTCTATTCTATTGTTATTTCATGTATATTGTGTCCTGTTATTTAATGTATATATGTATGTATGTGTGCTGTGTGTCTGATATATTGCTGCTGCAACACCGTTATTTCCCATTTTTTGGGATCAATAAAAATCTATCTGTCTGTCTGTCTGTCTGTCTGTCTGTCTGTCTGTCTGTAAGTGATGCTCAGGGTTACATTTGTCCATGACCATGTGCCCTTACTTCATCTCCTTTAGTAAATTTAAATGTTGGAAAGAGCAGGTTCTGTGTACAGATGAGAAATGAGAAATTAAAATAATGTTGTTTTTTTTCCTTTAACCCATCTGTATACAGCTGAATTACTTGATTAAATATGCTTGAACTCGCCTTTACTTCCAAAAAGTTGGTTTTTCTAAGGACAGGGAAACGTAGCAAAGCAAGTAACAACAGGGAAAAGTTTAAGCTGTTCTGTTCTCATTAAGAAAATGAGAAAAAAAAACAATCACAAGGCTCATTACACATTTAAAAATCTAATATGGTTCACTGTTTCTTTACCTGTGTGTGTGTGTGTGTGTGTGTGTGTGTGTGTGTGTGTGTGTGTGTGTGTGTGTGTGTGTGTGTGTGTGCGTGTGTGTGTGTGTGCGTGCGTGTGTGCGTGTGTGTGTGGCTCTGCACTGTGAAAAGAGAGAGAGAGAGAGGGCCAGACGTTGGTTGGCTTTTGGATGTTTCCATGGTGATAAAGCAGGATGTGGTCAGTGACCTTCTGCCAAGACAAGCATGCGTCTAACCGACGTGTTTACCTGAAAACCACTGACTGTCTGTGAGCGTCTGCCTGTCTGTTTCTCTGTCTGCTTCACTTTCTCTCTCTCTCAACTCAATTCATTTACAAGGTGCTTCATTAGCAGGACATACAAAACTACTTACTGCCAAAAGACAAACAACAAATATGTCATCAGAACCTGATTCAATTTGCAGCCATGACAATATCACAGTAGAGACTTTGCAGCTGCATCAGAAATCCCCATGGAAACCACATCTTCTTCAGAAGCGGAGAAACACTGTAGCCGAGGACCTCGAACATTGCCGACAGAATTGATGGTTACTACGTTAATAATCAACCACTAATTAAATATGAAAATACAGTATGCATCTCTCGTTCTTTCTTTCTCTGTCTTTCTAACAGGAAACCACCCAGCCGAGAGGGGAAAGCGTATGTGGTGCAAACAATGACCCATCGCCATGAACACGCAGAAACGCATATCCTCAGTTCCTTTTTCCTGCATGGGTGTGTGTGTTAAGTGATAGAGGAACCGTAGTGCTGTCTGTCTATACGAGGACTTCCTGTCATTCAGCTTCAGGGGCGTCTTCCTGGAGAAAGGCCTTTCATGGTAGGAAATTCTGTCACTGGGAACCACCAGGAACACACACACACACACACACAAACACACACACACACACACAAACACAAACAGACCTATGCTTCCTTATTTGTATAAATATCTTATTGTTAACACCTAGCGGATGCAGAAGTTGTCTTTATAAGAGCAACATCTCAACACACACACACACACACACACACACACACACACACACACACACACACACACACACACACACACACAACAACATATGGAGAATGCATCTATGCCCTTATGTCAGACTCTGTTTGATCTATGTTCACCCTCTGATGTTTCACACTTCACAAATCTGAACTGGAGAGAAACTAAGCAGGAAGAAATGTTTATTTATGGAATTTCAGAATAAAAGCAGGGTGGTACTGGCCCACAGAGCTTAGAGTTTGACTCTCTCTCTCTCTCTCTCTGGGAACTGGGAACTCTCTCTCTCTCTCTCTCTCTCTCTCTCTCTCTCTCTCTCTCTCTCTATAAGTGTAAGTTAAAAAGTTGTACATGACCCATACATGAACAGTACCCTTCCTCCAATGTGAATCTATCAGATATACCCTCCAGTGTACTTTGGACACTCAAGGTTTTCAGTTCAACAGAAACAAACCAAATCAAAAAGCTGCACATGATTCTCCATCCATTTTCTGGGCTAGATATTTTTTTTTAAGTGTGTGTTTGTGTGTATGGGGAGGGTTCTGTTGGAACTCAAATGGTTCTTTGTTTTGCACCAGTGACTCATTTTCAAGATGTTGTCTGCTGCCAGCTTCAATCCGGAAGCGCATGGCAATTAGTCTGCGAGGTCCAGACGAACCAGAAATTCTACAACTAGATTTTTAAAGGAGACACGGTTGATTTTTCCACAGCGGCCGGAACACTAACCTTTTTTCTTTCTTTTTCTTTTTTTTTTATGGAACCAAACCTATTTGGGTCAACTTTACGCATGTGCCAAAGCGGAGAACGCATATGGCTTTAACACCGTTTTACGCACAGCTTTAAAGCTTATTACGCACAGGTTTATGACAGTTAACGCGGCTTCAATGTGGTTCTCAAGTTGACAGTGAATATCTGAACTTGATGAGGTTTCAGCGAATACACCAACAGGTAATAGAAGTCCTCTTCTTGTCTCTCTATTACGCACGAACACGCACACAGGTCTAGAAAGTTGTAAGAAGGAAACTTAAACTTGTACCTACCCTGCTGTGGACGGCCGCTGCTCCTCTACCCGTCTGCCTGTGTGTGATGTGTGTGTTTGTGTCTTAGAGCGGTGTGTGTGTGTTGTATAGGGGCTCCATGCTCCTGCTGCTGTCTGAAAGCGGATCCGCAGCTTTTCTCTCTCCTGCCTCAGAGCAGGAAGTCGGAACGCGAAGACGGAGAACCGGCGCACTTCCTTTGGCGCAGTATTCCCGTCTGTGTAAACACACACTCACTCTCTCTCTCTCTCTCTCTCTCTCTCTCTCTCTCTCCCATAAACACACACCCTACTTTAAACCACTCTCTCCCACGCACACACACACACCTTAAGCCACGCGCAACACACAAACTCTCCCTTATGACCGCATCTCTCTCCACTCCTCTTTCACACACACACACACACACACACACACACACACACACACACACACACACACACACACACACACACACACACACACACACACACACACACAAAAAATATATATATATATTGTAATTCCGACTACACTCAGCGCTGAGCCAACTGACAACTGACGTCACATTCTTCCTGCTTACCCAGAGGAGTTCCTGTTCCTACACACACACACACACACACACACACACACACACACACACACACACACACACACACACACGAAGACTTTCGGTAGCCTAACTTAAAATGTTACTAAAGCAAATAAAATGAATCAGTATCTGAAGGGGTGTGCATACGTACATAGAACATAGACCATAGATGGTCTATGTTTGAGACAATTAACCAAACAATAGTATAAATGTATACCACTGCATGCTCTGCCTAAAAATCCCATTTCTGACTTGAGAGAGGCAAAATCAAATGTCACCTGTGTGACAAACAGTGTAATTATGGGTTACTAGACAAAACTCTATTACTGTTATAGAGAAAAATATTAACATTGAAATAATACAGGAGTCTTCCTACCGTTTTAGATGGTCTGTAACATAACATGCTGCACTATATGGACTATACTGTTTATCTTGTGACTATTAATAATGTTGGTTCAAAGGCAATGTCAACATCTGATGTATTCTTGATATTTTACAATTGTCAGGAAAACATAGCATCTTAAAATGGGTACTCAATATACAGTAGTATTCCACTTTCATACAGTTAGGGACTGACAAGAGATAGATAAAAAATAGAATGGTCTATCCAGAGTTACCCCAACTTTGAGTCCCCTCAAGCACCATCTAATATCCCTCTTTTGTAAGGCTTTGCTCTGTAAATGTCCTTGTATCAACTTTGTAACACCGTCTTTCTAAATTTGTATTTCCCTAGCCCAAGCCGAGATAACTCTTTTGACATCATCAGTGTTATTTATTAGAATCAGCAAATAGTTATTTCTCTTTTCCAGTTATTTATTCAGCAAACTCATCTGTAATTCCCTTCCCTTCAACATTAAATTCCAATCAAAACCAGAGGGAAAAGGCATAGTGTGAAAAAAAGTAACTCAGCAGCGTTGGAACACAATGAAAAGGAGACATTTACACTCAATCCAAAAATGAGTAGGTATGTTAAGAAGTAGATGAACACAGAAAAAGCAAGTAAACAATAATCAGGCTGACTATTGGACACATCAACCTAAACAGCCCACATCACATTATAGCATCCACGTGGTTTTTGTGATCATTGTGAGGTAGCCTACCAGATATATGCAGGAAATATGTATCAGAGAGAGAGAGGACATGTTGGAAGAAATTAAACAGGAGCAAAAGTAAAGAACATAGGTTACTGCAGTGTGGTGAAAGTGGACAAGGCAGAAGATGTTTGGTCAGCTTCCTAATGAGAACAGGACTGATGAGGAAAATATGACATACTGGACAGTGGACACTGTAGGAGTTAACTAATTCCAGAAGATGACAGTAGTGCAACATTCAATATGCAATCTGCCTGTAAACCCCAAAGAAGAAGAAAGAAGCAATTCCCTTACATTCCTTAGAATTTTGATACCCGGTAAACTAGGCAGAGTGAGACGTCTTGCCTTGTTTCCACCTCTCTGGTTGAACTTCCTGATGCCTCCTTCGCCCCGCCCTCGTCTTTGAAACGACAACAGCGCCAAACTTCAGGGGTCCCAAACGGGAAAATGACTACTGGTGCCAAGGAGCCGCAGTGGAGAAAGGTGCATTCCGTCACGGGAGTGATACCGCGGTCCAGACACGGACACCGAGCAGCTGCCATACGGGAGCTAATTGTTGTGTTCGGTGGTGGAAATGAAGGGATCGCGGAGGACCTTCACGTTTACAACACTGGTAAGCTAACGTTAGCTGGACGGCTAATGTTTTTAGCATGCACAGGAGTCAAAAAGACCAAAACCACCCCTTTGCATGAACTTTTGTTGTTAATTTAAAGTTTAAAGTAATCGACTATTTCGCTATTATAGGGTTTGTTATTGTAAACTAGCCGCTAGTATTCCTCCCCCCCCCCCCCCGAAATCGACTTGGTTGCTCCGTCAATTATTGACGAGAAAAATCAAAAACACTTAACGTTAGCTAACTTACTAGCTAGTAGTGGGAGCGTCATGTCATTTGTTTGGTCAGCGTAGCGAAAACAACCGACATTTAATGTAAAAGGTGTGACAAAACAACACACTTAAATGTAGCTTAATCTAAGTTACCATTATGCAATCATTGTAATGTTAGCAGAACTTAAGACAGGCATGAACATCAGAGCACAGTACATTTTGGGTGTGAAGTGATTGCTGTAGCCTACTGTGGAGGACATTTTGCAATAAAGACCATTACACTGTAATGCTTTTTGTAATGAAGGTCCTGTTGAGGTGGTGTTTGAGGTAATATTTATTAGGGCTGCACGATATGAGGAAAATATCTAATTGCCATTATTTTTGACTGATATTGCGATATGATTCACGATATTGGAGGGAATGATAATTTTTCTATCATTCTTATTTTCATTGAAAAAATATTAAAATTAAAATGATTTATAGTGTGATTTTTGCGAGGATCTGTACCAAACAAAGATGTTTTCTTTAGTCTGTAGGTTACGATTTGTAGGCTGGGACATCTCTGCAGTAACACAATACATAATTCGGAATGGTTTGACACATATTTTGTCAAATACATTGACAAATATTACGCTTTGTAAATTGCACTAGTCCACATTGCGATTTCGATATTGCGATGCGGTTAATTGTGCAGCCCTAATATTTATCCATCTGCAAAAATAGCTCTGTTTGTGAGAGTTGTTTCCAAACAGGGTGCATAAAATGTCTAAAAGGCAGCATTTACCAGGATGTTTTGTCCAATACAAAGAAATCTGCCCATTGTTCCAGTCTCAAGGCAGTGGTTTCTACCTGCGGTGAGGGGCGACATCCCACCCGGCTGTGCTTCCCATGGCTTCGTCTGTGAAGGCACTCGAATACTGGTCTTTGGTGGCATGGTTGAGTTCGGGAAATACACCAACAGCCTCTATGAACTTCAGGTAATGCCGTCACAGTTCTTTAGATGTGATTCTGACCCCTGGTGCTGTAGTGAAGAAAAAAATCTCAAATCTTGACTTTGGTTCCGTGTGGCTCAGGCTAGTCGCTGGCTGTGGAAGAAGCTGAAGCCCAGAGCACCCAGGAATGGCTTGCCTCCCTGTCCTCGGATTGGACACAGCTTCACTCTTGTGGGTAACAAGTGTTACCTGTTTGGAGGGCTGGCCAATGATAGTGAAGACCCCAACGGCAATGTACCAAGGTACTGTGCAAATATACACAAGAACCATAACATTTAATAGTTTGTTTACACTGTGTTTTTCAGAGATGCAAAAAAACAGGCAAGAGTGGTTGTTTCTGTTTGATTTGTTTGTGGATATGGAGTGGGGGTAGTTGTGGGAACAAACTTCTTACTGACATTTTATTAAGCAAGCCCTGTACTCTAGTGTTCAAATATGGGCTGCAACTAACGATCATTGTCGTTATCGGTTAATCTGCAGATTATTTTGTCGATTTAATAATTTTGTTTATAAACATTAAAAAAAATAGCGAAAAACCCAGAGTTCACAATGATATATGACAACGTAGTCTCGCCTTGGCAGACCTTCCTTCACAGCGCCGTGGAGGAGGGTCTGGCTGGTCCACACAGCATTCCGCGATGGGAGAAAAACGTGCTCTGGTTTATTGACATTTCTTTAAACTAGGGCTGTCAATCGATTAAAAAATGTAATCGAATTAATTACAGACTGTGATTAATTAATCTAAATTAATCGCATACATTATTTTTTGCTGTGAAAGTATTTTAAATATTTCAATTCAAATGAATAATCATCATTAGTGACATTAAAGTTAAAACAAACTATTTTTATTATTATTTTCACTGTTTATATACAACCCCAAATCAGAAAAAGTTGGGACAGTGTGCAAAAGACAAATAAAAAAAGAAAGTAGTGATTTCTAAATGTACTTTGACTTGTATTTCATTGCAAACAATGTGAACACAAAATATTTCGTGTTTTGTCTGGTCAACTTAATTTCATTTGTAAATATACATCCTTTCCTGTCATTCAGACCTGCAACACATTCCAAAAAAGGTTGGGACAAGAGCAATTAAGGGCTAGTAATTAGGTAAATTGGTTAAATAATGATGTGATTTGAAACAGGTGATGTCAACAGGTGATTGTAATTATGATTTGGTACAAAAGCAGCATCCAAGAAAGGTCCAGTCCTTTAGGAGCAAAGATGGGCCGAGGATCGCCAGTTTGAAAATTGTTGAAATGTTTAAAAACAATGTTCCTCAAAGAAAGATAGGAAGAAATTTGCTTATTTCATCTTCAACAGTGCATAACATAATTAAAAGATTCAAGGAATGTGGAGGAATTTCAGTGCGTAAAGGACAAGGGCGCAAACCTAAGCTGAACAACCGTGATCTCCGATCCCTCAGGCGGCACTGCATCAAGAATCGTCATTCATCTATAAGCGATATCACCACATGGGCTCAGGACTACTTTGGCAAACCTTTGTCAAGTACCACAATACGTAGTTACAGCCACAAATGCCAGTTAAAGCTGTACTGTGCCAAAAGGAAGCCCTATGTTAACAGTGTCCAGAAGCGCCGTCGACTTCTCTGGGCTCGGAGGCATCTGGGATGGACCATCACACAGTGGAAACGTGTACTGTGGTCAGATGAATCAGTATTTCAGGTATTGTTTGGGAAAAATGGACGCCGTGTGCTCTGGACCAAAGAAGAAAAGGATCATCCCGACTGTTACCAGCAACAAGTCCAAAAGCCAGGGTCTGTCATGGTATGGGGTTGTGTCAGTGCCCTTGGCAAAGGTAACTTGCACTTCTGTGATGGCACCATTAATGCTGAAAAGTACATAGAGATTTTGGAGCACAATATGCTGCCTTCAAGAAGACATCTTTTCCAGGGAAGTCCATGCATATTTCAACAAGATAATGCAAAACCACATTCTGCACACATTACAAAGTCCTGACTGCGGAGGAAGGGGAGACAAGTACTTGACTGGCCTGCCTGCCTGCAGTCCCGACCTGTCTCCAATAGAGAATGTGTGGCGCATTTTGAAGCACAAAATGCGACAACTAAGACCCCGTACTGTTGCCCACCTTAAGACTTGTTTGCAGCAAGAATGGAACAAAATTACACCTGAAACACTTCATCACTTGGTGTCTTCAGTCCCTAAACGTCTTTTAAGTGTTGTGAAAAGGAATGGCAACATTACAAAGTGGTAAATGCTTTACTGTTCCAACTTTTTTTGAAATGTGTTGCAAGAACCAAAATAGGAATTTTGTTTTTTTGAAACAAAAACAATAAAAATCATGAGGAACACATTAAATGATGTGCTGTTGTATTGTCTGCAATGAAATACAAGTCAAAGTACATTTAGAAATCACTACTTTCTTTTTTTATTTGTGTTTTCCATACTGTCCCAACTTTTTCTGATTTGGGGTTGTGTGTGTATATATATATATATATATATATATATATATATATATATATATATATATATATATATATATATATATATATATATATGTATATATATGTATATATGTATATATATATATATATGTATATATATGTATATATGTATATATATGTATATATATATATATATATGTGTATATATATATATGTGTATATATATATATGTATGTATATATATATATGTGTATATGTGTATATATATGTGTATATGTATATATATATATATGTATATATATATATATATATGTATATATGTATATGTATATATGTATGTATATATATATATGTATATATGTATGTATATATATATATATATATATATATATATATATATATTAGGGCTGTCAAATGATTAAAATTTGTAATCAAATTAATCAGAATTTTCAGTGGATTAATCATGATTAATCACTATTTGCAATTTCACCTGAATCCTAACCATTTTTTTCTGAAATGCATACCAAAAGATACTAGTGCTGTCAAGCGATTAAAATATTTAATCGCATTAATGTCATAGTTAACTCGCTATTAATCGCACATTTTTATCTATTCTAAATGTCCCTTGATTTCTTTTTGTCCCATTATATTTTCTTATTTTAATTCTCTTATCAGCATGGAAAAGTAGATTGGCTTGCTTTGTGACTGTTTTTTTTATTGAAAACAACATTGTCATATACGTTATGTTCAATTTCACACTAACATTCACACTTGGATCTAATAATCTGTCACATAATGTAACGCTGTTACCTCGATGTTCCATTGCAAGTAGTACTGCAGATAGTCCTGCAGATAGTACTACAGGTAGTACTGCCTCATTTGTTTGTTTCTCTCACTGACTGTAGAGTCACTACTCGCTCGCTCTGAAGATAATCGCCGTCACGAGCCTACAAGCTACGCGGCTAGCAAGCTAAAACCGGCCGAGGCTTGTGTCTGTTTTGTTTGCGGTCTGCGAAATTACAAGACCCGCCCTTAAATCACTACTATTGGCCAGGCGTCGAAGGTAACGTAACTCCATTTGTTCAGGTCCTATTCCCTGACCAATCCACTATCCTCACCACTCGCGGCCTGCGAGTGGCCTACGAAATGCCTAAACCAAACCAATCAGCTGCTTCGTAGGGCGGGACATGGTGTGGCCATAGACAGTTAAAGAAGTGGACTAACAGATCCCGTTGCTCTCTCTATGCGTTACTCGTGCGTTAAAAAAATTATCGGCATTAAAATGGGTTTGCGTTAACGCCGTTAATAACGCGTTAAACTGACAGCCCTAATATATATATATATATATATATATATATATATAAACAGTGAAAATAATAATAAAAAACTCTGTGGCTACATCCATGGTCTCAGAATGGCTCCGGGTGAAAGGTCAATATGGAATGGATTAATTGCGATTAATTTTTTTAACGCACTAATTTTTCTCAGATTAATTAATCGAAATGAACACGTTATTTCGACAGCCCTACTTTAAACCAATCACAATTGTCGTGGGTGGTGCTAAGTGCCGGACAGAGCAACGGTGCCTCTGCAAAATAGCGTCAGGAAGGAACTTGTTTTGGTAGAACATGAGCACTTAGGGAGGCGAGCTCTGGAATTAAAATAGATGTCGAGTGTGTGAGAAGAATTTTACTCAAAAAAAAGATCAATATAATTTGATTGTCGCTTCTAGCTCGGAGGATGTTTCCCAAATGGACCGGAGGGACATCTGGCCGAAAATGAGGGACATCCAGCGGAACCTCCGGCAGCATTGGAACAATCCCGTAAATGAAATATAGACTAATGACAATGAAAAGCAGCAAATCCTCTCCCTTGAGAAGCAAGAACCAGAGAATGTGTGGCATTTATTCTTGCAAATTGATTTAAAAATAGTTGCATTTTATTTTCATAGATTTAATCTTTTCACCTCTAGTTTAAAGTATAACTTTTACATTGGTGTTTAAATTCAGAATGGGCTTCTAGTGACTTGATCATGTTGCTAGTGCAAATCCACAATCATATTAGCTAACCAGTGTGGAGACTATACAGTTTGATATACAACCCCAAATCAGAAAAAGTTGGGACAGTATGGAAAACACAAATAAAAAAAGAAAGTTGTGATTTCTAAATGTACTTTGACTTTGTATTTCATTGCAGACAATACAACAGCACATCATTTAATTTGTTCCTCATGATTTTTATTGTTTGTTTTTTTCAAAAAAAAACTAAATTCCTATTTTGGTTCTTGCAACACATTTCAAAAAAAGTTGGAACAGTAACGCATTTACCACTTTGTAATGTTGCCATTCCTTTTCACAACACTTAAAAGACGTTTAGGGACTGAAGACACCAAGTGATGAAGTGTTTCAGGTGTAATTTTGTCCCATTCTTGCTGCAAACAAGTCTTAAGGTGGGCAACAGTACGGGGTCTTCGTTGTCGCATTTTGCACTTCAAAATGCGCCACACATTCTCTATTGGAGACAGGTCGGGACTGCAGGCAGGCCAGTCAAGTACCCGTATCTTCTTCCTCCGCAGCCTGGACTTTGTAATGTGTGCAGAATGTGGTTTTGCATTATCTTGTTGAAATATGCATGGGCGTCCCTGGAAAAGATGTCTTTTTGAAGGCAGCATATTGTGCTCCAAAATCTCTATGTACTTTTCAGCATTAATGGTGCCATCACAGAAGTGCAAGTTACCTTTGCCAAGGGCACTGACACAACCCCATACCATGACAGACCCTGGCTTTTGGACTTGTTGCTGGTAACAGTCTGGATGATCCTTTTCTTCTTTGGTCTGGAGCACACAGCGTCCATTTCTCCCAAAAAATCCCTGAAATACTGATTAATCTGACCACAGTACACGTTTCCACTGTGTGATGGTCCATCCCAGATGCCTCCGAGCCCAGAGAAGTCGACGGCGCTTCTGGACACTGTTAACATAGGGCTTCCTTTTGGCACAGTACAGTTTTAACTGGCATTTGTGGATGTAACTACGTATTGTGGTACTTGACAAAGGTTTGCCAAAATAGTCCTGAGCCCATGTGGTGATATCGCTTATAGATGAATGACGATTCTTGATGCAGTGCCGCCTGAGGGATCGGAGATCACGGTTGTTCAGATTAGGCTTGCGCCCTTGTCCTTTACGCACTAAAATTCTTCCACATTCCTTGCATCTTTTAATTATGTTATGCACTGTTGAAGGTGAAATAAGCAAATGTCTTCCCATCTTTCTTTGAGGAACATTGTTTTTAAACATTTCAATAATTTTCTCACGTATTTGTAGTGAAACTGGCGATCCTCGGCCCATCTTTGCTCCTAAAGGACTGGACCTTTCTTGGATGCTGCTTTTGTACCAAATCATAATTACAATCACCTGTTGACATCACCTGTTTCAAATCACATCATTATTTAACCAATTTACCTGATTACTAGCCCTAAATTGCTCCTGTCCCAACCTTTTTTGGAATGTGTTGCAGATCTGAATGACAGGAAAGGATGTATATTTACAAATGCAATTAAGTTGACCAGACAAAACATGAAATATTTTGTGTTCACATTGTCTGCAATGAAATACAAGTCAAAGTACATTTAGAAATCACTACTTTCTTTTTTTATTTGTGGTTTTCATACTGTCCCAACTTTTTCTGATTTGGGGTTGTATAACCTTCATCTAAGAGATGGTTGCAGAAATGAGTTTGACTTTTTACCGTCTTAGATACATGTGTGACTTCTTTGAGCTGGAGCTGCAGTCGTCATCGGGGGCAAGAGGCTGGAGCATCCCAGAGACGAAGGGTGGTGGTCCGTCAGCACGGGAGTCCCACACCTCGGTTGCCTACACTGGCCTTGGCTCCCCGAAGCTTTACATCTTTGGAGGGATGCAAGGATGCCGGCTAGACGACCTCTGGCAGCTTGACCTTGGTAGGACGTTTTTTATTTTGACAGATAATAAAGTCTGCAATTTTCAGAAAGTGAAAATTTAAACATTTTACATCCTTTAGTTGCTAGTGTAGCTTGAATAAAATACAAAATGTTGGAACAAAACTAATGCTTATTTGCATGTAGTGAGAAATAACTCTTTGTAATATTTAAACTTCATTATCATTGTTCTTTTCCTTTCTTCAGACACAATGGTCTGGTCAACACCTGAAACCAGGGGTTTCACGCCACTTCCCAGAAGCCTTCACTCTGCCAGTGTCATTGGAAACAAGTAAGGGATCCATCATTATCAGTGGCATATCTCTGTTAAAGCAGATGTGTAGTTTGTATTGCATCACATTAATGTATAATATATATATATATATTAAGGGTGCTCCGATCAATCGGCCACCGATCGGTATCGGCCGATAATGGCTTTAAATAGTTTGATCGGTGGTCTCCATAAAGGCCGATCAGATGACGCACTACCACGGATGTATTAAGAGCGCACTACTCCTGAGAACATTTTCAAAATGGCGGCGTCCCTACATTCAGCGGTCTGGCAGTTCTACAAGGTGTCTGAACGGCGGCAGAACAGCAGTTGGCCCGCGGCAGGCCACCGGTGGTGCTCCCGCAAACGTGTTTGCAATTACGCCATTCTGACGCTTCTACTGCCCCTGGAGCACCGCTGGTGGTCCGCCGACTCATTGCTATCTGGGAAAAAGACAATACACTAGCGATTAGCAACGTGTGTACCGAGGAAATACCACGAGGCGGAAAGCTCCAAAGACATTTAACACCACCAACCTCATCAGACATTTGAAGGTTAGTCACAGAAAGGAGGATGAGGAGTTTTCAAAGTTAGCTAACGCTAAGGCAGAGCGGAGTCGTGTAGCTAGCAGCTCCGGCGCCACTCAAACAGCTGTTTCCCTGTGTGTGTGTGTGTCGGTCCGTGTGTGTGTGTGTGTTGGTCCGTGTGTGTGTTGGTCCGTGTGTGTGTGTGTCGGTCCGTGTGTGTGTCGGTCCGTGTGTGTGAGTCGTGTAGCTAGCAGCTCCGGCGCCGCTCAAACAGCTGTTTCCCCGTGTATGTGTGTGTAGGTCCGTGTGTGTGTGTCGGTCCGTGTGTGTGTGTGTCGGTCCGTGTGTGTGAGCCGTGTAGCTAGCAGCTCCGGCGCCGCTCAAACAGCTGTTTCCCCGTGTGTGTGTGTGTGTGTGTGTGTGTGTGTGTGTGTGTGTGTGTGTGTGTGACTGACTATGTGTGTCTGTGTGTGTGTGTGTCGGTGTGTGTGTGTGTGTGACTGACTGTGTGTCTCTGTGTGTGTGTGTGTGTGTGTGTGTGTGTGTGTGTGTGTGTGTGTGTGTGTGTGTGTGTGTGTGTGTGTGTGTGTGTGTGTGTGACTGACTGTGTGTGTCTGTGTGTGTGTCGGTGTGTGTGTGTGTGTGACTGACTGTGTGTGTCTGTGTGTGCTGAAGAAATGTGCAGTGATTGAAAGGACATTTTTTAGATTTTGAGCTAGGACAGAAAGCCAAACAGTTACTGATACATTCTCTAAACATGTGTGACTGTTATGTAATGGCGTAATTTTCAGTTCATAAAAGTGATCGGTGATCGGTATCGGCCGATACGTCTTCCAGCAATCGGTGATCGGTGATCGGCCCCAAAAATCCTGATCGGAGCACCCTTAATATATATATATATATATATATATATATATATATATATATATATATATATATATATATATATATATATATATATATATATATATATATATATGATATATATATACCTGAAAGAAGTAGAGAACCTGACCCGCTAGTGTCAGGCCAAGAACCTACTCATGAATGTCAGCAGGACTAAAAAGATGATAGAGGACTTTGGGAAGAGAGAGGGTTAACAGCTTCAAGTACCTTGGTGTCCGCATCACCTCAGTGAGGGTCTGGGCGCTGCAGACTGACTCAGTGGTGAGAAAGGCAAGGCAGAGACTGCTACACCTCAGGCGCCTGAGGAAAATCCAGGTATCCCTCTAAAATACTGAGCAGTTTCTATTCTTGCATCGTCGAGAGCATCCTGACTGGGAACATCGCTACCTGGTACGGAAACAGCACCGAACAGGACCGCAAGGCCCTGCAGAGAGTGTTTTTATTTTGGCTGAACATATAACAGGCGGTCATTGCCTAAAGGATATTTGCACAAGGCGCTGCAAGATAAAGGAAGAAAATCAATAAAGATCAAAACCACCAGGGTAACAGTCTTTTCACCCTGTTGAGGTCGAGAAAAAGGTACCGGCATGATTAGCATAATATGAGCACTTTAAATGCTGCATTTAACCATGAAGGCACCACCCAAAAAATTCACCAACTGGGCAAAACTGCGTGTATGTGACACCTTAACTGGCTTACCTTTGACAAAGTCTCGTGTGTCCTTCTGTCTGCAGGATGTATGTTTTTGGTGGCTGGATTCCTGTACCAGAGTCAGACGAACACAATGCTTTAGGAACTGAATGGATCTGCAGTGACTCCCTAACTGTACTCAACTTAGGTCTGTACATTTTCTCTAAAAATATCACAGTTTTCACACAGGGTGATTCCTTAGAGAGCATCTTCATTGGTTCAGTTTTGGCAAAATGTTGTGTTTTTTTAACATCAGATTTGTCAACACAACTGCTGCGCTTTAGGGGAAACTTAAAGTTATGATGCATCTTGTTTTTTTATTCAGCCCATAGGCTTTTTTTTACATTGTTAAGAGGCCAGCAAGTTCACTGCTGCCCTGTTTGTCACAGACACTATGAGCTGGCAGAACCTGGGCCCAGAGCAGCAGGGCAATATTGAGTCCCAGCTGCAGATCCAGGGACCCCAGAGTGAGGATCCGTACGCCTGTAGACCCAGAGCCAGGGCCGGCCACTGTGCTGCCACTGTCGGGTCCAGGCTTTACATTTGGAGCGGCCGTGACGGGTTCCGTAAGAGCTGGAACTACCAGGTCTGCTGCAAGGACCTCTGGTACCTGGAGACAGGTGAAAACTGAGACTGAGCTCAGCTGTTAAGAGATGCTTTAAGTGATTAGTCACTGATGTCTTGTTTATTTTGATTGCTTGACTTTGGGGAAATTTTGAAGCAAGTGACCGAACATATTTTGTCAGTGCAGGAAAAAAAAGAAGCAAATACAGTTCTTCAATATAATATTCTGTATTATGTCCTCAGATCAACCAGACGCCCCAGAGGCAGTGTTACTCATCAAATCCACAGTCAGCATGCTTCATGTGGCGTGGCGCCCCCTGGCGGCAGCAGACTGCTACATCCTTCAGATCCAGCCTGCACCTCCACCAGCCAAACCAGTCGGTCCAACTGGAACGGGTGGACTGGACGGGAAGGGTACAGACACTGCAGGTATGGACAGTGCACGTATCCTCAGAGAGAAGAGGCTCAGGACACAGCAAAAAAGTCATGGAATGAGAGCTGGGCATTATGGAGTAAATCAAATACCACGATATTTTTGACCAAATACCTCCGATATTGCGGTGATGATTGTAGGGTTGACTATTGGTGCTTTCGCAAAATTATTTACACAGTGAGATTTTTGACAAACAATCTTCAGTAATGTAGATATAACGACTCAGTGGGTAAAGACAAATAATAGAACAGCTCGAACAGTCTGGAAAGTTCAGAAAATGACATCACTTTCAATAAAAACTTGAATTTAAAAAAAGAGAAGAAAATTACATCATTATATAAGCCAACACTTGTGTCATATTACGATATCCAAAATTTAAGACGATATCTAGTCTCATATATCGATGTCGATATAGTCTATATCCACCACGTTCCACTTGTGGGATTGCCCCGTTGCCGCCGGAAATTCCGCCGTATGTCCTTTTTTTTCCCGACCGGACACCCGTCACTGAACGCTTCCTTTGTCTTGGCATTCTAAACTCCGGTGTATTTATGAGGACTATGGTTAACTGCTTAACTCTCCTTCTCAGGTGTCCAGTCTCTTCAACCTCCAACTGGAGGAACCACTAATAAAGAAGCGAAAGCATCAGCTCAGGTAGATGTGACTTAAACACACTTAAATCTGTCAACAAAGATTATTACATGTAATAAAACACTCCTGTTTTAGTATTAAATGTATATCTAATCTACCAGCAGACAAACCTAAGAGACGAGGCATTCACGCTGAGCATGTTTAGAGTGGTTTCATCAGACACTGCTGCATTTTCTGTCTTTAGATTTAGATGTGAGTCTCTATTTTATGACCTCACCTCTTAGAATATTTTAGTTACATACACTTTAGGCATTTAGTAGATACTCCAATATAGAATAGAAAGAAAACCTGCCAATACAATAAAGAAGAGCACTTGTATAAAATAACTTCTATCCAAAGTTAGAAACACCATATTAAAGCAGGCCCAGACCGTTTTATGGACTGCTTCCTATTTAGAACACATATGTCTTGTACTTTACTTTCTCTCATCATTTCAGGATGCTTCAGCACAGCAGGAAACTACAGCGAAACTGTTGAGTGGCTCAGCAGAGACCAAAGCACAAGGAGGGAGGAGTGCTGGGAGGGAGACAGAGAAGGACTCTGACACAAAGTGCTGCAGTAAGTCTTGTTGGCAAGTGATTAAAAGCTGGATGATTTTTGTGCTGCCGCAAATGGAATTGTTCGGGACAATAAAAGATGTAGTAGGTATGTTAAAGCAAGTGAAGCTGCTTCGATAAATGTATTGTCTCAGGTGTTGCCCTCACTCTATTTCCCACACAGCGTGAGGGAAACAAGACACGGCAAGCTTTCACGGTTCAGTCTGAACTGCTCTCGTTGATCCGCAGACCTTTTGGGCTGTCTATCTGTGTGTTGGTTGTAGGTGCTGGACAGGAGACATCAGCAGCAGAGGTCAGCAGCTCAACTCAGCGCCAGCCAGGTAATGATGATGCTCAAATGTCAGCGATGAACCAGACTGCAGCACGTTGTGAAGTGGGATTCACTGTTTGCTTTCCTTTGCTTTTTACAGAGGAACAACCGGTTTCAGCTGACAAGAAAAGCGATTTCTACGCCCCTACACATCAGGTCAGATCCACTTCTGAACAGTAATTATTAGCTCCCACTGTGCTCAGTCTAAACTAAGACTATAAACCCTCACCTCCAGCAGAATCCAGATGAAGCCTTGTGGTTTGACGTTGGTGTGTTCAAAGCACTCTTCTCTGAGGTCAGCCACTACTTTCTACCTGCTGACAGTGAACAGGCGACTGCAGCCATCAGCAGCCGGCCGTCGCACACTAAAGAGGTAAAAACTACTTCTGGACAGTTTTCATCATTGAAGACTGGTGTTACTGTTATTTAATACATAGTGGGTATTGATTGGGACTCCATAAAGATGCCATTTATTCATGTCTTCTCACCCACGCATTCTCTGTCAATACTTTGCATCCCCATTAGCCCTTCCTCCAGAGGAATCTTGACTACCAAAGCAGAGAGAAGCAGGAGCTGGCTCCAGGTCAGACCTACAGGTTCAGAGTTGCAGGCATCAACTACTTTGGCCAGGGAGACTTCAGCCCAGTCAGCGAGTTCAAGACATGCCAACCTGGTTTCCCTGGAGCGCCATCTGCTGTCAAAATCACCAAGGTGACATGTCGAGGAGCTGTCGATAAATTAATATTCTCACATTCCCAGACCTCCACAACGCTGTGGAGTAAGGTCTGGCTACACCACAGATACATTTTAGGATAGGAGAAAAAACTACTCTGGGTTGTTTGCATTTCTTTAGACCAATCACAATCGTCTTTTGCATTCCGCAGAAGAAAGGCCACATAAAATATTAAACGAAGTTAACTGTTCACACAATACAGTAACGTGAGCTATTTCAATTAGCTGGATACACGGTTACATGTCATTTTCTCTTACCAGTGTATCGCTGTGTGTACTTCATTTATAGCTGTCCCGCCAAACGGTCCCAAAACGTCCCAGTTAGAGAGGAAACGCCGTAAACATATTCTTTGTAAACCTTAACAATCAGTCATCGAAATAACCAAGCAGGCCTGGCTTTTTTTTTTTGCACAATCAAAATTTTCTTCAAAACTTTCCATTTTCAGTGTGTAGCTTGCTAGCTCAAAGTTGGTTGTTGTTTCCTCAAGCGAAGGGATTAAGAACGAGCTGATGTATTCCAAATAGGCCTGTCACGATAACAAAGTTTGCTGGACGATAAATTGTCCCAGAAATGATTGCGGTAAACGATACTATTGTCGTTCTGAGACCATTTTCATCTAATATAATGATAATGGCATAATAATGCAGGTACACCTTTTCAAAGATCAATAAACTTTTATTTCTAAAGAATATTTAACACTGGAACTAGAAGACATTTTAAATATCGACAATAAATGAACAAAACAACCAAAAACAATAAATAAAATGGACTCTCAGTCTCTGTTAACAAAAATGCACTGAAATAAAAAACAAACACAATCAAAAACCCTAAATAAAATGGAAGTTTTTCCGGCCGCGATAATTTCCATTTAAAAATCGAGCTCCTTTTTATTTATCATGCGATTAATTGATTTATTATTATTATTGCAACAGGCCTAATTCCACACATTACCCCCTAATACTCCTTTTCTGCACAGGCCAACGATTCGGTCAATATTACATGGGAGGCTCCCCCCTCTCCATCGGGCCGGATCCTCGAGTACTCCATGTACATGGCGGTGAAAAAGAGTCGCTCCACCAGCTCGGAGCGTCCGGGTCAGATGTCCTTCATCAGGATCTACCGCGGCACCAAGACGTCCTGCGCGGTCAGCTCCACCCACCTGGATAACGCCCAGATCGACTGCTCGGCCTCCAACCGGCCAGCTGTCGTCTTCCGCATCGCTGCTAAGAATGAGCAGGGCTACGGTCCAGCCACGCAGATCCGCTGGATTCAAGGTGGAGGAGCTCAAGTGTTTTAAATTTCTGCTCATTTTTCACGTTATATATTTTTGTGGACAGATGCCAACTTGATTTAACCTCCTGCTTTAGATCCTAGTAAATTGCGAACGTCTGCATCCAAAGCCGACAGCAATGCTGAGGCTGACCAGGATGCTGCTGACAGGTAACCAGAGTAGTGACCGAATGATTTCTGTTCTTTCCACTTTTTAGGTTAGACTTTTTTTATTCAGTTGTCTCTTGGTTTTCCTTTTTTATTGCAGCTCCAGCTGAAAATGTTTGGACCAATGGCACCATGGTTTGGAAAGACAGTATGTGCTCTCAGGAAGGAGGCAATGTACGCCAATCAGATGTTGTACATTTCCTAGATATTTTTGTTAATTTATTTTTTTTATGTAATTAATTATTCCCTTGTAAATAGATTTTCATAAGAAGCTTGACCACTTGGCTACTTTAGTTAAACAAATCTTTTAAGTAATAGGATGTAGACTAAACTACAAGTATGATTTTAAGATTTAAAAATCTTCAAAGGTTGGAGGTGCCTTAGAGTTTATTGCAACAGCCACTGATGCTGCTTTATACAGTATGTTTTGATTTTGCATAAAACTCTTTTATTTTTTATTTTTAGCGTGGACCACTTTTACAATCCTATTGACACAGTGAGGTTATAAAATACCAGTTATGTTATTGTTATATAATTGGATCATGTACTATGATTCAGGTTTGGTTTAAGATCTTTGTTGATGTGTTTTCTCACTGTACACAACCATGTTAACTACAAACATGTTCACTATCTGTTACATTTCTGCATCACATTGTTGTTTTCATTATCACTACCACCAAATTGTTCACAGATTGTTTACAAGTTCCAAGTTTGAGTTTTTTTTAAATATCTCTTATAAAAAAAAATCAATCCAAATCAAAAAATTGATAGCAGAGCACTACTAATGTTTCTGATATGAATTAAAGGTATCACAAATGCCGCCAATTTTACAGAAGAGATGTGCCTGTTAACACTATTATTGTCTGGTTTGACCCGCTCACCATTTAGTGGGCAAGAAGTGTTATTATTATCTTTCCTATCCTCCTCCATCGTGTCTTGACTCTGGATTATTACAGGTCTTTTTAACCAGTGTGGTGAAGGAACATATGGAGAGATTGTTATCCAGACCTCAAATCAATGAGACTAAGTGCTGCATCTCTTCATGGACTTAATAAAAAAGGATTCCGTCCTGATTTGGTCAGGATAGTCATACAGAGTATTGTTTAGATTAAACATTATGCATTTGATCGAGCTGCAGACTCATTATTTACCTTGAAGAACAATTAAGATAAGAGTCAATCCCTGTGTCCAGTTTTTATTGTTCCAAGAGCAAATTCACTCATGCACATTCACAGATTATAATTTTAGATGCATTGTGTTATGCAGCTGCATTTGTTCCCATTGGGGACAAGTAAAATTGTAAACCAGGACCTGTAGAACAATATGGCTTGCATTCAGCTTTTGTAAAAGTAGTAACCAACGTGTTTAACAACAAAGTGCTTTACGTTTTGCAGTGTTTCTGGATATCAACAGACTAATTAATTAATGGAATGGAGTATTGCAGTATGTAATGATAAGTGAGCAGCTAAAAGTGTACAAACACTGTACAGGATGTGAGGAAGGGGGCTGAAGATACATTTGCCTGGTGATTTTAGTAGTTGTAGGAGGAGATATGCCTGATGTATTAGATTAATGGGAATACCGCGATTGTGGCTTAATCTCGCGAGAACCAGCTGCCGTGCAACTTGGTACTTGTCATACTGTCTATGGTACTTGTAGACTAGATACAGGTTTAGCTACATAATCTACGTAATTTAGTTAGTTAATTTGTAATTCTACGTAACATGTAGCTAGTTATCAACTGTGTGGTAATTGCAATATATACATATCTTATATATAGCTATAGTCAGTATGGATGTTTTGGTAAGGTTTTGTGAAAATTGTCTTTGGTCTTTTTCAACGAGAGAAATGCACTTGGGGAAACGATTCCCATGATCCCATATTTTGTAGTTTGCAGATTAGCTAGCTAGCGCTGGCTAGCGAAGCAAACCGAAAACAAGAAACAAAGTTTCAACTTCAAAAAAAGGTAAGTGGCTTTAGGCAGTCAGCTGTTCAAATCTGTGAAGTAATTTATAGTGTTGTTTAATAATACTTCATGGGGTCGTAATTCGTTGTTTAAAAGCCAAATATGCGTCGGGTTGTACCTAATGTTAGCCATGTTTTCAAACTAAAGTGCCTAGCTAGCTAGCTAGTTCCTGCTAAAGTTAGCTCACAGATTAGCGTTAGCCGTGCAACTTTAGTAGTTGTTAGTCGTTTGCATTTCCATTGAGAATGCCTTCCTAATTCACGGCAGTGGATGCTTGTTTCAAGCCCTGACTTTGCAAGGACAATGTCAAGCGGGGAGTTGGGAGTTTCCGATAACGGACGCCCTAAAGTAGCTGGTTAGCTAGCAAGCATATGTCCCGGGACATACAGCGCGCATGAGGGCGCGACATTTAAAAATAACTCTATGCTTTTTGTGTTTGGGACGACAGTCTGCACCGTTAACTCCTGAAATATGAGCCAATCTAATTACATTATAAATTGTAATTACAACTCTTGACCCACATAACAGATTTAGAGTGTTTTCACCAGTTTAGCGTTAAAGTCCACTACAGACCAAGCCGAAAATCGGCCGTCTGGCGAGGTCAGTGACTCGAGTCTTCTCGACGATTTGTAGGGCATAGTCGGGAGCAGAGGTGGGTAAACTATAAATTCTGGTGGACCACGACGTGGTCACCTTTTAAGGTGGGCCACTGCCTACCGGTGTATGTGTATCCTGATGACATCGCTATAGGCTATCATTTGATGGTACTACCAAGGGTATCACTGGTTGTTCCCTCATCATAGGTCACACAATCACTATTCAATTCATACATTAATCTAAGCTCTTGTTAAAGAGACTCAAGAAGGAATAATAGGGTTGAAATCTATAAAGTTTACTAAATGACAAAACAGAGAGAACAAAAATATTTAAGAGATAGAGAGGGAGGCTTATATCCAGGGCTTCCAATGCAATTCACTTGTACATAATGATTAGGGATTTGGGATTATTTTCATAGTCGATTAATCTGTTGAATATTTTCTCGATTATTGGTTAGTTGTTTGGTCTATAATATGTCAGAAAAATGTGGATCAGTGTTTCCCAAAAGCACAGGATGACATTCTCAAATGTCTCATTTTGTTTCTGCTCCTGTAGAAGCTAGAGGTCTGTATGAAATCAACCTTGTTACTAGAAAAACATGTTTTTAGCCGCAATCTTATGGAGAAAAACTACACTACCCACAGTCCTAAGCTTAACAGCGACGCCTCTGATTGGTTCAACTTGCCGTTTCCATAGAAACGTTTACCGTACCCGCAAAACCGCGAACGGCAGCTTGTTGTCACAAACTTCCAGTGGTTTAAATGTCAGAGAATGCATATAATTACATCCAGTTATTTATCTGATAATGTATCCTGAATTTTACTTGTAACATGGGCTAATGGGAAAAGGTAGAGGTGACTTGTTGAGTCAGTGGCATGAATCTACTGTGAACCAAATTAACCTAAAAAACATGAAGTTTAGTACTGTTTTTCGAGCTCACTCACCTTGGGTTTGTAGCCGAGGCCGTTTGCTGGCATCAGGAGGAGGGCTGCTGTCTTGACGCCGCTTAAAAAATTGCCGGACATCTATTTTTACAATTTATTACATGAGATATGTAGGCTAGTTTGGGCTAGTGACCATGGATGTATTAAGAGAACTGATGAATCTTGATGCAGTCTGCTGCTTCCTGCTGGCTACGCAAGAGATGCTCGATGGTGTTTTAAGCCCCCAACGTTGACTTCAAGGCAGCGCTGCGACCATTGACTTAATTCAAGGCACCTGTCACTGCACGATGTGAGTCTCAACACGATCTGAGTCGCGTTGAGTTGCGCATGCTCAGATTTAAACAATTTACGGCATAACGACAATAACGGAAGATGGGAGCAGCAATAATCAGTCCCTCCAGAAAAACGCGGAGTTTTTTCGTGATTGTTGCGGGCAAAAATCCTTGATTATGCGGCACGTTTTCTTAAAAAATGCGATGGAATATGCGGGATATTTATGCCATTTTATGCGATGAAATGCAAAAACTGCGGGAACTTGCGGGAACTTGGAAAAACTGCGGTTTGATGAAAAAGAGAAAAAAAGTGATTCCCCCAACACCGTGTTCCCAGTAGGTGAAATTACGTCACTTTATAACGTTCCCATGGCAACAGGGGAAAATGGCTGCTCTTGTGTGAAGTAAACGCAACATTTTTGAACTTTCTGCTGAGATATATGTAGGGTTGGGTATTGTTTTTTTTTTTTTCTGATACTGGCGCTAAATCGGTACTTTTAAAACGGTGCCTGAACCGATACTTTTTAAGAAAGTTTTTTAAAAAGAAGAAACAAGAAGGATAGGCCTACTAAACAACAGTCGGTGACATTTAAGAACACGTTGTTTATTACTAAGGCCATATGGTCAAAATTAAATGATTTAATAGTAATGTAATAACTATAACTTATAATAAACAATAACTTATTTCACCAGTAAATTGCTGTTGGACGACAAAAACAGCAACCAGATGGGAAAAGGGTATTTTACAATAACCAACCAAAACCAAACAATTACCAGTGTCCGTGAATGCACCGTCTGTGCATTTCCGACGTCGGCAGCTGCTGCGCTGCAGAGCAGACTGTTGATATACAGTCACACTTTACACTGGTTAACGTCACCTGTCAGCATGTTAACCGTGTTTAATCACGCTGCTAGCTAACGGTAGGCTAACGTTACCTGCTGTCCAGTGTAGTGTAAAGTCAGGCACCGAAATAAGGCACCGAAATCTTCGTTCTTATTCGGTCTCGTTACTACCCATTGGCACCGAGTTTCGGTACCCAACCCTAGATATATGTGACTTTTTTGCAACGAAAATGCGGGGATTATTAAATCATGCAAGCCCCGCATATTTTGCGCGGAAATCGGCAATTTATGCGGCGAAAGTGCGGCGTTTTTAAAAAAATGCGGCCCCCGCATGAATGTCACGCATGAAATGCGGACATTGGCTGATTATGCATTGAATTCTGCGATCGCATAATCGCGTTTTTCTGGAGGGACTGAATAATAGAAGATATGGAAGGTGGAAATGGCAGTAATGTATTATTTAGCGTAACTCATCACATGTTCACGGCATGATCCCTCACGTCAGTTAATAACAAATAAAAAAGTCAGTAAAAATGGAGCAACATGACCAAGTTGGTTCACTGCTGGCTACAAGTTGGCAATCAAACACAACAACGGCTGTTACTTGAATGGTGTTATGAGCTAACGTTAGCAATCAAACAATCATAGATAGCATTTGATAACTAAAACGTTTTTGAAATGATTTCCACCGTTTATATCTTCTATTATTGCTGTTCCCATCTTCCGTTATTGTCGTTATGCCGTAAATTGTTTAAATCTGAGCATGCGCAACTCGACACGACTTAGATCGTGTTGAGACTCACATCGTGCAGTGACAGCACCTATAACCATAGACAGTATATAACTGTTGCCTAATCCTAGTGCCTTCCAGGCATCGCTGCCTGGAAGGCGACGTTGTGGGCTTTAACAAACAAACACTGCAAGAGATTGGTCAACACTGACAGTAAGCAGCGCAATATGAAAGACTTTGTCTTAGGTTTAACAATCTATGAAACTAATAATGAAAAATATGAAACTAAAACGACATAAGCTTAATTTAAAATGGCTTAGGAACTATAGGCTATTTAGAGGTGGATAAACACAATTTAGAGGTGGATAAACGCACTTTGGAGGTGGGTAAACGCTATTTCCGAATTTTGGGAGGTGCGTAAACGGCGTTTACGTGCGTTTAGCCTCCACTACATCCCTGGTCGGGAGGGCGGACACTGCTGGCAATCGGGCTCAAATGACCAATCTAATTGGTGAAGTGCTAACCCAGAAACGGGGAGCCAAAATCATAGACAGTTAAAGAAATGGACCAACAGATCCCGTTGCTCTGGACGGAGACCAGTGAAGTCTATTAGAAGCACTTTTCAGGTGATAGCCGAGCGTTACTGCGCAGCTGCAAACTGAGCTTGCCTATGTAGATGTGACGTGAGTAAACTGTCTGAAAGTTGTAAGTCTTCTGGTAGCTGTGCCAAGAGGAATCTGAATCATTCCGAATCTTGCAGAGACGGAGAGCGTAGGTATATGTAAGGCGATAACATAGGCACAGGCTAATTATTGCTAACTTAATGCTAGTTAAAATTAGTAGTTAAACTGAACAGCTAATGCAGCTAAGTCGAAACTGCATGCAAGCTTCTCCTGGTGTACGGTAATTCCTTTACTATGCGACAGTAAGTCGCGTGGTTATGACACAGTCGTTAGCCTATTTTTACAAAAAACATTTGTTACGGAGCCGTAACGTGAAGTACAAGGTAATGGAGCCTTTTATACATTGTCGTGTTTCTTTAGAAATAAACAGTGGACAAATAAAGTCTTTAAACGCTTCAGATGTAAAGTTATTGGCTGTCAAAGTGACGCCAAAATGAATGGCAGTCAATGGAATGCTAACCGGGGGTGATGGCTTGTTAGCATCAAAATGACGCCATAGCGGCTTCGCTCTGTGGAGGCAGGCTTGCCCCCTTGGCAGAAATGAGCGTGACTAGAGTCTCTTTTAAACTGTCCTTTGTCGAAGACAGATTCAGCAACTGCATGGCCTATTTCTCGCTTGTTTTCAGAGACACGTTTCGGTGAACTATTTTAGTACAATTTGAGATTCTGAACAAGCCACCATGACAGTCTGGCTTTGAATTTCCAGAGAAAAACCAGACCCATGTGATGCATTCGTCCAATCAGCTGCCGGTTTTCATTTTTGGGCTATAATACAGATTAGCGCCGCCTGCTGTTATGGAGACGTATTACATCTAGTCTCCTCGGTGTGTTCTCTGGCATGTTTTGAACAATTCAGGGAGACTGATCAGTCCAAATGCCTTTTCTGCCGATGGTCGCCCCGTCTGGCCTATGTGTAGAGGCTTTAAAGTGATTTTAGTGGTTGCAATCACAGACCGCGTACAGCAGCCGTGGAGATAACTAGCTAATCACTAGAGATTTAGCCTTGCATTGACTGCTGAGAGGTTGCAATTTTAACGAGTAGCTGGGGGACTCGTCTCAAAGCCACCACCATGGTAACTAACTGACAACAAAGCCAGGACAATTCCTGCCCTCTAATAGCACCTCAGCACACTTAGAGGAAGTGCAGGCAGTTTTTGTCACTGTTAAAGAACAGGCTTACTAAAAAAAACCCTATTCTTTTTTTGGATAGAGACACAGCAATTCCTCTGCTTGGTTCACCCAGCTTTTCTTGATCTCCTTCTGTCTCTGGCCCTTAACCTCCAGAGGTGAGATGACCTCCTCTGCCCTCGGCCATTCGGCACCTCTCCTCCCAAACCTGGAGCCTGGAATGGGGAAGTCTGCAGCCATGCTGGGGTTGTCTGCTGGGTTGGGAGGAGCGGAGATGGAGCTGCAGAAGATGCTAATCGATGAGAGGATGAAGTGTGAAAACCACAGGACCAACTACCAGACACTTAAGGCAGAACACGCCAGGTAAATCAGATTTTAGTATGAACTTTTTAATCCTTAAGCAGTCATTGTCTTGTGTTTCATATTGTATATGAATTATGAGGGAACACACTGAATCAAACTTTGGAGAAAAGAGATCATTTATATATGAACATTGTATGGTTGCAGGAGTAGAAAAAACAGTGAAAAGAAAACATCTTTCTATAACCACATATCGTCAACCACACTGAAACTGGCTATAATTGAATAGGGCAAAGTATGCAGTTATAATAGAAATAGTTGAATTGTTAATTGCACTTTAATTTTGTTGTTTTATTTACACAAATACAATAAAATTAAAAGGATACAAAATATATTTTGCAACGGTAATGTGAAGGAGAATTGCCTAAAACTCCCCAAGGGCTTGGAAGTGGCATATATGAAATAGTCATTTTCAATGTAATATACACAAATGTATCTATCAATAATTTTACACACACATAAAGAACACTTTAATTCTGTTTTTCACCATGCATCATACTTCAGTTTCCCATATTGTTCAGGTATCTGTTGGTAATTTACTGTGCTCAGTCTCAGCTCCAGCATCTTTCTTGCAGCTTGCAGGATGAGTTTACCCGGGCGCAGGGTGAACTGAAGCGCCTGCTGAGCGACAGACAGGCTCAGCAGGAGAAACTGCAGCTGCTGCTGGCTGAGCTCCGAGGAGAACTGCTGGACAAAACCAGGGAGCTAGAGGAGCTTCGACTGCAGGTAAACTAAGCCTGAGAAGAAGAAGAAGAAAATAATATTGCACAATGAACCACGAGGGAATCATAAATTCTTCTGGTCTTTGATTGAAATGAAAACAAAAGGACACAATTGTTTCTGGTGTGGTTGAGATTTTTGTTAGAATATTTTTTGAATTGCCACTGTGCAACTTGTGTGTGTGGACCAGGTGATGACCCCTCAGCGACTGGAGTTGCTCAGAGCTCAGGTGCAGCAGGAGATGGAGGCTCCAGTCAGAGAGAGGTTCAATAAACTGGAGGAGGTCAGTCTGTCTGTTTCATTAATGTGGGACTTAAGTGCCATACATTTTCTTTGTATTAACAGCGACTTTGTATTAACAGCGACTTTGTATTAACGGTACTATTTTATGTCTATTGTACAATTCCCCCTGTTATGTAATGCATTACTATTGAATTACTAGAATTGTTGGGTCCTTAATAATAATAATAATAATAATAATAATAATAATAACAATAATAATAATAATAATAAATTGAATTTATATAGCGCTTTTCATAGACTCAAAGTCGCTTTACAGGGAGCTTATATATTATAGAGTGTGGTCTAGACCTACTCTATCTGTAAAGTGTCTTGAGATAACTTGTTATGATTTGATACCATAAATACAATTGAATTGAATTGATAAAATCATATTTTTCAATATATTTAGAATCTAAATTTAGGTGTGTTAAACCACAAAGATGTTCTAAATTAAAATAAATAGATTTGTAAGGGTTTAATTCACTGTGGAAACCTAAGTGACTGCTTGTGGGAGTCATGATTGACAGGAAATAATAAACAATGTGAAATAATAAAACGGATGTTCCTTTAATGCTTACTGTTATGGAGTATGCCACTAAATTTAATTTGTTAATAATGTACATGAATAAACAGCTGCAAAATGGAAATGAAAAAATGCTGGTATTATCCTTTCAATACCTGCTCTAAATTGGCGTCAGCAGCTGCGACTTAAGTCCATAGCAACGGCTATTCACATTGATTGCCTTTTGAAAATGAAAATCATTTGAATGTCTGCTTTCAAGAGAACAGCAGCTAATTTCCATTTTGTCTGCTTGATTGCTCCCTCTCTCCTCCTCCCTCTCACTGATTTGGGGTTAATAAGTGTACTCATGGTTCTTTGTAGGAGACAGAGAAGTACAGGTCTGAGTACAACAAGCTGCGGTATGACTTCACCTTTCTCAAGTCCCAGTTTGACCACCAGGGAGAAGAACACGCTCATAAACTGGAGGAGACGAGGATCCGCTACGAAGCAGAGGTAGGCTTGTTCGGTCGGGCAACATTTCGGTCGTTTGTGCCATTTCTAGTTGTCGGTACACACTGGTGTCTAACGGCAAAAGTAGAGACTAATTTAAATTATGCCCTTTCCTGTTGTCAGATTGCTCATCTGGAGAAGGACAGGGAGGAGCTGGTGTCTCAGTACCAGGGTTTAGACCCGCTGCGTGATGGGAAACGAGTGGAGGCTCTGCTGAGGGAGAAAGCCCAGCTCCACTTGAGACTGAAGGGCCTGGAGGCAGAGGTGGCAGAGCTTCGTGCCCAGAAAGAAAACTCGGGCCAGCAGGCCGAGAACGTCCAGCGCATCCAGATCAGACAACTGACAGAGTCTCAGGCTGCTGTCAAGTCTCTGGAGGTGAGGCAACTGCACTTTCTTCTGCTAAACCTTATTGTTTATTGCCGCAGCAATTATTTAACTTAAAGGAACACGCCGACTTATTGGGACTTTAGCTTATTCACCGTAACCCCCAGAGTTAGACAAGTCGATACATACCCTTCTCATCTCCGTGTGTGTCGTAACTGTCTGACGGCCCCACCGTTAGCTTAGCCTAGCACAGATCCTGGAGCTACCTGGTTCCAACTAGCCTACTACTCCAAGTAAGTGACAAAATAACGCCAACATGTTCCTATTTACATGTTGTGATTTATATAGTCACAGTGTGTACAAATAACGTCACATGAGACACAACCATCTTCTAACGTATACAAACTGGGAACTATATTCTCAGAAAGGTGAAGCAGAGCTACTTCTGCTACGTGGGCGGAGTGATATGCTTGCAGCTCCTGAGAAGCCCAGAGCGGAGTAGCAATGCTTCGCCTTTCTGAGAATATAGTTCCCAGTTTATATACGGCTAGAAGATGGCTGTGTGTCATGTGACGTTATTTGTACACGCTGTGACTATACAAATCACAACATGTAAATAGAAACATGTTGCCGTTATTTTGTCACTTATTCGGAGCATGGAGATGAGAAGGGTATGTATCGACTTGTCTAACTCTGGGGGTTACGGTGTCCCAATAAGTCGGCGTGTTCCTTTTAACTGCTGGATGATCACTTTTTTTACCTTGATTTAGCTATAAACTTTTTTTTTTTTTGCTGATTGTTGGATCTGATTGGATGTTGGTGTGACAGGCGGAGCGTCAGTCATTGCGTCTGCAGCTGGAGCGGATGGAGAGCGAGCTTCATCTGACACACGAGCAGAACAGCCAGCTCACCGGACGGCTGCACAAAGCCGAGAGAGAGGTCAACTCCCTCACCTGCCAGGTACGCTGTTTTATTAGCTCTGACCCTGCCCTCTGAGATCCTTAATTCACCATGATGTCATTACACAGCACTGTCTGAGCTTCCATGCCAGGAACGGTGAAAGTTATGTGTCAAGCTTTAAAAAAAAAAAAATGTAATCCTTTTTGTCTATCCAGGTTTTGTACCACTCAACAGTTTGTTCTCAACTGTTCTTGTCATAACATAACTCAATTCAAATGTATTTTTTGTCGTCATGAATTGTGCCTAAAATCCAATCTGGCCCGTTAAATTTTTTAAAGATACTTTATGATATAATTTTTGCACTACCTACACATAGGCCTGTAACTATCATTACACAAGCCGATACCAAAAGGTGATGTGAAAGCGACAGACGGGGGTGTCCTGAACAAAACCGTTTTTAAATAGTTTAGCCAGCGGTGTTTTGTTTTTGCTGCCTCCAGCTTCATTTGAAACAAAATGTGTCTTCTGGCTGCGGCAACAACAACACACCTTCAACCTTCGGTGTGCGTGTCGCGTTACGTCACGGCAGTTTCCTGCGGCAGCGCTACGACGAGCAGCCACGCTCACCTCACACACAAGGCGGTACTAAATCTGCAATGGATAAAAGGAGGACGGGGCAAATGCCAATAGTCGCCAACCATGATTTCTTTGTTTACAGCGCTCAAACAAACAAGGCCAAAACTACATGTTTTGTCGTATTTTAATATCTCCAGATCAATATAGTACTTGTCAAAAATACGGTCACTCAAAATACTAAAATACAGTAATCTCTCTTTGCTCTGCTCGTTCTGGCTGCCTGGCATGTCCTTTTAGCATTGTAGCTAACAGCAGGGGCTTTCGTAGCCCTTCCAGAGGCTTAGTAATCTGGCCTGAAACTTCATTGAATTTTCAGAGACTTGCACAATAATTCCAAAATGATAAATTTACGACTCATGTCAGGAGACGGGGAGCTCGCTCAGCCAATGGATAACCCTAACCTGATACAAGCAGGAGGGCTTGTATGTGTATGTAGGCAGACACAGGCAGGTCAGATAAAGCCCTGGATGTGAAAATGAGTGGGATTTGGCCTGTGCATTGGAGATGACACAACTAACTTTTTGGATAAAAGCGTATGGAGTTTTTATTTGTGTTTAGTCAGAGATTAAATTGTTGTTTCCCCTGACTCGTAGACAGACTTTTTAATTATTGTTCTCTGTGATTTCAATACATTTGTCAGATTAAGTTTCCGTTTAGTCTTTATAGTCATAACAATATATTCATTCACGTGGCATCTATACTTTTTAATTTGACTGAAGGAAACAATGATATTGTTAATCACAATTATTTCTGAGGCAATTAACTGTACAGCAACATTTGGAATTGTTCCAGGTCTGCGTACACATTGAGACACAGCTTGAAAAAACAGATCTGAGATTACCTAGTTATGGGTTTTTCTGGTTCTCAGATTGAAAGCCTGAAGCATTCACACAAACTGGAGGTGGCCAGTGTCAAACTGGAGTGTGCCCGCTCCAAAGGGGAGTTGGAGAGGGAGAGAGACACACTGCAGGGACAGATTGACGGTATGGAGAACACACACAGCCCTCTACAAGCTAATGGCTTTCTGCTTGTCTCCATATTTAATCGTTTTATTCAATACCCCCTCCCTTTCCCATATTCGACTTCCTGTCTAGGAAAGTAAGCACTAAGTTGACAGAGCAACAGATTCCATGTTGTACTTTGTTTCTTATGATAATGAATAGTCAAGTTTATTTACAAATAAATCAACTCATCCAGACCTTCACATCTCAGATTATATGTATCCTTTGTCTCCAAAGAAGAATATAGCATATTTATACATTTTTTACAATTTACATGCGTATCAACCCCATCCCCTCAGATTGTCACGATAACTTGTGTGTCTCAGGTCTGCAGGCAGACGTGGAGGTGTTGAAGGCTGCAGTGGCGCGACACAAGGAAGTTCTGGTGGAGAAAGAGAGGGAGTCGGTCAGGAAGGTCCAGTCCGCCCGCGAGGAGGAGTTCCGCAAAACTGCAACCTTGCATGAGGAAAAGTGAGATCACCTTTGTTTTAGTTCAGTTACTGATAGTCACCTTGTGACAGCAATGTGGTAAGAGGAAGGTTGAATCCGTGGAAAAGATTGGAAAATGCCATCAATCATTCCAGCAACAATTTCAATGCCTCATTGGTACAATGAAACATCTTAAACTCATGTTTTTCCTTCTGATATTTCTGCTAGCGTACATTTATTTTTATAGGATTTTCTATTGTTTGCTATTGTTAGGTTGGAGGTGGAGAACCGTCTTGCTGCTCTGGAACAGCAGAGGGCCCTGCAGGATGCCACAGACCACGCCCAGATAGAGGAATGGGAGGAGCGCCTTCGTAGCACCCAACAAGGAGAAGAGTCAGCCCGCAAGGAACTACAAAACCTGAGGTTAGCTTTCTACTGAATGTTGCTTTAGGATTTTTTTTAGCAGTGGGGGCAGGTCTGTCCAAACAACATAATCAACATAGAGGAAACACTCTGTTGTAATGTTACAATCAACATATTTTTAATATCTGCTTTGTTTTAGCAAATGCTTAAACCTATATTATAGGTTTAAACATTTTTAAATGAACGGAAACTAGAGTTTGTGAGATTAGTGCACATAATGTCCGTTGTTGGCCCTGTGACATAGTTCAAAAGCCTCTCCCGTTTCCTCGTTGGTCTCTTTGCCCCAGATTCTGTTCCTATGCAAATGTATGTGGGCAACTGCTCTAAACAAATGGTGTCAAGCTCAGACGTAGCCAGCTTGTTAGGTTCTTCTTCTACACCATTACTTAGTGATTTTGATTGAGTGAAAATTACAGCACAAAGATCCTTATTTTTATTATTAATGAAAAATGTTTGTTTTTACAGAAGCAAACTTCAGCAGCAAAGCTCTCAGCTTGAGGAGCTTGAGAGACAGAAATCAGAGATTGCTGACCTACAGCAGGTAAGTCAACTTCAACTATCTCAGTGTCATTTCCTGCATCAGGGTTCTTGCACTATTTTTGAAGTCCAAATTAAATGCCTTTTTTTTTTTTTCAAATTTTATTAGTGTACATAATACAGCACAACAAATGTGCACCTTTTTTTGATTTAAAGGGGAACAAAAATAAATAATATATACTTGGAAAAGAATTGAATGAAATACAACATAATTGAAAATCCAGAGAAAATAAATCAGTGAAAGGAAACATTAACATAATTGGTTATACAAGTAGACACTAATGTAAAAATAAGATCATCATAAATTAAGTAAAGTCTGATGTAAGCGAGGATATCGATTCAACCCAGGATGCACGACAGTTTTTAAATTCATCTCGTTCAAGTCAAGTTACATAAATGTCGTGGATAACCTCAAACCAATCTTCAACCACTTTCTTACTGACTATCAACGTAATGTTAAACATATACTTGTTGACAAATTCCTTAACAGTTTCTGGTCTCAAACCCAGGTACGGAGTGTCAAACACCTTTTAAATAATTTGTTTCCAGTAGACCAGAAGTAAAGGGCACTGCCAAAACACATGAGAATGATTTGCCTTTTTTTCCCCACAGGACCTCCAGCACGTAATGCTATTGTTCAAGAAAGTCTGTTAGAAATGTAATGCTTTTTAAAACCACTACATATATAGTTTAAGACCTAAAAATGTTTGAAAACGTATTTGATAGGAAATTAGAGTTTATTGAGTCTTTAACAATGTCCTGTTATAGTCCTTGCACATCCTCAAAAACAAAACAAAAATGTCAAGAGTAGATTAGAAAAGGCAATCTGAATGGTCAACTAGACGTGTAGAATGTGCTAAAATCACCATGACAGCCAATACATCCATGATGACACCAGGCTCATCACTTCAAATATTACTCTGCCGTTTCCATGTCAACATCACAGAATTGAATCAAAAAGTATTTCTGAAACATTTGTATTCATAAAAATAAATCAGGAACCACAGCGAAACACACAAACTCTCCAGCATATAGATTATATAAAACAATTTGTTTTAAACGACTCGCGCTCTGAAGTTAACTGTTACTGGAATAGTTTGATCAGATCAGCTGCGCCGCTGACAGATCGCTGTTAAAAAAGCTTCTACATGTGAATTTCGGACGTACAGGAGCTAAATCCGTCAATGGGGAAAAAAAATAATTCAGCAGATATCTTAGTTACACCACAATGGGGTAGCAAAGCAGTTTTGTGTAAATATGTGCGCTATTTATTCAAAGCTAACTTTTTATTTAGTTTGTAACGTTAAACGTTGTACGACGGCGTCGGCTTGCCGACTGAGGAACCTACTGCCAATTTGAGTTTTTGGCGGCGATACAAAACCATTCAATGCCGCCAGTTGAGAAGCAGCGAGTGGGGTCAGAAATTTGAGCATAATAGCCCCCCTAGCCACCGCTGTGTACAGCTTGTTTTAGCAAGCTAATTTGTTGCTTTCAGTCCAACGGTCCCTGACGTTAAATCTTACGGCGTAAATTGCACCTCGATGTTTCCTGCCGACTTCAACCACCCCCGAAACCTATCGTCTTTAAACTTGCACCGTCCCATCCCGAACGTAGCACACACCGCTACATAAAATAAGGTGAAACGCGCATCATCATCGTCACTAGCTAGCTCACGTAACATAAAACTCCTGAAAATGCCGCAAGTCTTCATCTCTTATAGACTAACGTTACAAATGGTTACCAAAGACACATTAGGCGATTTACGGTAGACTGTCGACGACAAATTACCCCATCATCTTAAAAACACGGTAAGACATTTTAAGACTTCTCAAGGACACGCGGGAATCCTGTGCATTCAGCAAAGCTGTGGGGAGTTTGAACGGCTGATTTTTGTTTGACCCAACAGCAGAAGCAGGAACTGGGTGTCCAGCTGGGGACGCTGTCTCACTCTGAAAGCGACCTGTTGGAGACAAACCAGCGGCTGAGAGAAACACTAGACAGACTCAGGGAGGATCTGAGGACAGCCCGAGCCCAGGCCGAGAGGAGCCAACACGAGGCGGAGAGGTACGTCTGCAGGTCCGTCTTCAAATAATCCTGCTAAACAGAGCCGCTTCCCTTTGTTAGATAATTACTAACATCAAATCGTGCATCTTGAAATAACGCAATGCTTTAATTACTCCCCCTCTGAATTAAAATACTCGTTTCTTCCGTTTTTTCTACTCTCTGCGTGTCATTCCTCCTCCAGACTGGTGGAGGACCGTCGGGTTGAGTGGTTGGAGGAGAAACACAAGCTGCAGGAGCGAGAAGCTGAGCTGCAGCAGAAATACTCTCAGGTCAAAGAGAAACTGCAGAGGGCGGCGGTGGCCCAGAAGAAGGTACTGCTGCTCATTACAATGTCTTCAATTTCAGCAGTTTGTGAGAATGCATCAAATACTTTTCAAAGAAGTTTGTTTGCGCTACATGTTGCCTCCTATTTTTTTCATAATAGAGTTGGTATGTACGAGTTGTGAAGAGGACTCTGTGAGCCCATATTATCTCGGTGTCATTTTAGCCTTGTAACATGGAAATGGTCTTGAAGGGTCATTTTGTTTTAGTTGTTTTTCAACCCGGACCCTATTTGCCCACGCATTTGGATTTAAGTGACTAACGTGAAGAAAAATGTTTGAAATCGGTCCAGTATTGAGCGAGAACGCCGTAACCGTCAGCTGCAACCGGGGTGCAATGTAATCCTACAGGGCAAATGCGCATCAGTGTTTTTGTCGCAGCCGGGCTCAGATTGTTATTCCGAGCGTCTGATAGCATTGCGGAAATGATCCTTACAGAGATGGACCTTTTTGTTTAACCAGAAATGGCTCAGAGAGCGTTATCGCTAAACCCGCCAGACTCCATTCAAATAAACAACACTTTTAGCACGTACGGATCCAGCATCCAGTTTATTTCAACCAAACTAGAGTTGTAAATGACGAACGAAGATGGCTTTTTATAGTTTTGTTTCTCTCGACTTTGAAGCGTATTTTACAATGATAAAATGACCGTTTATTACAATGGGTCCGGTGGGTTTGGCAATAGCAATTTGGGGATGTTTTTCCATTTAAAAAAAGTATCTTACTCTTTAACGAAAGGTCGACCTCTGTAGGGATCCTTTCCATAACGTCATCAGACATAAGGCCGTTATATACTAGCGCTTTCAACAGTGCGTGCAGAAATCGTGACGTCACGGGACTGCCGTGAGTATTTATACTTGCGCGTGGTGGTCGCGGCACTAGTTGCAGTCTTCTCCTGAACAGCGGTGGCGCTAAGGAGCAAAGGCTACCGATGTTTTTCTTTCTAAGGACTAGAAGAAGAAGAAGATAAACAACAGCAGAACAGGCAGCAACAGGCAGCAAAATAGACTGGTGCGCGCCCTGTGCTCGCGCGCTGAAAATCGGACGCGCCGGCCGGAAATTACGTCATTTTGATGTCACGAATGCGCGCGCCACCTCCAATGCGTCAAGCATAAAACGGCCCTTAGCAGCTTGTTTTGCTGTTGCAGCGAGAGATTGTTCCCATCAGCTGCTTACACCCAAAAAAAGAAGGAAAACAGGGTCGAAGTAGAAAAAACAAAGTTGCCCTTTAAGAGAGACTTGAATTTGTCTGTGTCTGTCTGTCTCAGAGAAAAACACTGACAGAGAACAAAGAGAAGAGACTGCAAGATAAGATCCAGTTGCGGGAGGCCAAGATAGAAGAGCTGGAACTGGAAGCTGCCGCAGCCAAAAAGTAAAGTTTAAGTCTTATTTTATGAATGAAATAACAGTTAGGCTAACCTGCCAGGAACTGTAATGTCACCCTAGCTCTTTTGATATTTGTTGTGGAAAGTGAAGTCCTGCGTGGTCTTTTTATTCACTCATACACGAGGAAAGTGTAATTACAGGCTAACATACCCATTCCCCCCCCCCCCCCCCCCCCATCCAGACGTTCATCTCTCTCAGAGGAGCAAGCTCAACTCAACAGGCGATTGAAGGAGCTGCAGCGACGACATAATGAGTTTCGACGCCTCCTATTGGGCGGCCACGGTCTCTACAGTGCTGCACCCCCCTTCGTAACCTCACCCGCCCCCTTCCTCCTCGGGTCTGAGGGACCCTTCACCAACATACCGGTAAGGATGATAATGCCATGTAAATAGTTAAATTGCAGATGCACGGAGAGCACTTTTTACAGCAGAATGCAATGCAGCAGTGACACGGGTTAAGTCTCTTTTCACACACCCAGTGAAATGCAATGAGCTCACACCGCAGTGTGGGTTTTTAAAGGGCATTCCTAAAGTGTCAAATCAGAAGCGGCGGTATACGTGTTATGTAGACCATCTGAAGTTGGAAATTAGTAAACAGTCCGACAAATCTATACAATAAATACTCAAAACTCCTTCATAACTCCCCGCCAAAGTACATCTGGACCGCATCTGGAGTTAAATCAAAAGAATAACAATGGCATCGAGACAGGCGAAGGCAAGAAACGATAAGAAAAGTAATGACGGACGAGGCTTTGCCTTAATGCGGGCGCCCTGCCGAAGCGAACTAAGAAAAGGACCCACCCAACAGAGCAGTGTATTGTGACGCTGCAGGACGAGGTAGCCCAAATTAAGAGTGATATGTGTGCCGTAATAGACACCCATATTAAAGACGCGTACAATGACTTAAAAGGAGAAATAACCTCGGCCACGACGACTCTACCAGCATCCGTTACGAAACTTGAAGCAACAACAGCTTAGCATGACACCACCATCAATGAGAGAGAAAGATCCAGCTCAGATAGCGTTGCTACACTTCAACGCCAGGTGACCTATCACAAATCAGAAATGGAGAAGTGCGCTCAAAAATGTGAAGACCTGGAAGCCCGCTCACGGCGGAGCAACTTAAGAATAGTGGGAATAGCCGAGGCGGAAGAAGGGCCCAAACCGAGAAACTTCATTGCCAATTCCTGTGTACTCAGTCACCTTTTTCAGCCCTTCGGAGTTTGCAGGTATGATATCACAGAGTACATTTTAAACAAAGCTGCGACAACAACCAGAGATGGCAAAAACCTTGAATACAAAAGGAAAGAAAATCCACATCTTTCCAGACTATCCACCAACCATCGTAAAGCAGAGAGCTCTCTTCACCAGAACCAGGGAAATACTACGAAACCAACCCGGTGTCAAATACGGATTGCTCTACCCTGCGAGGCTCCTGGTGACCTATAAAGGAGTTCAGACTTCATTCACTGACCCACAAAAAGCTCAGACATACACGGAACAACTCTTCGGCACACGGTTGGATCACTCACCAATGCCTGACGAATAGTGACTATACAGTGCTGTAAGGCATTAACTACATTTTAATAAACTCGGGAAGGTTAACACGAAGCTAACTTCATTAGCAGCGCTGGCTAACTTAAACCACAAACAATGTGAACATTGCCTACGGCATTACAGACTGGATGCACATCTGATATTGTCCACTCAAGTCATTCTGAATAACTTAAAGATGATATGTGGGTGCTTGTGCTACTCGTACTAATGACTATCTGATCTGTGGGATGCAAATCTGACGAATGGGCCTCGAAACAGACTGCCGGACTGACAGCTACAGCCTATCTATGTACACTACCGCCACCTACCGGCCCAGAGTGAAATATCTCTACTTTCAAAATGGAGTAATATTGATACTTGAGATCTAGAATGACTGTTTACATTAAACAATGTGGAGCAATTTAACTTATTTATTTTTAATATGACAAACTGAGTATTTATTTACTCA
Source organism: Gymnocephalus cernua (assembly GCA_023631565.1). Taxonomy (NCBI): domain Eukaryota; kingdom Metazoa; phylum Chordata; class Actinopteri; order Perciformes; family Percidae; genus Gymnocephalus; species Gymnocephalus cernua. Next base: position 18,340,965 of record CM042447.1, on the reverse strand, counting down.
CTGCCACTTAGTTCTCCTTTTTACTAATATTATTTCTACCTCTCCACAAATTATAGTTAGCACACTGTATACTCCACCCATTACGTTCTTCTCTTAACTCCACTACGAACCGGCAGCATAGATAAAATATTAATATATATTAATAGTAAAATATGGTAAGAACTAGCCTTACATTTACCTTACTATCCTTAATTTTTAACCTTGTTCTCTAAATGTTTAAAACTACTTTGGCTGGTATAGTTTAATGTTGTAAGAGAATATTTGGTTCACATCCAACACACTGGAGCTACTTTGAAGAAGTAACAGTTCTATGAGGTTAACAGCTACACTAAAGAGAAATTAATCTCCGTTTTCTGTTATTTCCTTTTTGACTCGTGCCATACGTGTTCTAATAGTATTGGCTAGAGATATTTTTGTTGTTTTTCTTTGTTGCTACTCATAATGCAGGGAACAGAGAGTTGCTTAAGAAGAGGTAAGCTGGGAGAGGGTGGGTTACATTCAAGAGATGGAACTACTCAATCAGAAACTCACTGACAGGACCCAGAACAGTGTAAGAATCCACAACATAGCACATACTCCAGACGATGACCGTAATTAATCAAACTAGAGATGACAGGAAACGTCTTATATTCACAACCTGGAACGTTAGGGGAATGAATAATCCAATTAAGTGATGCAAAGTTTTTACCCACTTCAAATCGTTGAACTCCGATGTAATGTTTCTCCAAGAAACACATTTGAAAAATGACTCCTGCAATAAACTTAGAACAAGGTGGATACAAGATATATATCATTCAACCTTTAACACGAGCCCTTCTCCTTCCAGGGAAGGGCTCTCCTACCCAAGACCCGACTATAACAATGAACAACTCGGTGGTAGTCCGCACCCAGACTGCTAGAAACCTGGATGCGACGCTTGATGATGACTCTTGTTCACTGCCGACATTGCCGCAACTACCCGATCGTGTACATACGTGCTGCGTAACGTTGGAAGGCTACGTCCCCTTCTAACGCAGAAGGCGGCTCGGTTTCTGGTTCAGGCTCTGGTCGTCTTGCGTCTAGACTACCACGACTCCCTCCCGATTGGCCTGCCTGCACGTGCCATCCGGCCCCCCCGGCTCATTCAGAACGCAGCGGCTCGACTTGTTTTTGACCTCCCCAAGTTCTCTCGCGCTACGCCACTCCTCCACTCCTCCACTCCTCCACTCTCTTCGCTGGTTACCAATTGCTGCATCCGCTTGGAGACACTAGTACTTGCGTACAGGGCCACGAACGGATCGGCCCCATCATACATCCTGGACGTGGTCGAACCCTATATCCCAACTGGCTCTGCATCAGCCGACCTGCTTGCTGCCCCCTTGCAGCGAGGGAGAACTAATCGCTCGACGAAATCCTAACTGTTTGCTGTCCTGGCTCCCAAATCGTGGAACAAGCTCCCTATCGACATCGGGACGGCCGAAAGCCTACACGGCTTCCGCCAAAGGCTAAAAACACATCTTCCGACCTCGCCTCGGATAAACATGGGGGGGAGATGGGAGATGTGTATATATATATATATATATATATATTTTTTTTTTTTTTTTCTTGAAGCTGCACTTTCATACTTTCATATGGCTCTTTGTAGCTTTGCTTATTTAAAGCTAATGTACTTGCACTTACTACTTATTGTTTGTTGCACCTTCAGGGTTGAAAGCTGCTTTGGATAAAAGCGTCAGCTAAATGACATGTAATGTAATGTTACGTACACACGAAGAGGGATACGTGTGTGAAATGAAACGGACGAATGTCGTAACAAGGCCTGTATTGGTGTGAGACCGTAAAGAAGGCCGTTTTGTAACATTAGCTTGTTTTTCCCTCTTCCCTCCGTGTGGCAGGAGGAGCAGCATCAGAGGGAGCTGTCTATGCTCCGTCGCAGGCTGGAGGACCTGGAAAGTGCCCAGCAGCAGCAGCTGGAGGAACTGGGATCTCTGGTGCAGAGGGGCCAGGACCCCACTCCCCTCCCTGATCTCTGATCCCCACACTACTTCCTATTAAAATACAGAGTGAGATCACATCAAGGACACTGGCAGTGCTTTTATAAAAAAAATGGAAGCGTTATTTATTGGTGTATTTACATAAAATGGAGATGAGAATGGATTTTGCCATTTTCAAAATGTACCACGACATCCTCAGGGTTTGATTTGTATTGAGGGGTTTTGTTTACATGTTTGCTCTGAATGCAGTGCAGCAACACAGGTTACACGCTTGTTTTATACAGAGTAATTGATTAAAAAAAAAGAATTGCATAATGTTGTATGTGCCTCACTTCAGTATCTTCAAACTTCCCTATAGGGTTTTCTGCCCTGATGTGACAAAACCCCACTGACCTGTGAAATCATATTAGCAGCTCCTCTCTGCTTTTCTTACCATGTCATTGGGTTACTTCAGCTCAGTTCCAGGAGCAGCTTTTTAGTCCGTCAAATGATTTTTTAACATGATGTAGTTGTTCTGTCAGCTCAGCAGGGGCTCCATTTTGATCCAGCTTCTCTTTGATCTGTAGAAAAGGCAAACGTACCCCAAAAAGCTATTGTAAGACATTTTGAAGGCAATAAAACACTTCTTCGATCTCGTCAAAATTCAGTCAGATTAAAGTTGTCAGTCTGTCATAATGCACGTCGACGCCTATACGCAAGACTCAGGTTTACGCTCAAAACATGCAGCGCTTGACAAACCTTTTACTGTGGTGGGATTATTTTAGCTTGTTAATTTACTGAGGAAATCTCTGTAAAGACTATTATACTGACGTTTTATGCAGGTGACATGACAACAGGAAACAGAGGGAAATCAGAAGAAATCTCATTTCCTCTACACTAAAGCGTCTCTCGTGTGACTCACTGTTTCACAAGGGAACTGACTTTTGCTGTCAACATCTTTGATGCACCTCGCAGATAAAATATGTATAAGCAATACCAGTTGTGGTTATCGTGACCCTGAATCCACCGGTATAAATACAATAAAGACAATAATGTGTGTGAGCTAGTCTTAAGATGAAAAGAACTGACCTCTGTGAAGTATCGCTGAATGAATTTATACAGCTCTCGGAGGGCTGCGGATTCGTTGAACTCGTTTTCGTGTTTCTGAAACAAAAAACAGTTATTGGTTCGCTGCTGGTCTTTGTTGTGCCAATTTGTAAAGATGTACTGAAATAGACATTACCTTTGACTCTTCCTGCAGGAATTCCTTGAATTCAGAATCTGTGATTGGTGACTGGTCTCTGATCTGCTTGTAGTAAGCCTTTACTTCCTGTTTAAACTTTGGGATGTCTTTGGCATAGAGGAGCTTGTTGGTTGGTGCATTCTGGAACACAAAAAGAACCTCAAAATACTATGACTTTCTTTCAACATGCCATAGATTTTTTTTCTACTTCCTTCAAAATACGATACTATGACTTTTCGAAATAGCCTACTATGACTTTTTTCAACATAGAGACAGAGCGCAGAGAGGAAAACAGCTTGCTGCTCTCCACTGACATTTATTGAGGAAGGTGCCTGAAAGCTGTTGGGTGGTGTTCTTAGATACTTTATTGATCCCCAAGGGGAAATTCGAGTTCTTTGTATTACCTGTCGACTGGAAAAACTGAGCTTTTATGAATACAAAAGTGGATACAGACGTGATTAGTCTGTAGAATGAGGAAACTGTGGGATCCTGACACTTACAGAAATATAGTTAGCCAAAAACTGACATTTGGATATTTGACTTGATAACAAAATGCCTGTTGCGAACGTAACATTGGGCATATCGTTAGGTTTGTCAGGACCACAGTCTTTCTCCCTGATTCCTCATGTCTCCACTTTTGTCTTCATAACAGTTCAGTTTTTTGGTTCGACAGCTTATAAAAATTGGGTTTATATGTAATGAAAGGTGCTATATAAATAATTGACATACTATACTATGACCTTATCACTTTTTTTGACATACTATACTATGTTTTTTTACCACTTTTTCCGACATACTAATACTATATTATGGCTTTGTACGACTATATTCGATGTACCATGCTATGACTGTTTTTGGCACACTATTGCATTATTTGTGATATTTTGCACCATGATATGACATGGCAACTGGACCGGAAAGCACTGCAGAAGGTGGTGAAAACTGCAAGATGCTACAGGACTCTTCATTCCAGGACCAGCAGGCTGAGGAACAGCTTCTTCACCTCAGCTGTCACCTTTATTCTGTATTTAGTCTACTGTTAGTATGACCTGTAGAAACACTCTTGTCTATATATTCTGTACATATAGCTGAAGTGCTTACTGTGTTCATACTGTAAAACTATTGGCATGTATATTTAAACTTAATACTGGTTATAATACTCAGTGTATTCTGAATATAACTTTGCACTTTACAGCTTTTTTAACTTCTCGTTAGATGTTGAACTAGATTTTGGTGTGCAATGACAATTAAATTGAATAAAATCTAATGTCATGATTGAATTACTTCATACAAAGGTCATAATATAGTATGTAAAAAAGACATAGAAAAGTCATAGTATAGTATGTCGAATAAAGTGATAAATAAGCCATAGTATGTCGAAAAAAGTGATAAGTCATAGTATATTATCTCAAAAAAAGTCATAGTATAGTATGTCAAATAAAGTGATAAAAAAGCCATAGTATAGTATGTTGAATAAAGTGATAAAAACGCCATAGTATAGTATGTCAAACAGACATAGTATAGTATGTCGAAAAAAGTGATAAAAAGTCATAATATAATATGTCAAAAAAAAGCTATAGTACCTATAGTATAGTATGTCGAAAAAAGCCATGGTATAGTATGTCAAAAAAAGTGATAAAAAGCCATAGAATAGTATGTTGAATAAAGTGTTAAAAAAATCATAGTATAGTATGTCGAAAAACGTGACTAAAAAGCCATAGTATAGTATGTTAAAGAAAGTGATAAAAAAAGCCATAGTATAGTATGTCGAAAAAAAGTGCTAAAAAGACATAGTATAGTACGTCGCATAAAGTGATTAAAAAGCCATAGTATAGTATGTCAAATAAAATGATAAAAAAAAACATAGTATAGTATGTCGAAAAAGGTGATTAAAAAGCCATAGTATAGTATGTTGAATAAAGTAATAAAAAAGCCATAATATAGTATGTCAAAAACAGACATAGTATAGTATGTCGAAAAATGCCATGGTATGGTATGTCGAAGAAAGTCATAGTATAGTATGTTGAAAAAAGTAATAAAAAAGCCATAGTATATGTATGTATGTATGTATGTTGAATAAACTGATAAAAAAAACATAGTATAGTATGTCGAAAAAAGTGATAAAAAAGTCATAGAATAGTATGTCGAAAAAAGTGATAAAAAGCCATAGTATAGTATGTTGAATAAAGTGATAATAAGCCATAGTGTAGTATGTCGAAAACAGACATAGTATAGTATGTTGAAAAAAAGTGATAAAAACGTCATAGTATGTTGAATAAAGTGATAAAAAGCCATAGCATAGTATGTCAAAAAAGCTATAGTATAGTATGTTGAAAAAAGTGATAAAAAGTCATAGTATAGTATGTCGAGTAAAGTGATAAATAAGCCATAGTATAGTATGTTGAAGAAAGTGATAAAAAAGTCATAGTATATGTATGTATGTATGTATGTATGTATGTATGTATGTATGTATGTATGCTAAATAAACTGATAAAAAAGCCATAGCATAGTATGTTGAAGAAAGTGATAAAAAGTCATAGTGTAGTATGTCGAAAAAAAGTGATAAAAACGTCATAGTATGTTGAATAAAGTGATAAAAAAGTCATACTATAGTATGTCGAGTAATGTGATAAATAAGCCATAGTATAGTATGTCAAACAGACATAGCATAGTATGTCAAAAAAGTCATAGTATAGTATGTTGAATAAAGTGATAAAAAGTCATAGTATAGTATGTCAAAAAAAGCTATAGTATGTCAAATAAAGTGATAAAAAAAACATAGTATAGTATGTCGAAAAACGTGACTAAAAAGCCATAGTACAGTATGTTGAAGAAAGCCATAGTATAGTATGTCATAAAAGTGATAAAAAAGCCATAATATAGTATGTCGAAAAAAGTAATAAAAAAGCCATAGTACATGTATGTCAAAAACAGACATACTATAGTATGTCGAAAAAAGTGATAAAAAGCCACAGTATAGTATGCTGAATAAAGTGATAAAAAGTCATAGTGTAGTATGTCGAAAAAAGGGATAAAAAAGCCATAGTATATGTATGTATGAATGTTGAATAAACTGATAAAAAAGCTATAGTATAGTATGTCAAAAAAAGACAGTGTAGTATGTCAAATAAAGTGATAAAAAGTCATAGTATAGTATGTCAAAAAAGCTATAGTATGTCAAATAAAGTGATACAAAAGCCATAGTATAGTATGTCAAATAAAGTGATAAAAAGCCATAGTATAGTATGTTGAAAAAAGTGATAAAAAGTCATAATATAGTATGTCGAAAAAGGTGATTAAAAAGCCAGAGTATAGTATGTTGAAGAAAGTGATAAAAAAGTCATAGTATAGTATGTCAAAAACAGACATAGTATAGTATGTCGTAGAAAAAACCATAGTATAGTACGTTGAATAAAGTGATAAAAAAGCCATAGTATAGTATGTCGAAAAAAGTGATAAAAAGCCATAGTATAGTATGTTGAATAAAGTGATAAAAAAGCTATAGTATAGTATGTCAAAAACAGACATAGTATAAATATGTCGAAAAAAGCCAAGGTATAGTATGTCAAAAAAAGTAATAAAAAAGCCATAATAATAATAATAATAATAATGTTGAATAAACTGATAAAAAAAGCCATAGCATAAACAGAGTTCAAGTGTGTGTGTGTGTGTGTGCGTGCGTGCGTGCGTGCGTGCGTGCGTGCGTGCATGCGTGTGTGTGTGTTAGAATAAGAGATTGGGTTTCTAGTTTGTGTATTCAAATCAAGCCAAATCAAGTTTTATTTGTCATTGCATGAAATACAGTGTAAAACGACGACTTCAAGGTGGCGCTCTAGATCAGTGCTTTTTTAAAAAGATAAATTTGTGCTAAAGTTGTGCTGCTATCTTACAATCAATGTGAAGTAAAGATAAGTTAAAGTGTATTGCTGATGCAACTGGCTAGAGCTCGAAGTGGTGGTATTAAAATCCACAGGTCCTAAAAATGTATTAAATTTAACTTCAGAACTCATGCATATACTGTAGGCTACCCTGCTTCATATTAGGGCTGATCTTCCTGTAATTGTAAATTATAAAAGATTTTTCTTGTACGTTACCTTTCCTAGCTGGGTCTCACTGAGCGAGAAGGAGTCCATGAAGGCCTGAGCAATGACAGACAGGCAGCTGTCCAATTGTGGAGTTTTCTCCATGTCGAAAACAAACTGGGGGTTTTTCATGATGTTGATCCAGAAGCGCAGAGGCAAACTGCAAAGTAGCATAAAGACATGTCAGGAAGAAAACTCCAGTTTTACAGTAAGTGTTAACCGTACTAAAGCTTTTCACACTGTCCACAGAGCTTTGGATGACCCAACAATACCTGTTGGTCTTCCAGATGTGAAGGACATCTGGGTCAGTTATCTTCATGTTGTCTGCCTGAGTGTCCAGGAAGTCAAAGAAGTATTTGACAGCATGCGGGGCTCTGCTGTGCGGTGTCCCCCAGATAGATCTGAACAGATTCTCCACAAATGAATGCACCGCCACCTTAGAGTCAGAGAACAAGGTAATGTCATTTTCTGCTGTCTCCTATAGTTCAGATTCAGAACAGTAAAAAGATATAATTATATACAACCCCTCTCACCAGAACTCTGTACTGTCATTAACTCACTTCCTGTCTAAAAAAGAAACATCAAAGTGCCATCTGCTCTTTTATCAGAGTGGAAAACAAAAACCTATCCAAATTCAGTAACGCTACCATCAAAGTATTGGTGTGTCAACACAGGAGGCGTTTCAGCTGCGTTTTTTGTTGTTTTTTTGGCATTTCAGGCCTTTACTTGATAGGACAGCTTAGACATGAAAGCGAAGGGAGAGGGGGACATACAGCAAAGGGCCAGAACATGCGGCCACTGCGTCGATGACTTAGTACATGGGGTGCATGCTCTACCAGGTGAGCTAGTTTGCTCATGCTATACGTACTTAAATGTGACCCGAGGCATATTTTTACGCTATCTTTTCTTCATCCTGTGCAGACACAGCTGCTGCTGCTCATGCCATGCCTCTTGCGTGGACAAGAGTAACAAAAAATGACATGCTTCCTCTGCAACGTTAACACTGCTGCAGGTGATGAAAATAGCCATGTAAGAGACAGTATCCATTTCAATGGGGTTGGTGCATGTTTGAGTAAAAAAAGGCATTGTGACTGGTTCCTCTTGCCTTTGTGGAGAGTAGCTTGGTGAGGTGCACTTCCTTCAGTTTTAACTTCTTCCTCTCTGGGTTCCTTCTTTGGTCCTCGTCTACATCAGGATCAATCTGCAGAAAATAGAAATTAAACAACATTCAGTGAAATGCACACATATGTGTAGTGATTCAAATGTTCCTTAGTATCAAACTAATTTCATGATTTACCTCTGCAAACAAAAAAAACACAAACTCTTACCAAGTGGAAGTATTTTCCAGAGAAGTTCTCATCGTCTAAAGGGAATGAACAGAAAAAAAAAATATATATATATATATATATATAATGTATATATAAACACATATATACTGTGTATATATATATATATATATATATATATATATATATATATATATATATATATATACTGTGTATATATATATATATATATATATATATATATATATATATATATATATATATATATATATATATATATATATATATATATATATATATATATTAGGGCTGTCAGTTTAACGCGTTATTAACGGCGTTAACGCAAACCCATTTTATTGCCGATAATTTTTTTAACGCACGAGTAACACAGAGTGAGCAACGGGATCTGTTAGTCCACTTCTTTAACTGTCTATGGCCACGCCATGTCCCGCCCTACGAAGCAGCTGATTGGTTTGGTTTAGGCATTTCACCGCGAGTGGTGAGGATAGCGGATTGGTCAGGGGATAGGACCTGAACAAATGGAGTTACGTTACCTTGGACGCCTGGCCAATAGTAGTGATTGAAGGGCGGGTCTTGTAATTTCGCAGACCGCAAACAAAACAGACACAAGCCTCGGCCGGTTTTAGCTTGCTAGCCGCGTAGCTAGTAGGCTCGTGACGGCGATTATCTTCAGAGCGAGCGAGTAGTGACTCTACAGTCAGTGAGAGAAACAAATGAGGCAGTACTACCTGTAGTACTATCTGCAGGACTATCTGCAGTACTACTTGCAATGGAACATCGAGGTAACAGCGTTACATTATGTGACAGATTATTAGATCCAAGTGTGAATGTTAGTGTGAAATTGAACATAACCTATATGACAATGTTGTTTTCAATAAAAAAAACATTGTCACAAAGCAGCTGATTCTCTTTTCCATGCTGATAAGAGAATTAAAATGAGAAAATATAATGGGACAAAAAGAAATCAAGGAACATTTAGAATAGATAAAAATGTGCGATTAATCGCGAGTTAACTATGACATTAATGCGATTAAATATTTTAATTGCTTGACAGCACTAGTATCTTTTGGTATGCATTTCAGAAAAAAATGGTTAGGATTCAGGTGTAATTGCAAATAGTGATTAATCATGATTAATCCACTGAAAATTCTGATTAATTTGATTAAAAATTTTAATCATTTGACAGCCCTAATATATATATATATATATATATATATATATATACACACCATGTGATCCCCATTCTGGTTTTAGGACACATGATGGCAACTCAGCCAGTTCCATTTGCTGATTAAGACTATAGGAAGTGGATGACTGCACAGAAAAAGCTAGTAAAAAGGACCTTGAGATTAATTGGCCACACGCACTGATGCCAAGGTCAAGAATTAATTTGTACATCTTTTGTTTCTCCTTTGATTGCCAATGAATGGTAATTTTAACTTGAAGATTATTTATATATTTTTTCACTATGCTACTCTGAATACAGCACCCAGTAACGGTTTCTTTCCTGGCCTTTATGCTAAGCTTAGATATTCTCCTGCTGACTCTCCATAATTAATTAAGTGTTAAGTAGGCAGTGTTTTCCTTATTAGCTGTTACCCTTTAGACTTTGCTGCGGGCTCAGAGGAGGATGAGTTATCTTAGAAAGCACTTTGATTGTCGCTCCATCAGGAACCTACAGGAGCGCACACACACACACACACACACACACACACACACACACACACACACACACACACACACACACACGTAACACATCAAGACATGCTATACATTTGAACTTCTACTACGTTTTGTCTGTTATCGTTCGTGTATGTAACAGGAAACCACAGTCACCCACAGAAATCCCCCAGATGCTTGGCTAACCCAGGGGTGTTGCAAGATGAAGAAATCAGTATCATTTAAATAAAGATCAGCTTATCAGGAACTTCTTTATTTGACATTTGCTCAATTCTACTTTAGTTAACACATAATTTCCCCCAGAATTGGGATTGCAAGGATTTTCCTGACAGCAACACCTATGTATATGTTTTTTAAGTTGGGGCTTGGCTTTGTAATATGGCCAACACAAGTCACCAGGCTATCACACAACTCCTGTGTTGGAGTCCATCTTTCCCAGGATCTGATGGTACTCTGATAGATGATAGGCACATAGAGCACAAAAAACTCCATGATCCGATAATGAAGCCATTACAAACCACTTTTCCTCCTGTAGTTATTTTATTTTATATAAAAATGCTCTCTTTTTGTCAGATTTAATGACAAAGTGAGATGGAGAAGAGCTTCCCTTCTCCTCTCACTTGCCTACAGGAAATGATGAGTCTTAACAGCAGTTTAAAGTGACTATATGTAACTTTTTAATGTTTCTAAAACTGTGTAATTTTTCATATAATGATCATAAATGACCTGTAACAGGAAACGAGACTAGAACGCTATTTTTATATAGTTTTAGTAAAGCCTTTGCCTGGGTCTGATTTCCCGCAAAGTCAAAGAATGATTTATTTATTATAATTTACTTTCCATAAATGAAGACATTTGCACTATAAATTGATGCAGAAAAGGCACAAATTGTTGCAGAAACCCCCCCCAATGTTGAACTCAAAATTACGCCCTTGCCGTATGCAACACTTGAAATGCAACGATGCATGTGTAACTTATTCTCTTATTGCTAACGCTAACTCTGTAATCTACAGTGGGCAAATACAGCACCGCAAAGAAAAGACCTTTACGACAGGAGTGGTAAAAACACTACCACTTTTGTCCAAAGCGGCCGCTAGAATCAACACAAACTGAAAGTTACATGAAAATAAATTAAAGGTTAATTTGTGAGTGAAATCCATAAAATCAGTGTGCAAGCTTTCAGCACCGAGAAAGCTGGATTGACGTCAGATTATCTGCCTTTTAGAATAACACTTTACAGACCACCTGGGTCTGTGATGTGTGTTGTAATGTTCTTACATTTTCAACAGCCACTTCTTGCTGCTATTTGGGTCTTCCAGCATGTGAAACTATACAACCTTTTCCTGTTAGATTAATACTGTTAATGGAGGCATTTTCAATGAGGGTTTTGTCATTTACATTTCATATCCAGTTTCTGTCAAGCCGTCATGCGGATTTTATGTGACAACCACCATAGAAAATAACTATGTATGCTCTTTTTCTGTAGGCAGAGACAAACAAACTCAAAGTGAAACAGGAGTTGTGCCAACTGACAGGCTCAGTTCTGCCTTCCTGCTCTGTCGTTGACTAGGACTGTGGTTTGCTGCTTGAGATGCAGCTTTTTAGTGGGCGTATTGCCCAAACAACAGCACAAAACAAACAATGATTTTCTGCATGAGAGTATGTACGTTTTAGTAGTGTGATTGTAAGAACATGTGATATAGTAATAGTGTGTAACTGGGATCCCTCTTCCACTTCTCACCTTGTAGTGCTTGAGTGTGTTGAGCATGGTCACCTCCCCGATAACCTCAGAGCTTGCATCCACTTCCTCTAGAGTAACAAACGATCCATTGTTCTCATACTCTGGTGGGAAAACGGAAGCACTTTATGGTAAAGGTATATATCCATACATCTTTAAAAACAGGTCACAGATATATAGTTAGATATAGTTGTCAGTAATTTCTCTAAACTGCTGGCCACTGTAGTTTGTAGCAACTGTTACTTAAACAGGCATTTGTTGGGAATCTTTTTCAGCAGCAGATTGATACACATTTGATTCACGGCCATGACAGTGTAGGTGGGACCGACTCTTAATTAACAGTGGCAATGTTCATGGTAATTACAAAACATGTAACTAAGTGCAACAGTGTGGCTCACTGAAGTGTGTTTTTTTAACACTTTTCGGACAACAGTAGAGCTTTTGGCACATAGGATTAAGATATATCAGGTTTCATCTACATAGACATGACTTGTCAGTAGAATCAATTCATTGTTGGTTTTCATCTTTTAGTATTTAAAGACCCGGGACTAAAGAGACTGGTCTGTTACTTACCGATACAAATGTCCCTAAGGGGGCTGTTGTAGGGGAAACCAAACTTTGCCTTAAAAGTGGACAGGATTTTCTCTTTGACTTGCTCTACTGAGTCACAGCTGAGAGCGTTGACCTCCAGAGGTTCGCTGACTTCTCCCTCACTGCCCACTGCAAACAGCACCTTCAGCTTCTGTAAACATTACACAGAAATACACACACAAAATTGACATGTCATTGTATTTTCTAATTACAGGCAATCACTCTTTTACAATCTTTATACCCAACCAAATGTCAGATTAGATAAATATGTTAATGACTGCCGTGAGTCACTGTGGCAGCAGAGAGAAGGGAATATAAAAGAGGAAGCAACACTCCTTATCTGTCACTGTAGACATGTAATCTGGAGAACCTGTATTTATCTAACTATACACACACATACATACTAGGGCTGTCAGTTTAACGCGTTATTAACGGCGTTAACGCAAACCCATTTTAATGCCGATAATTTTTTTAACGCACGAGTAACGCATAGAGAGAGCAACGGGATCTGTTAGTCCACTTCTTTAACTGTCTATGGCCACACCATGTCCCGCCCTACGAAGCAGCTGATTGGTTTGGTTTAGGCATTTCACCGCGAGTGGTGAGGATAGTGGATTGGTCAGGGGATAGGACCTGAACAAATGGAGTTACGTTACCTTCGACGCCTGGCCAATAGTAGTGATTGAAGGGCGGGTCTTGTAATTTCGCAGACCGCAAACAAAACAGACACAAGCCTCGGCCGGTTTTAGCTTGCTAGCCGCGTAGCTTGTAGGCTCGTGACGGCGATTATCTTCAGAGCGAGCGAGTAGTGACTCTACAGTCAGTGAGAGAAACAAAGTGTGTGCATAACTGCACAGAACACTGTACTCAACCTGCATTTTGGTACTTAATGCTTCTTTTGCACTTCTGGTTGGATGTCAACTGCATTTCATTGGCTCTGTACCTGTACTCCCCTAAATGACAATAAAGTTGAATCTAATCTAAAAACACAGAGATATAACAGAGTGAAGTGTTACATTAGAAGACCATACTGGGGATATTTCAACAGATAAATTGTTTGTTTGCAGTTTTCGTGCAGGGTGTTTAAGCGTCGACTTCTGCAAATGTACATTTCATGTGCTGCAATCTATATTTCATTAAGTATTTGCAGGTACCATCAAACTTTAGTCTCTCTTTAATTTTAAAATGTTGAATATTTCTCTGTAACTTTAAATATCTGTGACAAATTGAGCAACAATCAGAGTTCAAATGTTAAAAAAGCATCCTGCATTATTTATTAAGAGTTTAATACAAAAAACTCAAGAACTTTGTTTATAAGAGACCCCATCGCTCACAGTAAGGGCATTTAAGATTATTAAATCAACATATACACAACCTTGTGTGTGTCATCATCGCATGCATGAATCGGGCCTACTGAATGCTTCCACATTTGACCTTGTCATATGAGACGGATGTCACAGGTTCATTTCTCGTGTCAGCATTCACAGACTCCAGCAACTGTGGTTCCATACAATTTACTGTCAAACCCACAAACTTAAAAGTTCTGCTTCAGTTTCAGCTCTCTGTACATCCTAACTCATGCTTAGCCACTCGCTTATATTCTCCTACTCTCCCAGTTTTAATGATATTTAAATGCTTTATAATTGAATTATGTCTATATCCCTTATAGAGATGATTGTTGACCAAAGCTGGGCTGTATCAGACATTTTGTATTGAACCTGTATTGAACCTGTGTCACTGTTTTGTTCTGAATGGGGTCTAAAATGAATGGGGTCTACTTATTTTCTTTCATTTATTGTCACTTAAGTAATGGTCCTGAACAATTTGCTACACGTTCCTTTAAGACGCCGTAGACTTACAAGGGTTAATCTTTGCCTTTTTACAGGATAATATTACCTCTTCAGGCCTCTAAAAATGACTCAAAGACTTAATTTGTTATTTTTTGGTTGACTTGCTCATAACCCATAGGCATATGGGACTGTTGATGATCAGTCACAAGTAGAATTTGCTTCATTCTGGGGTCACTATTGGGATTACCACAGATGTAATAGATGATGTATCTTAGTGTTTTCCCACGTTATCATTTAAATCTGGTTATCTACAAAGTAATATGTGAATTTGTTACTTTTTTGGCCACTCTATGTATTTTATCACTTCACTTCCATGCTTACTCAAACAAATGCCTAACTCTGCATCATTTTGTCATGTTCCTCTTTAGCTAGCTCTGAGAAGTAGGGTGTGTTCAAAGGAAGCTTGTTCATACAGTATATGTGGGTTCATTGATGTTTTTAGTCTGAGAAATGCTGAGATGCTCCACTTCCTTGAATTAGGTGTTTTCGTGAGTAGCTGCTACCTTAAACAGGTTCTGTCACAGCTTAAAATTTGATGTATTTTAGGGTTTCTTATCCAAAGCAGCCCATTTATGTAAAAATCAATGACTGTATGTATGTTTTCCCACTTTTAAAATTGTACAATTGTAAAAACTGACTAGTGGCTCCTACATCTGTGAATGACCTACATATGACATTTGAAATATACAAATGTGAGGATATATGCCAATGAGCTGCAGTGGTTGAGCAAGTATTCAGTAAAAAAAACAACTCCTAAAGCTATTAATCAACCCACGCCTGAACACACCCCTCACAAAACCCCTGTTTATAAAGCAATGCCTTTTGTAATCTGATAGGCTATATATACTGTATATATATGACAGTGTTTCAGGAACTATTTCAGAACTTCTCTGGTGTGCAACATCCTGGAATTATTTTTTTCAAAATAACCTGAAAACTTACAGTAAATACAGCAATGTCAAGCTTTTTAAGGCTGTACTGTTTTGCATATTCAAAAGGGCCTTAAAATACATGGAGGAAGTGGTTCAGGATAAACAGCTGCAACAGCAATGACAAGCTGTCTTAATACTTGTGGCAAACAACCCTCATAAACACTAAGGCGGTTTTGTTTTATCTAGTCCAGGACTGAGTGGGAGAAAAAAAATCTGAACCACAATTTGGAAATTTTAATATCATAGCATCACTTTTTTTATATAAAAGTGTGTGTTTTGGGAGATTGGGAGTGCAGTGTATATATTGCATGATCAGACAGAGAATTGCAGTAAGTAGGTCCAGTTTCGGACAAAACTGGAAACTAAAAACAGAACCAAGAATTGGGAGGTGTTGGTGATTGATTCCACACATAAAAGCACAATTGACTAAACTTGTGCCGTACTGACATAGAGCAATACGCACACGTATCACTCATGGTTTGGTATTTATTCCATGAGTGTGAAGTAAATAAACCACCACACAAAAAAATGACCTCATTTGGACCCAAGTAATCCGCTCAAGTGTGCAAATGCCCGGAGATGTAGTGTGAGTGCGGGTGTGGGTGTGAGTGAGTGTGAGTGAGTGTGAGTATACCAGGGAGCTGAAGTCCTGAGCCTGCCACAGCAGCCAGTCCTCGCTGAGTGTGTACAGAGCTTTCTCTGTCACACAATCCACAGGTCCTTTTGCTGTCTGCTGCGTCAGAGCGCTCACCATCAGGAACAGGTGCTGGCCAACGCTTTCCTGCACAATATCACAATATCTGTCAGTCAAATGAGCCACAGCAGATGTGGTAACTGTGTGTGGAGCTGTGGTGTCAACCACAAAGAGAAAATTAATTTGTTTTTCTTTTTTGGTTAATGCAGGTTTACAGTAACAAATGAGACAGGGATTTTAAACCCAAATCTGATGTTAGACCCTACCAGAATTTAGTACCGACAAACAGCAAAACAGCTGAGTAAAATATTTTGAGCTGTGAACAGGTAACAAATAGCTGTACAGAGCTAATCTTTGTAACCATGGTAACGTTTCCTTAAGATAAAGCTGTTATTAGGTATGTGGGCAGTTGAGGTTAAGAGAGGATAGGATGTGGTTTATAAAATGGATAAAGTAACACCTTTATTTAGGGGTGTGACTGTAAATTCCAGTAGACCACATGGTCAAAACACAAATACCAGACTGATAAAACATAAGACATACAATAAAACATGTGCAATTACTGTAAATACATTTTACTATTTAATATTTACTCTATTTAATTGTTTTATTATTGTTGTGTGTTTAACATGTGTCCTCTACTTTCCTCTTATCCCTTGCTGCTGCAACAGTGTGAATTTCCCCATTGTGGGATTAATAAAGGATCTTGAATCTTGAAATAGTTGGTAACTAGCCTGTTGGGGCCTCACAGAGAAATAAATAATCATAGGGCATAAACATAAACAAGAACAACAACTTGTGCTCAGCATAAAAGGTTTATCCAGTCGTGGTTATTCATCGTGCATATTGAGAAAGAGCCTGCGCAAATATTTGTGTATTGCACAAATTGTAAAACCATTTGGTTTCAAAACTTGGGAGTGTGCTACCATTTCTGTATGGTGTAATAGTACGTTTTTTTTAGCTTCTCAGAACATGTTCCTGTTTACTTCAGATGCTGTGTTGAGTCAACATACACAGTGTTATCCAAATTTCGACTAACAAGAAGTTGAGTTAACGGTAAAGACAAGAGTAAGAGTCTACAGCCATGCTAGCAGCTCTGTGAGAAAGTACATGCTAATGTTAGCATGCCAACATGCTGACAATGACAATGTTAACATGCTTATGTTTAGCAGGTATATTTTTAACCTTGGTCACCATCTTACTTACTTCATACACAGCTGATGACAATGTTATTAGTTTTGCAGGTATCTGATTATAAAATTATGAAAAGAAATAAAAAATGTTGGCCTAATGGTGGTGAAAAATGAAAAGTCATGGGATCACTGAAGGATTACAATTCATCCTGAGGGGAACAGGAATGTCCGTACCAAATTTTTATGGCAATCCACCCAATATTTGTTAAGATACTTAATAGGCCTACAGGACCAAAGTAGTTAAACAACTGACTGACAAACATTACCATCCTTAGAGCCAAGATGCAAGCATGGTAAAAAATAGCTGAACTTCTCCTTGAAAAAAATGTAAAACTAAAACTGACCCTGAGGAAGCCATAAAGGCAGACTGACATCCAGTTAGTTAGCAGTTTCTCCACGGTGGACTCAGTGCGTCGTAGCAGCAGTTTGGGCTGAGCGTTGCTGCTCTGCTGCATCAGAGCCTTCAGCAGAGCCTCCATTACCTCCGTCAGGTACGACAAGTTGTTGTGGAGCGCTACGGTCAGTAATGAGGCCAATGCACACCTGGAAGAGAGCAGACAAAGGTAAGGAGACAAAGTAGGTAATAACTGGATACAGGATGTGAGTTCAAACATGATAAAATGCCAAAGAAAAAGAGAATAGAAAAATATTGTGCAATGGTATAATCGAAGGGATGAACAGAGAAAGCACGAAGAGCCATATAGAATAGAATAAACAGTTTACCAGACTCGACTATTCGTTAGTCAGACAGAAAATCCATCCCCAACTAGTTTCAAAATCAATGAACTTATTTTTCAAACAAACATGCTATCTCGTTTCAGCTTCTTAAACTGCTGCTGCTTTGGTTTTTGGTAAGTTGATTGGACAAAACAAACAAATTGAAGACATCAACATGGGTTCTAAAAAAATGGGAATTACCTTTTTTTCACTGTAACCATTTCATAGACTAAACAATTAATGGAATAATCGAAAGACAGATAATCAATAATGAAAATTATTGATTAGCGCTAACTGACATGAGTAAGCAACTAACAAGAAAACAATCAGTCACAAAAAAAAAGACCCAAGGATGAAAGTGAAGGGAAAGAAAATAGGATACACCGAAAGAGACCACAATAGAAGAACAGAATCAAAAACTGAAATATTAAAATGGAAACAAGCAGACAAAAATAAAGTAAGTGATAGCGTACAGCAGATGAGAATAGAGTACTGGTTGACAAGCAGAAAGCCTGTAAGACACAGAATAGAACAGACTAATACGCTTCATACAACTGTTATAATACTGTGTACAAGAGACAGTCAGGCACAGTGGAACATCACAAACTGACTTGTCTTTGATGGTGAAGCTCTTCTGCTCCTCCAGAGCGTGCACCATAGATGTGAGGAAGAGCTGGTCCTGGATCAGCCTGGACAAGTCCTGGCAACATTCGTCAAGCTGAACCTTCACCACATCCTGATTTCCGGTCAGATACAACAATTCATCACTGACAGAGTTATACGTTGCTGACAGTGTTATACATGGCTGACAGTGTTACAAAGTGGCACTGACAACAGCAGCTGGTATCAAACCTTACCTGACCGATGTCTTTGATAAACAATGTCATCGAAGATTCACTCTGAAAAACAATAACAAAAAAAGGCTTTGTAAATCTGGCAGTGATAATGCATTATATTTGATATATCATAATGTACAGCATCAGTTTGTATGATTTCTATCCAGCTCCACTGTACCTCAGGAAAAAAGATTCTGGAGGCAAAATGCTTGTAGTCCAGGAAAGGAATCGCTCCAACATTTTCCATCAGGTCAGCTTTCTCTGTCTGCAGATCCACAAAACCTGTGGACAGTTAAGTGAGGCTGCTTTCATGGACTCTAAACCTGTTTGTGTCAAGTGACTGAATCTGGCATGGCTGGAGGACACACTTTGTACAGAAAAACAGTAAGCTACAAAGGACAAATCAGATTATACATATTTCCATAAGTGTCAGGTAAGACCGTAAACTTGTGAAGCAAGCATCTGTTTGCAGGTCATAAATAAAAAGACAAAGTAAAAATGGGTAACAGTCTGCACTGGTGCTGCAACTCACTTGTTGTTTTTACACCTCTGCAGGCCCAAAGCCGACTGCTACAAGGCCTTGCATGAGCATGTGTATGTACACTGTGTCTTTTTTAACATCTTCCAAATAAGGAACAAGTTCAAGGCATTTCATGCCACAAAAAGGAACTGCATGTGTGTGTGTTTAACTGTAGAAACTGTAGAAAGTAAAGTGGTTAAACACAGAAGCTAGTGTCTGATAAGGTTGAGCCAATTATCAAGTACGATCAGATGTAGTTTCCACAATTTGTAATTGCTTGAGTTGCATGAACCTTTGCACAGCTCTCTCTGGAGCCACATATGCTTTGTAAAACTTTTTTCATCACGTGCAGCAGTACTCTAACCTGATGCACCAGACGGTTTGTTACATAGAACAATCTGAGAAGCCGTCACTGGAAACTGTTTGGCAAAGAGCAGGCACAAAAAATACCTGGCTGGAGATTGAATGAACCATCTGTCTATCACGTCTGCAATTTGTTTTGAACGAACATGCGCGGCTGTCACATACACCTAAACCGCGCCTATAGCTGCCAGTTGCTCATCACCGGACTCTGATTTGTTTGGTTAGCTGGTATGTCAGACACAAAACGCATTACCTAAAGCTTGACAAGATGGGTTTTCGTGTGATATGTGATCCCGCGATTCCCACGTTATATCACGCAAATCCAGCTGCCGTGCAAGGTAAGTAGTACTCCCCAAGATCAACGTTTCTCTTTAAGAAATCACCAAAGTTATTTCATGTCATCATGAGGGAAGCATGGCTAAAAACCATCCTAACGCTTTGATGGGGATTAGCATGGTCTTGATTAGGGCTGAGTAATGTTTGATCATTTCTGATAATAGAACTGATACAATACTTGATGTTTAGTTCAGAACAGCAATATATTAACATATTTGTATGATTACATATACAGATAATATTATATTAACACTTTATTCTACACATTTCTTTTTTTAACAAAAGAAAACAACTTTCTCTAAATATTGTATAAACAAAAGCAGCCATACAATAGTTTTACAATAGTAAACCAGAGGCGCGGAAGAGAAGTAGATTATGCTGCAGGAGTGGCTTGACACGTTCCAATGGAAGTTTGCATACTTATCCAATTTTTATTCTTTTTTCCAATATTTGAACTGGTCAGTATTGGAATCGTCTATTGCAACCCACATGAATCCAGACTGTTCACAGCCACTGTTCTCCAGGAAAGACAAACCTAAACATTTCTACAGGGGATGTGTGCTCAATACCCAACATATGGGCTGACCTTAATGTTAAAATGCAGATGCATTTTGAAATGCATTGTGAAAATGTGTTGCTGACCTTGTCTAATGTCATTCCTGATGTCGAGCTCCAGGTCTTCCATACGCTTGTTCATCTTAGCAGTGAGCTTGTTCTGTTGGTTTCGGTAGACAATCACCACAGCTGAAAGACAAAACCAAGCAGACAAAGAGACTCTAGTAAATAAAAATAGAAAACAACTTCCTGTTAAGGTTTGACCTGTATCTGCTTTTGAGGCTGCTAGCAAAATGGGTCAAATCATTCCTCATCATCCCTACTTTGTTTACTTACCTACAATAATGCAGGGTATCAGCAGAAGGACTAGAAGCATCAGGTACATATGTAATGAAGATCTAATGTTCAATGTCACTGTCTTGTCTCCATACTTTATCTGTAATATGAATTTTACAGAGTGCAAATACATGTTTACTACTTTGTAAAAGTCTTTGTAACTATTGCAGAGAAACAAAATGCAGACTTTTGATTTATTTGGTACCACATTATACTGTTGTAACTATTATCACAATATAGTATTGTCTAGCTTGGTGTTGTGTGGCTGAAAGATTTACCATTAACTGCTGAAAGTTAGCGTTGGGTGTCATTTTAATCTGACAGATGAAAAACTCAGTTTCATTACTGGTTCCTTTTTTTTCCATGATGCAGGGGTGTTGTTTTTCTTCCTCAATGCCCCACACCTCCAACTCTGCTGTGGTCATCTCCAGTTTGTCTGCCTTTTTCTGAAATAAAAACCGAAACACACACTGTCCTTTTATGTACACAAGTCCTATATTTGTGCATGTGTGCTAAAAATATGCATTACCTGTATGGTGATGCGCACATCGTCCCCTGTTCTTGTGGATGTGAAGCTAGTGAACTCGGGCTCTGGATAGTAGGTCATTGTTGGCAGGCAGGCCAAGGTTTCATTGGCTACTTTCAGAAACACAGTGCTAGTAGAAATCCCGGTTTCAGCTGCAGGTGTGTCATAGGTGAGATTCTGCAGAAAGTTTGAAAAACATTTTGTGTTATATATAATATACCATAATCTGTAAATGGCATAACATGACGTGAACATGTTGAAGCTGGTTACATGGTAAACTAAGCAATGTAATGTGACATGACGACTGCACAGCATAATACAATATAACAATGTTACACTGGTTGAGGTAAAACAACGACATATGTCAATACAACATAAGACATTAATAGGATGCCAAATAAGATAAAATATTAGATTATGTAACATACTGCAGCATAACAAAAAGAACATGTCATAGCATGACGTGACAGGTAATGTAACTGGACATAACATTTTACTTAATTCCCTCTGCTTTTTTGCATGTGTACTGAAGCTTGGGACTACAATAAGTAGTAGTATTATACTTAATGTAGTGTTACATGACATAATGCTAGAAGAGTACATGTGATGTGACATGACTAATATACAACAATTTGGCATGTTGTCATGTAATGTGACAATGTACTGTAATGCAGCATGATATGATGTGTCATGACATAATTCATGTAAGACAAATATACAATAGGACATTGTGTCGTCTACACACCAACCTGACTCTTCCTGTTCTTAGGAGGACTGACTTCCTGCGGGGCGTGGCTGTGCACGACCCCTTCCACAAACTCCAGGTGGGATCCTGTGAGTGTGATCTTCCTCTTCCCACTACAGGACACAGAGCAGCAGCCATTCAGAAAATGACTTAAGCATTTAAGATTAAATAGATTAACAAACAGATTAAATACCAAAGAAAGTTTATTTTTTTTACCATGACAGCCTGATATGATGGTAAAAACACATCTGTGACTACCACCTTTATATAAGGGTTACCTACATATGAGAATTTAAGTTTAAATCTCTCATTGTGGTCCCTGGAAGCTTCAGTGTTCACTACAACTTACAACATGATTGGACAAAAACATGCTGAAAAATGTAAAAGAACAACATTAAAAAGTAGTGTAGCTAACATTAAGAAAAGGTTGAGATGTGCTAAAATACATTTCGATCATCACTCAATTGGGCCAAAGTGTTCTACCGACTCAAAGAGAAACCAATACAGACTGCTGACTAGCACCCTAGTTCCTTCAAGAATTTGCATGACAACCACCAGAACAATGAAGAGAGCACAATAGAAATCTGTGTAGGTTTACTGGTGGTTGTAACTGACAAACCACCATACTGGAAACTGTAATGTTATCACTTTGAGGACGGGCTGAGTTTCTGTGCAATGGTGCGTGGTGAAATGATGACATTGAGGAAAAAGCTCCGTGGTTCTTAAGTTAAAACTTATCGCCTCTTTATGTTAATATAATGGTGACAAATTAATGACTATGGTCCTGGGATTATTTAATTTTGTGTGTGTATCCTTCAGCTACATGTACATAAATTGTTTTTGCACCTTAACAAGCAACACTGTTAAAGATGTTACAGAACAAAGGCAGAAGTGACATCTTCAGTTGCCGCAAACTAAAAGGGAAGTGATCTTATGGTGACAGACATTGCTTTGGGGAAGTGTCTGTCTTTCCCCATGAGATGACCCCCAACCTGTAACGGTTTACTCACTTACCGACATTGTTTCCTAGAATAAGACTCAGTCGATTCTATTGAAATTAGTGACAAAGCACTGGGGACACATCCCATAATAGCCTACCTATGTTTTCACTGCCCTTTTTGGGTGTTTTTTAGTGTTGACAGTGCTATTTAGAGCATTCGTAATGCCAAAGTATCAAATCAAAAATTTCAACTAAGTTCTAATAACTTTATAACAATGATGTAGACCATTGCGTTTATCTTTTAAGACCACATTTCCTATCAACCCATGTGCGCTTTATAATGTCTCACTATTGAAAGGGGCTGCAGATTCAGAAGCTGATCCCTTGTTTGTTCATAATCATTATTCTACTGTTTCAGTAGTGATTAGGTTGGGATTTATTGATAGCAGCATTGGTAGCACTCCTCCACTCAGAACTTTACGATAATGTGAGAAAGAAGTTTTCACAATAAATAGTTCTTGTTAAAAACATTGCAAACAAAGCTATACTCATATCCTATATATATATATATATTACACACACACACACACACAGCTCATAGCTCAGCATAAGTGAATACACCCATGCTAAAGTTGACTAAAAAGAGGAATAAAAACTCATCTTTAGGAAATTGATCTTAATGCCTTAATTAAAAAATGAGGAAAAATCCAACCTTTAAGAACACCAATTTTCTTTGTGAATGAATAATGTATCGTAAAGAAATACATCTTCTTCCTTAAAATACATAAGTATACACATCCCTACGTTAAATTCCCATAGAGGAAGGCAGATTTATTTTTAAAGGCCAGTTATTTCATCGATACCCTTCACCATACCTAGAGATTGGCATGGGGTACTTTCCATAAGATCATCTCTCAATGCAAATCAAACCAGCTATTAGGCTAACTGAAATAAAACCATGCCAATCTCTAGAACAATAATTCTTGTTCTGTTGTTCTTCTTTTATTTATTTACATGGACAGTATACAGAAATGAAAGTGAGACATCTACACAGCTGTATTTGTTTATATTAATACATTTGAAGTATTAAATGTGTCAACTCTCACTGATTCTTGCTTACTCATTACATGGCGTTAGTAGTTTTAAGGAGTAGGAGTTGGTATACATATTCAGGAGAGAGCAAGGACTGGTGGTATTTGTGATCTTATGTGGTGGGCCGGTCTGGGCCAAAATACCAGGGCCAATTTGGTCCCTGTCCGTCCCTGGTCCTACCTGATCCAAGTGCTGCTTGGTACAATGTGGGTGCAGGATGGGGATGACCGGTAGGTGATTGTAGCATTGCCATGGCAACTACCATCTGGTAGGAGAACACATACTTTGACTACGCCTTTATTATCGGCACTGGGGATGTGAAACGTCAGTGTCACACCAGTGTTGTTCCACACAGGAGATCTGATCAGAGCAGACAGACAGACAGACAGACAGACAGACAGAGAGAAAGAGAGAGAGACACATGTTAGTATCACTGAGATCAAGACCCACTAAATTTGTAATGAAAAATAGTTAAAAACATTGTTACAATAATTGAAATTGAAAATCTGCCTCAACATAATTGAACATCAGTTTAAACTTTGTGAAATACGTTTTATATGTTTAACACAATAACTGCCATTAAAAAACATCTAACGCCTTTTACATAGCAAACAGCAAAACAGTTGTGCTTAAAAATTCTAAACAACTCTAAAGCAAGCATATGAAGTCAAATAATTCAAACATTATTAAAAATACCCTGAATTAGCTTTAATTCCTCAATCCCTAAAGCAGAAGCACACTCAGCGTTACTTGCAAGTTGATGCTCAGAAACCAAAATGTGTGTCTGAGCAGCGGTGCAGTCGGTTTTCACTTTAAGAATAAAAAAAATCCAGTTCCTTAAAGACCTGTGTACATTAAGTATTGGCTAGATGTTCTAAAACATGTTACACCACGTACCACATTCACTCTCCAAGTACGACCATTATGGCCTAGGTTAAAATAGAGTAGCATAGGCCTACTCTATTCAGCTACGGACAGTTCACGCTGGAGACAAAAACATTATTTACTGTTGACCGCCACAGAAACACTGTACTTCCTCCGGCCCTCCAGCTCCTAACTAATCATGGTTGTATGTGCAGTCTTTTCATAAATGTGACTACATAGCAGGCTGATCTCAAAACAAAAATATTAACACACAAGGAAACCCTTATTTCAAATGACTTTGGACTGATCATGGTTTAAGTATTATTATTAGTATTTCTACAGTATTATGTTTTTAAATGAATTTATTTCTTCTTTATATATATATATATATATATATATATATATATATATATATATATAATACTGTCAATTTGATGAATATATCAATTTGTAATATTGCTGACTTTTCCCTTTTATAATTGCTATATCTGTGAAACATAATTCATAGTGCGAGCATAATCTTAGTCTTACTCTTGTGGCGTGCAGTCCATGTCTGCTTGGATCCTCACTCTGGTCACATCACTGAGGTTATAACCTGACAACAATGCATGGTTTCTGCCGTAGAAAGACACCACACTGGGAGTGATGGAGGAGATCTTTGGTTTCTGACAGTAAAACACCCACAAAGATATCCAGTTTTAATGCATTATCTTCAATGATGTTTTAATCTCTACTGAATGTGACTAAGGGGAGAATCAGAGGGAAACTGTGTTTGAGCATTAAAGTTTACACTCACAGAAACGTTTCTCTCTGACTCCGTCTTTTGGCAAACACTGTCCTGCAGGAGGACGTTAGGAGAAGAAATAAAGCATGACATTCACTTTGAAGGTTCTATTAAGAGTTGATTCAGGACCTGTTTCAGCTAACGTTAGCTTAGCTCAAAATTATGGAAATAATAGGTAAGAAATCAGCTTGCTTTGGGTATATTCCAACAGCTATAGTACAGTCGTATATGTTTGACGTTTAGAAATAGAAAATGTGACATTTGGTTTAACAAGCAGTTAGCTTAACTAATTACTGATCAGCAATAGTTCGTGCCCAGTGAAGTGCACTCAGCAACTCCCCCTGTCCACGTAGTGAAGGTGATATCTTTGCAAAGTGTCTAAATTCTGAACAACTTTGAGCAGACAGAAATGTGGTGAATTAGTTAATGACTAGCTTGCTGACATTAGCTAACAAGACACAACTAGTAAATAAGAGTTTTGGTGTTGGAAGGCATTTCTTTTTGTAACTTTGGATGGAAGCTAGCAGTTTGTTTCCCCTTTGTTCTAAGATCAGACAAGTGAATCTTTGTATGAATGAAGCAATACACTGGAATAATAATTAATTAAAAATATAATTACATTCCCCACTCCGTGATTTGCCCAGGAACAGCTGTCTTTGCTCCAGCCACATCCGGCACCGATACACTGCCGACACCTAAAGGAAAACAAATGTTATGACCTATTATTACAGTTAACACTCAAATATAAATCATAATGACTTAACACAAAGACCACAAGATAGTAATACTGTATATGCTATGTGATCAGAATCAGAAAAGAGTTTTTTGCCAAGTAAGAAACACTTTCAAGGAATTGGCCTTAGTGGTTGGTGCATATATAAAACATAATAAACATTAATATAAACAATATATACAGGAACAAATATATACAAAATAGCTGTTTAACATAAGAAAAAAGAGGCTGAATTGTTTAGTGCATAATTTGCAAAACAATATAGTATGTGCAATGGGCAGGTGTATAGTCTAGAATTAATGCAAATTGTGGGGACTAGGGGTGGGGGGGTCAAGAGTCAATGTCAGTGAGGGTCCGGGGCATTGTTAATAAGGCTGACTGCAGAGGGGAAGAAACTGTGGGTTGAGGTTTGGTCCTGATGATTTGAGATGCCTGAGGGGAGGAGTTCAAACTGTTTGTGATGAAGAGACACGACCACTGACAACTACATTCAACAACGGAATCCTCATCCTCTCCACTCTACAGAACTTTCTCTCTCTCTCTGTGTGTATGGTAGTCACCCAACAACCCCCACCACCTCCAGCCAGGCCAGTCTCACCTGTGTGTGTGTGTGTCACTCTCTTTGTCTGTCTGTCTCTCTGTGTGACCGACCGCCTGTCTAGACACAGCTGAGAAGTCAAGACAGCCAAAATGACCATAAACCTGGGTGTTTAATCTTGAAATTTGTTTTATTTTGTTAAGTATCTGGCTGCACTGTGGCATTCCTGTGTTTGATTACCTAACTGAGACGGTGCGACTGCCGCTGCAGTACACGGGCTGGTGCGGGCCTTCCGCTCCTGATCACAGCTGGTATGAACAGACAGATTGGATAACATGGGCGCTGAAATGGCTCCACTTCACAATGCTTTGCAGTAGGGTTGCACGATATTGGAAAAAAACTGACGTTGCGATATATATTTTTTCCTGCGATATATATATATATATATATATATATATATATATATATATATATATATATATATATATATATATATATATATATATATATATATATATATAAAAATAAAGACTTTTTTACAGCATGGCATAAATAGCTCTATTTGGAAATAAACCATTCTCAACTACTGGGGTGATTTTTGCATCTACATAAAAAATTGAAATTAAAAAGGAACTGCTGTGACTACTCTTGTGAAGTGATTTTGGAGAGGGAAATTAGTTAGTTAAATATACTGGTTGACTGATATGACACCATATTCATATAATACTATCAATCCAGGGTAAAGTTAATGATATTAGTAATAATGCATGCATGTTGCTTCCTCTAAATTTCAGGTTGGTCGACTGCTTTTGTTTGATAAATTGATCAACATTGACTGTGATTGGTGGTTTACTGTGCATGCAGAGCCTGCATGTCACGCACTAGCAACAAACTGTGTATCCAAGAACACTTGAATCAGTGTTAATTACGTGATATCAGACAGACTTCTGTTGTAGATTAGTGATACGTTTCCAGCCTCAGACCATAGACTGCATATCATAGGTAGCTGCAGTTGCGCTAACTGTTTTTGCTATAGACAGGTTTCGCATAGTTATATTTAGCAAGATTAACATAAAAATTGGCCAGAGTTCTCCTTTAATACATCCATGGTCTATATCAGGGGTCATCAACTATATTTTTTCCAAGGGCCAGAATTAATGCTAGTTTTTCTTTTTTTACATACAGTACATTAGTGTGAGTAAACTCCTAAAAAACATAGAAACTCCATAATGATAACTGGCTCTTTAACTAGAAAAAGTTCTCAGACTAGGAGGCAGTTCACTGACGAGTGATGGTTAAAGTCTGTGATTATGGAAACATGGTTGTAGTATGCAGCGTCCTGATTGGTGGAAAATGCTTGCAGAAAGAAAGGCCTGTTGTCAGGTAAAAATGTCACAGTCAAAGAGGCTGAAGCTAAAAGTTGAGTGGAAAAGCCCAGCTTTAATGACGAATGGACTGATAAGCAGGCTACCATTCATACTGTATACCTAATTTGCAATGAAATAATGCTGTTGCAAAATAATACAACCAGCATCATCATCAAGAATGAACGTGAACTTAACGATCGCGTCATTCACGTGCATATTAAGTAGCCACATGTATTTGTTTTGGTCTTATAATACATCCACAGATTTACCGCTCCAGCAGAGAGGACGGTTCCCTCAGCCAGCAGTTAAGTTTATAAGAAGTGGTCCAAATTTCTAGATTCCCGGCAAACTAAGATAAACAGACTACAAACCGACAGCTTTATTTGTTTTAGCTTGTTGGTAAAAATTCGCTATTTGCAGAGTAGAGCTGTGTTTGCGTAAAACAGCGCAGCGGACGAGAGTGGACAGAGCAGACAGAGCAGCTTGAAATATTGCTTTCTACATATTTATGCTGGTCTGTACAGGTGAGTGCATTATTGACTTTTTACTCCCGAAGGTTTTATTGTAGCCTACTTACAGTAACGAGACTAGCGTGAGTTCATCTGCTCCCCCAGCGGTGACGATGGCTGGTGTCTATATGCATTTTTTTCCGTTTCCTTCCGCTTTCATTGTGTTGGAATTTTAAATTCGGTAGATTTAGGAGGACTATTGTTGACTGCTCCTCAGATCTCTGCGTGGTAAATTGAGAAAGCTAGCTAGACTATCTGTCCAATCTGAGTTTTCTCTTGCACAACTATTTTTCAGCGGCTCTGTACGGAGCTTAGAGCCGTCTTTGACGATTGTGATTGGTTTAAAGAAATGCCAATAAACCAGAGCACGTTTTTCTCCCATCCTGGAATGTTGTGTGGACTATCCAGACCCTCCTCCACTCTGCAGCGTGTGGATGGCCGGGCAAAGCGAGACTACCTCCTTGCTGGCCCTACGAGCTATAAAATTCATATGGAGATGCTGCTCCTCCCTCTCATTCCCACTGGATAGAGACGTTATGCTATGTTTGAAACTCAGTTACTCCACTCAAAAGCCAGTTAATTAGTTTTATAAAATGTGGGGTCTTTTTCTATCAATTTTTGAAAAACTTGACTGTTGTATCCGAGTTAACCGCTTCTTTAGTGATTATTCTATTACTTTCTTTCATTTTTGTTATCATTTATGTTAGACATCAACGGTCTACTTAGATTTCTTTAAAATGGTCGTAGACTTACAGGACAGAAGTTGCCGGTCCCCTGATGTCCGAGCAGTTGGATAGCTTCAGTACTTGTGTCAATTGTGTCGTCCCAACTTTAATCTTAACTGTGACATGTAGGCCTGTTAAGTGAAGAAAAAAAAAGAGGTGAATATCAGGATCTTGGCCAGAATTTTCAGCAACACACGTTTTTATGAGATGTCAAGTAACAATATATAACATTAAACAACACAGATTTCTCAACTTCATTTGAGGATTCTTGTGACAGTGAGTCATTGATCTTCAAGTTTTAAATTCACTGGATTATTGTATTTATCACGTCACTGACCTCCAGCAGGAAGTGTGCTTTTAGAAAGGATGCAGGTGCATTGTGGGAATTGAGGAGGAGGGCCGTCTCTGCTACAAAGCTCACTGGAACTTGCCGAGAATTGACAGGCAAAGTTAGACAGCGCCTTCTGGCCCACAGTCAGATGTGTCTGGATGTTAAGTGTGATCTGAGAGAGGAAGAATGTGAGTGTTTACAAAAGACAAAAACTGACAGTCACAACTGAATATAGTTAAAAGCCTGTACGTAATCTTTACCTGGCCTGTGCCGTCCTTTACAACTTTGTAGGAAACCATTTTCTTTTGAGAATCGTCAGGAATAGATAACCAGTCTGAATCTTGGCAGTCATCTTCAAATGTGCAACTAGGAGGAGAAAATTATGTTTTAACCAAGTTCATAATTGTTTGAAGGTGTCACCTGCAGATGTTGTTCCTGACCTTTTTTTAGTGCCGCACCAGACGCAGTACGGATCCTGTGCAGACCAACAGTCCTGCACATTTGTGTATGTGCTGCAGTTTGACACAGGTACACGCTTTATCTAGAACAAAACATAGCAATACTTTAAAATATAGCATTTGTACATATGACATTGTGATAATAAAATAATCTGAACCATTTAAAGTATTCACAAGCTCCCAGCGTTCATCACGGCCTTACACGTGATACATGCACTGTTGTAATGTAACAAAGTACAAATATTTAGTTACTGTACTTAAGTAGAATTGTCACGTATCTTTACTTTGTTAATTATATTTCTGGAAAATGTTTACTCTAATACATTTACCCTCAGCATTTCCGTTATTTGCAACAACAAAAAACGTACGTTGGAGTGAAAGATTCTTCCTAACAATGAAAATTCTGTTTCTGTTTTTCTCTTTGATGTCAGACTTTGAATTTGATGTTTAAGGAGGTGTGGAAACCCTGAATATTATGCTTTACTATAAGGAAGCCACAATGAAGTTCATAATCAAAGTTTTTTTATTAACTTCTATTAATTAAGTACATTTAATATCAGAAAAGTACCTTTGATACTTAAGTACAGCAAATATGAGATACTTTAAGACTTTTACTTAAGTAACTTCTAACTACTAAGTACTTTATACACAACTGGATAAATGTACAATGCACCTACCTGGTTTCTAAGTGGCAGGTACACGTGTTTAAGATCCACTTGATCCAGAAGCATTTTGGGAAGCACTTGGCGGTCGTCAGTGGCCCTGTAGAGCACCCTGGGACAGGTGGTGTGATAGTTCTTGTCCACAGCAAGCTGACAACAACAACAATGTACCTTTGTTATGTTTCTGGTAGACTAAGCTGCTGTACTAGTAAAGATCAAAGGTTATGGTTTAATGGGTGGATTATAAACTTATTGCGTGGAAGTTAGCCAATAAACTAAGCTGGAGAGAGGGAACTCCTCTGGTCAGAAAATATTAGTGGGAATAAATACTTTTTTAATCAATTCATGTTAAAAGGTCAGCAGGCTAACAAACTGTATGCTAGTACGGCCAATTTGAATTTGGAAGGTTGGTTTGCCTGACCAGGTAACCTGGATAATATTCATGACTAGACAGTAGGCTTTATAATATTGGCTCAGTTGGTCTTTTTTCACAGTGTTATTTAGCCAGCAAAATGTATTCTTTGGCTCTTTCTATTAAGATTTAGCCCAACCCCAAACCATTTATGCCTTAAAAAGATTTGTACACGACATTCAGAACATTAATATAGCAGCAAACTATATCTTTACATAGCAAACTATGTGCTATGTAAAGATATAGTGGAGGAATGGTGTCCTGAGCAGAGAATGAAGTCACAATCCCTCTGTGTGTGCTGTAATCTGAGCTTCTCTGTTCTTCGCCAAGTGCACATTTGTGTGCATGTGGGTGTGACATTACATTGATATTTCATGAATTGGGGAACTAACTAAATTTGATTCATGTACAGTATCCCCCAAAAGTGAGTACACCCCTCACATTTTAATAAATATTTCATTATATCTTTTAATGGGACAACACAGAATAAATTACACTTTGCTACAATGTAAAGTATTAAGTGTACAGCTTGTATAACAGTGTAAATGTGCTGTCCCCTCAAAATAACTCAACACACAGCCATTAATGTCTAAACCGCTGGCAACAAAAGTGAGTTCATGTGTAGAGCCCCTGGAGATACTTCAAGCAAAGTTTCATGTTGTGTCGAGCCTTCTTAGTGTTTTAAAAATAGCTATTTTGAGGCTAGCATAAAAGTGCCCCTAGCTCTCCCATTCAAAAGGCCATTTGAACAAAAAACAAGAATACGGTAAATCTTAAAAGTGGCGCTTCAGTCCTAAATATGCTTTTAAACGAAGTTTGACTCGCGTACATTCACAAAAAGACCCTAGGTTGCATTTTGGCGAGAGTTACGCTTTAAGGTTGTTGAGGGAAACTTTAGTCCATTGGTGCCCTTCAGTCCTCTGACAACACTACGAGCTGAAACCAGCAAAAAAACTAAATGTTTCTGTTGAGTTTCTGTCATTATGTCCACATCATGTCACTTCCACTTTAGCATTTAACAATACACAGGTTGTGATGCAACTATATTTGGTGCTGCTCAGGCTAAATGTTTAAGCAAACATGTCATGTTGTTAGCCTCAGACTGTGTATGTCCTGGAGTTTTTCAGGCTCCGTCATGCTTCACATCCCCCTTTTGAGAGTTTACCTCCTCTGGAGATCACCTGACCACTCACCTGTCTGCACAGCTGGACCTAATTTCCCCAGCCAGTCTCATTGTTAGCTTTTTAGTTTTCCTAGTGCCTACATTGCCATGCTGCCTTAGATGCTTGTTGCCAGTTATCTGTGAGTTTGACTTGCATCTTGCCTCGGTGACTACCCTCCGGCCTCAGACTACCCATGGATCTGTTTGCCTGTTCTGACTGCCCACCTGTTGACAATTGTTGACTGATGGATATTAAAGTGAAACTGCCTTTAACTGTTCTTACCCTCTCAAAGTGGCTGCATTTGGGCCCTGCTTCTGGTAAACTGTGACAGGAAATGAACCTTGCACTAGTGTTAAGAGGGAAAGGGTTGAGGCTGAGAGTGGACCGTGTTATTGGGGTCAATAGGTGGCTTTCTGCCAATAAGTTTTGTTAAAGTGGTTTGACCTGCTCCATTCAACCCTGTACACACCAACACGACCCTGACAGGGAACCTACAATCCCACCACATGATTTGTCACATCAGATTTGATTTCATGATAAAAATCGGCAGATGTCAGAGAGTAATATACTGAGCGTGATGATAATTATGGCATTATGTTAACTTTTTGTTTCTAGTTGAAGTATTATACTTGTGTATAATTTAAGAAACATTAAACTAATTTAGGTCCCATATTGTAAAAACTGAGACTTCCATTATTAGGCAGGTCGAGATGCTTATATAAAAAAAAAAAAAGAGAATTTTATGGTATAAACAAATAATGCTATTTGGTATGTGTGACCACAACCAGGATAATTCTCACCACCAATAGGTTGCATAGGTTTATACATATGTTCCTGTTAATTATCTATTATCTACACCTCACACAGCATCACACTATCATCTTTAACGACAAAAGGAAGTGGTCTGCACTTTCTGCATCATTTTTTTCTCCAAGCTATCAGCTGTCTTCCCTTATGTGTTACATTTGCCACCAAGTCAATAGCAAAGCCATTCTTCACTGTTAGGCCTCAGCTGCATATCTGGGAGAAATACACTTAGGGGTTTTATGAACACTTGTGAAAGTAAACTCAGCATGAAAGAGCCTATTGTGTCTGGCAGAGGGTCACTGTGGAGTGTTCTCAGACTTCTGCTCAATACTATAATTATGTGAGTGAGCATGTAGAATGCAGGATCATTTGATGGAAACAGAGGAAAAAAGAAGGGGATGACAGGAAGCTGGTCGTATTAACCAAAACTATTGCAAGAAATTGGACATTATTTGTCAGGCCTTCTGCACTTACGCACATCAACAAAATCACATTATGGTTCCAATTTAAGTTGTAATGGAAGCATTGTGGAGCATATTCCTTCCTATACAGCATCTTCCTTCTATCATTTAATAAACACTTTTGTTCAGGAAATATATAAAATAGGTTTTCATGACTTTAAGTGAATGTATAGTTAATACAACAAAATAGAAATCTGTTGGTTCATGCCATTACCTGTGTTGTTGAAGTACTCACTATTTATACACACCTTAATGAGCTGCCCATCTCCTGTCCCAATGAAGAAAACCATCCAGGCCTTCTGTCTCACTGCCAGCACAGATGTCATGGAGTTCTGCCTGAAGAGCACTGCCTTGGGCTTCATAGTCTTTGGCTGAGAGACAAAAACACATTCATCATCAGATTTGAATCAAACTGATATTTATGGATTTCTGAAGAGTAGATCTTTGAAGTATTGATGATACTTGAAGTAGTTTATGAGTAATCAAAGCTCAATTAACTGAATTGCTAGGTCATCAAGTGTAGTCACGGTGAGTCATGTTAATACATTTTATTTATCCTTTCATTGTGTCTTTGAATGTGATGCTGGCATATGTATTACATAGTGTCAACTAAAAACAATAATAATTTATGTGGGTACACATCCCAGTCAATATTACTGTTGTAGTCTATAATGTCCAATGACTGACGCTACTGTACACCCAGCTAGTTTGCTTATCATAAACAATGTTTAGTTTTACTTGAAAATGATTAAAGAAAATGAAATCACTTTATGCTAAAGAAACATACTTTGTTACAATTGTTATCCAACAACTCTCACCATCATTGGATCTAGTGAGTTATACTGTTGATCTCTCGTTCACAGCTTACAGCATCTCATTACAGTATGGCTAACTAATATTACATATAATAGTAATTAATATGTATATATGTAGGTGGTCTGAGTGTGCAGTGACAGTAAGTGACATTTTAATTATTTTGACCTCTCCCCTTCTAAAGACATAAAACCTATGGAATACAGTTTTGCTTTGATTGTGTAATAGGTCAAGCTTCAGTCAGCAAAACCCAAAAGTCCTTCCTCAACAATGGTGTCATCAGCGAACATGATTGCCC
Organism: Gymnocephalus cernua; assembly: GCA_023631565.1. Classification (NCBI taxonomy): domain Eukaryota; kingdom Metazoa; phylum Chordata; class Actinopteri; order Perciformes; family Percidae; genus Gymnocephalus; species Gymnocephalus cernua. The sequence goes on along the minus strand of CM042447.1, from coordinate 18,305,812 downwards.
CTGGAAAACAACTTGTTTTGTCATTGTGGAAATGCTAAAGATTTAAAAAACTGTCCTGGGAAAAATGTTAATGTGATAAAGTATTACAGTAAAGTCCCAAATTATTTTAAAATAAAAATTGAGACAGGTTTCCTTGCATCATTTTTGTAACTTCTTAGAACTTTGCTCATTCATTTCACTCTTAAGCACTTTTAAAACTGTCATTAGAATATGAAACAATAGTAATTAAATAGTATAAAATATAATTATTATTGTTATTATGAGTAGGCCTCATTTAATGTCTTTATGATCGTTACAGAAATGGAAATACTGAATCATGACTTTGGATTGTTCCCACATAGAGTGAAACATTTTCTCAGTGCCGGAAATTAGCCCATTTAATGTTTTTCTAGTTTTGTAACTTTTAAAACCACAGAATAATGAAGTGATCTGACTTTATTGCAGAAGGCAGGTGTAGATTAAACTACAGCAAAAGTTGGAAACAACATCCAATCACTCAAAAATCTACTTTTATTTCAAACACAACGACCCACCGGTGGTCTTGGCGGGTTAGTGCTGCAGACACTGCAGCAGACACTGCAGAAGTCTGGATCTGCATCAGTGTCTCCGGTGAGAGGAGGGCTGATGTCAAACAGTAGCAGCTCTGTGTCGGTGTGTCCTCCGTCCACACTGAACACGCCGCTCCAGAGCACCGGCGGCCCGCCCGGGATCACGGAGGAGGCGAGGAGTCTGCTGCCTTTAGCACCGTCAGAGATGCTGAGGGTCGCGCCCCGCAGCGACCTGAGAGTCTCCGCTTTTTTGTTTTTGCCCTCGAGCCAAATGAGACGGACTCTGTTGCGTGTGTCACTTGATGCCACGTTAGAGAAAAGATAAATGGTTAAACTGATCTGAAATCCCTCCACAAACTCCGCACTGCCTGTACGACGTTCGATCGCTTCGGTAGAGGACTGGCCAACTTTGGAAAATATATTTCCGCGTTGCTTGTTATCCGTATTAATAAGTTGTACCGCTCCTGATTCCGAGAAGCAGCTGCTCTTTGTGGATTTGTCTTCGTATTGCTGTATGGCAGTCAGAATGTAAGTCTCGGTAGTTGTCTCCTCCACATTCACCACATTCACCAGGAAGCCGATGGATGCGCTGCTGCGCCTTGGGGATCCCACCTGGACGTGCTCCATATACTGCACATTTGAAATGTTCTTCAGGTCCAGCACCTCGCAGTAACCGCACTCAATCACACCGCAGCTGATCAGACTTTCAGTCTCAACAAGAGGCAATAACATGTTGACGCTGAAAGTTGCGTTCCACTCATCCGTCTCAGAAACCCGGGAAAACTGCTCATCGCCCGTCTGATACTTGCCCTTCAGGATTCCTCTCTGAGTCAGAGTCTGGACCAGAGTCAGGTCGTGGCTCAGCTGGTACAGCGTCTCCGCTGTAGCGACGTAAACCGTGTTGGTGGCCACAGCGAAGTGGCGGATGTCTCCATCAAAAGTGAAGCCTCCATTCTCCTCCAGGCACCGAGCCGGTTCTCCCCAGAGAATCAACAACAGAGCCGGCAGAAGGATCATCTTCTTGCAGTGATGACAGCAACACTCTCACACATAGACGGTCTTCATGGCACTCTGCTCTCCTCCACAGTGTCACCGGTGTCGTGCGTAAAAGCGCAGCGCGCGTCAGTTGAAAAGAGAAGTGCTGAAAGTGGGAAGGAGCGCGCGCGCATCGAAACCGAAAACAAACATTTTCAAATATTTCTGAGACATGATTTTGCAACATTACTGTTTCACACAGCTGTATTTGTCCCACTTTACCACGTTTGCAAACCAAGTCTATACAGTTTTAGTCTAACCATAGAACCCGTGTGTGCAGTATGTGAGTTCTAGACGATGACAGCCTCCAGCTGAATGAAAAGCGTTTGATTAATACACTTTCATCACGATATCGAATCTACCTCAAGAACCAAAAGTTATAAGAAATACACCAATTCTTAATCAGGCAACAGGGAGTTCTGATTGGGCCGCTATATACCCGTATATAAGTACGATCCCTATCCATAATTAGCATGGCACATTTGATTCTCATGAGAATCAAATGGGATGTTAAATGACCTGTAGATGCTGAGCATCTACAGGTCATTTAACATCCCCCGTTTAGCAGAGTGACAGTCTACAGTATGACTGAGTGTCGGTTACACAGAATTATCAGGTAACCATTTTAGACTAAAATATGCAACTTTCCGCATGTTGAAACAGCAAATTTTATATCCAGTGTTTTCTGGGTGACATCTAGTGTCAGCTTTGGGAAGTTCTTTCTTCCAGTTGAATGTCATTGAACAGTTGAATTCAAATAGATGTGACACTACTTGTTGGAATCATTGGTTACTACATTGACAGTGACGACCAGACAGATGGGACACAACACAAGTTTTGTTTACTACTGGCTCATAGAAATGAGACTGTCCCACATCACACAAATGTGACAAAAAGAATGGACTCTTGCTTTTGCACACCAAAGAAACGAGAACTTGTCATATCAGAGAGAACATTTTTTTTTCACCAATTGCCTTAACTTACGTTTTTGAATTTGTCTTCGTGTTACAGGCTGCTGCTTGGCTGGTTGGTAGTGTGAGTGGATGCAGGCGTTGGTTTTCCAGATAAAAAAGGGTAAGAAAAAGTTTTGATTATGCCTGTTGAGAGCATAGCCTACATTTGATAAATATTTTTTTCGGTACCCAAGTACAATTGTGTCGACTACCAAACAAGGGGGGCTCTAAATCAGGGGGGATTGATCCCACCTGGGTCACTAATTCCAGAGTTACTCCCTGATTGGCCACAGACATCAGGTGACAGAGTTTTGTCTACTGTGGAAGTTTTTTTTCTCTCACTAATCGTTTGCAGATAAACTTAATGAAATTATGTTTCTCCTTTTTGTGGCCGGTCTGAATACTTATTTGGTAATGCTTTAGATTACAGCCCCCAACGTAGGCTACCAATACTAATATGTAGGTACTGGGGAACAAGATAAAAAGGTATGGAATAAGGGGGTAACACTTGGGTTCTTACAAAGAACTTATATTGTAGTTTTTTTTTGTACCTAATGGGTACCTATACTGTAGTTAGTTTTGACCTATAGGTACCTAAACTGTAGTTATTTTTTGTCTACTGGTTACTTATACTGTAGTTATTTTGTTACATACTGAGGGCACCTATACTGTAGTTATTGTTGTACCTACTGGGTAGCCTACCTATAGGCTACTGTAATTATTTTTACTTACTGAGTACCTAGGCCTACTGTAGATATTTTTACCTACTGGGTACCTATTCTAATATTACAGGGTAAATGCATTGAGCAATATTCTGGACATTTAGGAGGAATTTAGAGATAAATTATACTGTAGTTGTTATGTCACTACTTTACATTCTATTAGGCTAAGTTTATAAGGTAGGCTACAGTATGACCATAATACTGAGCAAAAATCTGGACACCCGGCCCACCTTCTACTGCTAGATGACCATCCCGCCCACAAACGACCTGCTGATCTTTTTTTCTTCTCACAACTTTACGTTTGTTTTGTGGTCAAAACAATCATACTAAAAAATAACTGAGCGTGTTGAACGATGTTATAACTTTATGTTACCCACCAAGCATTAGCTAACGTTACTTGTCAACCAGCACATACCGTATTACTGTGTTGCAAAGTGGTATATAATTAATCACAAACTGATGCCGTGTGGCAAAAAAAGCAGTATTATGGTTGAGTATTTCTGTGACATTGTATGATTGATATACAATTACTCTCGAACGTATCATCTGGGTTCCTGTGTTTTGACGGACGTTACGAGTAACTAGAAGGTGAAAGGTTATATGACGCCACTGACAGGCAACTAAAGGAAACGTCCGGTGTCAAAAATAAAATAACAGATTTCTCTGGGTTTGAAGTTTGGTGGAAACATTTGGGAGAGTGTAAGAACACAACAAAAAAAATATACACAACATAGGTACTGTCGTTTTTAGACATTTTAATGCAGAAATGTTACATATTGTACCTTTTAAGGAGGAGGGTTCAGTTTTAGAGTCAGGAATCAGGTAATTAGGGTGAAAACAAGAGCCAATCAATGGTGAAGAAAGGGGAGGAAAGGAAGTGAGGTACAGGATGTGAGGAAAGCAAGTGCCAAATAAGATTTAAAAAAAATGGGTATCTTTAGTACAACAGTGACTAAATAAACAGTCTTACGAAAACACCTACGAGAACAAACATAAAAACAACAGATTATCTAAGTATGCTGGACTGTACCAAAGGTCATCTAACGTTACATCACTCTCAAGTCTCAAGTAAATATGAAGTTAAAGATGCCATATTATGCTCATTTTCAGGTTCATAATTGTATTTTAAGGTTGTACCAGAAAAGGTGTACATGGTTTAATTTTCAAAAAACACTATATTTTGTTGTACTGCACATCTCTCTCTCACTGCTCCAGCTCCTCTTTTAACCTCGTGTTCAGGTCTCTGTTTTAGCTGACAGAGTGAATCATCTTTTATTCTGTACTATCTTTGACTGCACATGCTCAGTAGCTCAGATCGTAGATCATGTCAGTTAGCTCCATAGACAGTAAAAGAAAGGTTGTTTCTCCAACTTTGGTCAGTTAGCTACAAGGCAGAATTAGCCGGGAGACTTCTTCTAAAGGAGGGCGCACATGTAAGTAGTTCTTTTGTAGATTATGGTGAACTTGTGTGTTGTAGCAGTGCTTTGCAATTGAGGACGAGCTAGCATGCTACTGCTAGCACTAGCATGCTAACGGTTGGGTTTAGCCCGTCATTTCGGCTAGTTACGTAACAAGCCGTGCAGATTTTGAACAGCTTACCCAGAGACTGAAGGCAGGAATCATTCAGAAACCCGTATCTCACTCAAAACAGCATGGATAGATTTTTTTTCCAAGTTTCTATGCGTGTGGAAGCACCAGACACACAAAATAACACCCCAAATCCCAGAAAAAGTGATTTTTTCATAACATGGGCACTTTAAAGCCAGCTGGTTGCAGTGACTTCCTGGAGTCTTGTCATCACCTCAAGGTTGCAATGGAAGACAGTTAAGTCACATGAACTCTGTTTCCCAAATCAGTTTGTTCAATCAAGTTCAGGCTGCATATTAATATTTTTTATTCATCTCTTGGAGTAAGTTTCCAAGTTTCTCAACTTTTCAATTCAAATATTCAACTAATAATTTGCAATCATACATCTAAGGTCAAACCCGGAAATAAAGATGATAACATCACAGGTACAATTTAACAATAACTGAGAAGCAGACCTAATGGAAATATGATTAACATTAAGGGGACTTTGTTGACTAGACTCTAGAGGTTTAAGACGCCGACCATTTTAATGCAACGTCCCCAGTTTGAGTCTCTCTAATATACTCAATACCTAAAAAAAATGCAAAAGTACCCTTTAATTATCCAAGTCCATAAACCCTGGTTTCTATGCCAGAACACACATTTGAATTATAGTGGCCAAGATACAACTACACCTGAGTTAAATATTAAAAGGGTTTAAGATACTGTAAAAGCCAAATACTAAAGAGAGCTGGAAGCCCTCTTACACTCCTTGTATAGTTAAGGTTGCTTCTCACTACATCACTTTGAGGTTGCTTCCCTCTACATCATTTTTGGACCAAAGATTGAACTTTACCCCGGTAGAATACTAAGCGTAATATCTATTTTGAGAATGGAGTAGCAAAACGTTCACAAGGTTTGGCGTGATGGTCCCAGCTTGTTCTGTTTAGCAGTGAGCTTCCTTTGCCATAGACAGATAGCCACCAATACTGAAAGACAAACACAATTACGGTTTTAATTTTTTTTTTTTACAGTTTCCTTTTTTTCTTCTTCTCATTTAAATGTCAGACAAATTACATTTAATCCATAAAATGGCAACAAAAAAGGAAATGTCTGATGTTTGACCTAGATGGGTTTTAAGGCCACCACCAGTGACTTTGGATGGAACCCGCAAAGATTGGATATTGGATTCATATTCAATATCTTCAGCATTTTTCTGTGAGATGATCTACGTATATCCTGTTCCCTTATCGCTCCAGTCTTGTATTAGTTGTGCGTTGCAAGCTCTTGTTTTGACAACTCTTATCTGAAGACTTTCTGCCTCAGCCATTGGTTTTACTTGCAGAAACAGACTCTCCTCACATTGCTTCCTGTTAGTAGCTATGAAGTAAAGACTGTTTCTACTCTTTCTGCTTTAAAGTCCTCCTTCAAGTACTACATATCAGTCAGGGTGAAAAAGCTTCTCAGTTTGTAATTTTTTACCACTAAGGGGTGCCTAGATTCTATTGAAAGTGGTAGAAAAAACAGCATTAAACAAACACAATCATCATCAAAAATTGTTACTAATTTTAGAGTCAGGAATCAGGTAATTAGGGTGAAAACAATTGTTAATAATTCAAGTTGAGGTTTTCACATAAACAGCCGGAGTCAAACTGATGCAATAAACGCAGTCTTCATCATATATTCATCACAGTATAAATCACTTCATCAGTCAAGCCTACTTAGTGTACTTACCCAACATAATACAGGGTATCAGCAGAAAACGCAGTATCGTAATGACCCGATGTACTAAAGATGGAGGTCCGAGTGTTACTGTCTTGTCACCATACCTTATCTGGAAAACAATACCGTCACAGCTATTAGAAAAGGAATTTTACACTGGGACATCTCACGAGAGCAGATATTCATTATGTGTATAATTACTACTTTGAAGTAAACATCACAATTTGAATGCCATTGCAGGGAAACTAATATACTTCTGAGGACTTTGCTGTGATATACTGTAACCTGGTGACCCACCTTTATCCTGTCTACAATCACAATAACGTTTCTGTTGTATTTCTGTATAATGTAAATTGGTGCAGTTTGAATGAAAGATTTACTTTTAAGTGCTGAAATGTAGCATCAGGTGTCCATTGAATCTGACAGATGAAAACGTCAGTTTCATTACTGGTTCCTTTGGTTTCCATGATGCAGGGGTGTGTTTCTTCCTCAACGCCCCACACCTCCAACTCTGCTGTGGTCATCTCCAGTTTGTCTGCCTTTTTCTGAAATAAAAACCCGAAACAAACACTGACCATTTATGTACTCAAGTCCTATATTTGTGCATGTGTGCTAAAAATATGCATTACCTGTATGTTGATGCGCACATAGTCCCCTTCCCTTGTGGATGTGAAGCTAGTGAACTCAGGCTCTGGATAGTAGGTCATTGTTGGCAGGCAGGCCAAGGTTTCATTGGCTACTTTCAGAAACACAGTGCTAGTAGAAATCCCTGTTTCAGCTGCAGGTGTGTCATAGGTGAGACTCTGCAATGAATAAAAATAATAAATACTCCTGTGTTTGTGTAATAAATCTCTGTAAATGGCATAACATGACATGGTTAAGATGGTTAAAGATGGGTAAACTAAGCAATGTAATGTGACATGACAATTATACAGCATAATACAATATAACAATGTGACACTGGTTGATGTAAAACAACAACAGATGCTAATATATCATAAGACATTAATAGGATGCCAAATAAGATAAAATATTAGATGATGTAACATACTGCAGCATAACAAAAAGAACATATCATAGCATGATGTGACGGGTAATGTGTAACGAGAGCATTATATACGACTTGCTTCACTCTGCAAGTTTTTGCATGTGTATTGAAGACTACAATGTAATGTATTATACTTAACGTAGTGTTAAATGACATAATGCTAGAATATTACATTTGATGTGACATAATATACTATAATTTGGCATGCTGTGATATAGCATGAGAATGTACTGTAATGTAGCATGCTACGATTTGACATGACATAATTAATATACAACCCCAAATCAGAAAAAGTTGGGACAGTATGAAAAACACAATAAAAAATAAAGTAGTGATTTCTAAATGTACTTTGACTTGTATTTCATTGCAGACAATGTGAACACAAAATATTTCATGTTTTGTCTGGTCAACTTAATTTCATTTGTAAATATACATCCTTTCCTGTCATTCCGACCTACAACACATTCCAAAAAAGGTTGGGACAGGAGCAATTAAGGGCTAGTAATAGGGCTGGGCAATTTTATCGATTCTGGGATATAAATCGATATTTTTTTCCCCAAGAAAGTATCGATTTTTAAGCTGCAAGTATCAATACATAAGTCCCATTCAAATCCCCCGTGTTTGCTGGTGTTTACCCCCGTTCACGTTGCAGGAAGAGCGATTTGGTCACCCAACCGCTAGTGTCGCTGTAGAGCGAGCAAGTTACCCGTACTACCTCTTCCTGTTTACGGAGTCAGGTCAAACTCTCTATGGTTGACAGATACATTGGTACAGATCGGAGAATATGCAGGAAACGTTATTACAGACGGACTAGACACATTACGTGAGCTTTGCCTGCACGGAGACCAGAATCTCAACCAGCGGTGTCGCTCGACGCTGCTAGCCGGCTAGGGGAAGCTAACACTTGCTGGCCACCTGTCCCATCAATCCTGCTTCCAAGTGTCCGACAACAAACTGGACTAGCTACATCCAACTTAAACGGAAGTCCCAACACAAGTTCACGAGTTCAGAGACTGCAGTGTTTTGTCTTTGTGGAAACATGGCTGAACAGCAGCGTACCGGACTGTCCAGCTACCAGGCCTGCTAGCCCTCCGAGCTAGAGATGCTCTGTCGCCGGTGGGCTGTGTTAACGTTCTCTTAATACATCCATGGTGTTAACACGGACTGTTGCAGAAATGAGGTGATTTGTATCCAACTAACTGCTGGTAGTTTGACTGTTAAATGCTGACCATTCCACATTCCACGCTAATTCACGGCCATTGTTTATTTTTCTTTTCTGCTTACTAGACTGGCTACCTCACATACTTGTAGGCCTACAGACCTTAAACTACTCGGCTAAGACCGGTACAGTTTAAATGTTCTTCTTAGTGACTTGAATTATTGGATGTTTTGGAGAAGCCATGGTACTGTGTTTACTTACCTGGTGGCTAGACTGGCTACCTCATATGTTCAGCGTCAAGCTAAAAAAGCTGTCAAAGAAACTATTCAGAACAGGCCACTTGCTGCACTTTTTAACTCTCCATTGTTAATTGCAATACTGCACTTTATTTACTTTTCAAAGGCTTGTAAACAACAGTTTGCACTCTTTCAATAAATGGAACTAATTTTCTCAACACATCTTTGAGTCATTTTGTCCAGCATTTGCAAGCTGTAGACTCGGTCCAGTCAGAGACATATATAGTGTAATTGATGTTTTTAGTTTTCAGTTCAATTAATTAAATCCAACTAAATGGAACACTCTCAAGCAGTCACCAAAATCACTTTGTCCCCTTTAAATCTTTCAGAAAATGATGTAAATATCGAATATCGAATCGTATCGTTTGCTGAATATCGTGATATATATCGTATCGTGAGCTGAAAATATCGTATCGTATCGTGAGATTTGTGTATCGCTACAGCCCTAGCTAGTAATCAGGTAAATTGGTTAAATAATGATGTGATTTGAAACAGGTGATGTCAACAGGTGATTGTAAATTGAGCGTCAGCGTCAGTTCTGGCAGGCCAGGTAGTCAAGACGCTGCTAACGCTATTGGCCATCAACATGGTCTCATCAGCTGATCTGCTCCAGCTGATCTGGATTAGCCCATCAGCTGGTCAACACCCCTCGCTGCTCAATGGCTACACTCAAACAGGGCGCCCTATTTAAGCAGATTCAGTTTGCTCCTACCTGCTCGCTGCTCGCTTCTCTGCCGTTTGTTCCTGTACGCTCGTGAAACCGCTCATGCTGTTGTTTGGCTCCTCTCGTCTGGTCCTACTCACCCTGCTGTTGGCCATGACTTCCGCCGCTGTCGAGGAGGATTCCTGGCAACTTGACTCCTCCGACGACGCCCGGCCGGTTCAGCCGGATTTGGGGCAGGATGTCTGCCCGGTTGACAATGCCGCCGTCCGTCGAACCTCTCGACGGTTGGCGAATAAATCCACGTCTCCTCCCTGCATTGGAGATTGGCCCGTGGCCAAGATACTAGAGACCTTGTTTACTAATGATATTCAGCCTCCAAGTGGCGCTTCTCACGAGGATTTATTCGTCCTCCTCTGTGACTCTCTGATCGTTCCAGCGGTCGACGTCCTGCCAGGGCCTCCTCCCCAGTCTTCCGGGAAAAAGCACGGCCAGAAGCGTAAAAACCCTGAGCCGGCCGCCAGGCCTGTTGCGCAAAAACGGGGCGGCGGCCTAGTTCGTCAGGGCCTTGGCGCTTCTTCAGCGGGTGACCCGGTGCTTATGGCGCTGTCTGACGTCCAATCTTCCCTCCACGATATGGCTGCCAGATTATCTGCGCTGGAAGGCTCCTCCACTGTCAGACCTTCCTCAACCCCGGTCTCCGCTCCTTCGGCATCCACCTCTGCTTCGGCTGCCTCCGCCGTCTCCGACCTGCCTTACCTGCGCCGGCCTCTGCGTGATGACGTCACCCCGGAGTTCGTTCCTCGACGGACCTTGGCTACCGCTGTACCTCTGTCCTCGGGCTCGCCTTTTTTCCCGCCGGCTGCTGCAATCTCTCATCAATTGAGGGGGCAGATTTTGGCAGGTAATGACGTTAATCTCGTTAAACTTCTGCTGGGTTCTGAGCTGTGTGAGCGGCGTGTTGTGGACTGTGGCGATGTATCTGTCGAGTTAAAGGATGGGGACCCGAGACTGTCTAAAACTCTGACTTTTCCTGAGTTCTGCGTTGCATTTGGTGTGTTTAGAGATGTAATTTGTGAAGTTCAACCGGCGCGCAGGGCCGAACTCGATACTTATTTGGCCATTATTTCCGACCTGGCTCTCTCTTATGGTGGGGTCTTGTTTTATGAATATCACAAGTCTTTTTCTGCAAAGGCAGCCATGTTCATACAGCGCTTCAACCAAAGACTGGACTGGTCCGTGGTCGACCTCGCACTCATAAGTCGACACTTCACGGGGCACCAAATCCTGTCCTGCTCCATCTGTGGCTCTCTATCACACTCTACTACCCTTTGCTCTAAATCTAGGCCTGCCCCTTATATGTCCCATCCTGGCCCGAGCCGTAATTCTGGCTCCCAGGTGAATCATTTTGCTACTCCTCTTTGCTATAATTTTAATGAAAATGTTTGTAGGATGCGTAATTGTAATTATCTCCATGTTTGTAGCTACTGTGGGGATGCCCATCCCAAGTCTGTATGCCCGAGGAGAACCCGCTTCCTGAAAGCGGAGCGAAAGAAATAAAGCCATCAACTCCCATCAACGTCCCCGAGCTGGGACTGGCATTGAGGAAGCATCCGAACCGCTGCTTTGTGAATTATTTATTGACTGGTCTTGTTCATGGTTTCTTTGCTGGTCTGCTGCATTTGCCTGCTGTGTCTTTCTGCTGTAAAAACCTGTTGTCCGCGTCCCAGGAGCCAGAAATTGTGGATGCCCTGCTGGAGAAGGAAGTTCAAAAGGGTTTTATGATAGGTCCGTTCGTTAGGTCTCCTTTTCCTATTTTTCGTTTAAGTCCTATCGGGATCGCCACTCGAAAGTATTCTGGTAAGAAACGTTTAATCATCGACCTTTCTGCTCCCCACAATGGCTTGGCTGACAGCATCAATAGCCTTATTTCTTTAGCCCCTTTTTCCCTGTTTTATAGCACTGTCGATGACGCTATCAATTTCATTAAAAAGGCCGGACGTGGAGCTTGGCTTGCAAAAGCGGATATTTCCGATGCTTTTAAAGTCATGCCCTTACATCCTTCCCAGTGGCATTTGTTTGGCGTTCGATGGCGGGAAAAACTGTATTTCTCGGTTAGACTCGCTTTTGGCTGTCGCAGTAGTCTAAAAATATTTGATACCTTGTCGGAGGCCTTGTGCTGGATTCTCCTTAATAACGACAGATTACCTTTCGTCCTGCATCTTTTAGATGATTTTCTCCTGGTGGACTTTCCATCCGCGAAATCGGATTCTTCTTTCTCGGCTCTTAAGCGCACCTTTTTTTGATTTAGGCGTTCCTCTCTCGGAAGAAAAGACCGTGGGTCCCGTTAAGGTTATTGAATTTTTGGGCATTACTCTCGATTCCGTCCGTATGCAGGCTTCACTGCCCCTTGAGAAATTATCCCGCATCCGGCAAATTATGATCGTCACTCAAAATTCTAAATCCTTTTCCAAACGGGACTTGCTCTCTCTTTTAGGCCACCTTAACTTCGCGATGAGGGTAATTCCTCAAGGCAGGTAGTTTATTTCCAGGCTTCTTGATCTCTCCAAATCTGCAAAGGCTCTCTCTGACCTTGTTATCTTGGATGCTGGCTGTAGATCTGAGCTGCAGTTTTGGTCTCTGCTCCTGTATAAATGGAATGGAGTTTCCTTTTTTCTTAATGATTTTATGGAATCGTCTGTGGCTCTTGAATTGTATACGGATGCTGCGCCTTCCGTGGGGTTTGGGGGGGTTTTCAAAAACGAATGGTTTGCGCGTGTCTGGCCGGTTGAATTGCTCTCCTTACCTGCCGGTGATTCCTCAACAGCCCTACTAGAGCTGTATCCTATTGTAGTGGCATGCATTCTCTGGGGTAAACATTGGGCTAGGAAGAAAATTCTGTTTTTCTGCGACAACGAAGCTACTGTTAATATGATTAATAAACGGCGCTCATCTGTCCCTTTCATAAATAGGTTCCTGAGACGTCTCACATGGTTGTCAATTTTGGGGAATTATCATTTTCACGCTGAGCATATTCCTGGTTTGAATAATCAAGTGGCCGATTCTTTGTCTCGATTTAATTTTCAGAAATTCCATCTCCTGTGTCCAGCTGCAGCCCAATCGAGCCTGGAATGCCCTCCTTTCAGCCAGACCATTCTAGATTGAATAACCCTCTCCAATCTTATGTGCGCTCTGCTGCGCAGTACATGCGGGGGGGTCTGGCTAGCTCTACATTAAAATCGTATGACTCGGCCTGGTCTTATTTCATCGCCTTTTGTGCTTCTTTATCTGTAGCTGCTCTCCCTGTCAATGTATCATATATTAGTGCTTTTATAGTTCACTGCTTTGAGGATCGAAACCTGCAGCCTTCTTCCATCAAAAGTACGGTCGCTGGCATTCAATTCCATCTGCGCTGCCTGGATCCCTCTGCCTCCAGTATTTTGGAAAACCCATCCATTCGCCTATTACTGAACGGCCTCAAAAGACAGTCACCACGAGGCAATGATAAACGTCTCCCTTTTACTTTACCTCTGGTTAAACAACTTGTAACTCAATTACGGAATGGGTGTTTTGGGCCTTACACCAATCAGTTGTTAGAGACGGTCATTCTCACAGCTTTTTTTGGTTTTCTAAGAGGTGGTGAAATTTCTTCACGCACATGTTCTTTTGATCCAAATCACAATCTGACAATTTCTGATGTTTCCCTTAATGATCACCATTTCACATTGTTTCTGAAACACTCTAAAACTGCTAGAAATGGTGAAGGTGTTGTCGTATACATTTCTGAGTCTAACACTGTCTTTTGTCCTCTGATTTCCATGTTGGCATACTTGAGGTGCCGTCCTGGTGCTGGTCCACAAGAGCCGCTGTTTGTCACGAAGGAGGGGAAACCAATGTCGCGAGCCTGGTTTGCTTCTCACCTGCGCCTCCTCTGCCAGTTCTGTGGACTGCCTCCAGATCGTTATACAACTCATTCTCTACGTATTGGTGCAGCAACTACAGCGGCGGCATCCGCTCCGGTTTTAACCCTTAAAGCCATGGGGCGCTGGTCTTCTGCTGCTTACGAACGTTACCTTCGTCCTGATGTTCGAGCTATTCTTGATGCTCAGAAGGCTATGAGCTTAGGTCCCTGATTGGTTTGTCTTAAATAAACCATTGTGCCACATCTACTGATCTCCTAATTTGTGTGAGCGTTCCTTAATGCTGCTGATGTCCCCTGACTTCTGCTAATTCATGGTGCTCATGAATGGTCAGGGGGTGTTCCCTTATGCTGCTGCTGTCCCCTGACTTTCTGCTAATTCATGGCGCTCATGAATGGTCAGGGGGTGTTCCCTTATGCTGCTGCTGTCCCCTGACTTTCTGCTAATTCATGGCGCTCATGAATGGTCAGGGGGTGTTCCCTTATGCTGCTGCTGTCCCCTGACTTTCTGCTAATTCATGGTGCTCATGAATGGTCAGGGGGCTCATCTGATTAACCGTATTTCCAAATTAATTCGTAAACTTATTTATAAATATTTCAATCATTAAATTTCATCCTCTTGTTTTCATTCCCAAGAGGATTGCAGGTGTGGTTTGTTTGGGGGGAATAGTTCAGCTCACACAGTCCTAAACTGTGTGAGCGTTCCCTAATGCTGCTGCTGTCCTCTGACTCTCTGCTATTTCATGGTGCTCATGAAAGGTCAGAGGACTCCCTGAAAAGAGCCATACCGCCAAAATGTAATTCTGAATTTATTAGCTGAAATGCAATTATTCATTAAAAATTTTCTAATATTTTTAATTGTCATGTGTATTCTTGAGTTTATGGACCTGACAGAAATTGAGCGTCAGCGTCAGTTCTGGCAGGCCAGGTAGTCAAGACGCTGCTAACGCTATTGGCCATCAACATGGTCTCATCAGCTGATCTGCTCCAGCTGATCTGGATTAGCCCATCAGCTGGTCAACACCCTCTCGCTGCTCAATGGCTACACTCAAACAGGGCGCCCTATTTAAGCAGATTCAGTTTGCTCCTACCTGCTCGCTGCTCGCTTCTCTGCCGCCCGCCACCTCCCCTGCTCCTCCTTGTCGTGTAACGTGGCATTTGCTTCTATGTCATCGTTGCTGCTCTGTTCATGTGGGGGAATAGTTCAGCTCACACAGTCCTAAACTGTGTGAGCGTTCCCTAATGCTGCTGCTGTCCTCTGACTCTCTGCTATTTCATGGTGCTCATGAAAGGTCAGAGGACTCCCTGAACAGAGCCATACCGCCAAAATGTAATTCTGAATTTATTAGCTGAAATGCAATTATTCATTAAAAATGTTCTAATATTTTTAATTGTCATGTGTATTCTTGAGTTTATGGACCTGACAGAATTATGATTTGGTACAAAAGCAGCATCCAAGAAAGGTCTAGTCCTTTAGGAGCAAAGATGGGCCAGGATCGCCGGTTTGCCAACAAATACGTGAGAAAATTATTGAAATGTTTAAAAACAATGTTCCTCAAAGAAAGATAGGAAGACATTTGCTTATTTCACCTTCAACAGTGCATAACATAATTAAAAGATTCAAGAAATGTGGAGGAATTTCAGTGCGTAAAGGACAAGGGCGCAAGCCTAAGCTGAACAACCGTGAACTCCGAGCCCTCAGGCGGCACTGCATCAAGAATCGTCATTCATCTATAAGCGATATCACCACATGGGCTCAGGACTACTTTGGCAAAGCTTTGTCAAGTACCACAATACGTAGTTACATCCACAAATGCCAGTTAAAACTGTACTGTGCCAAAAGGAAGCCCTATGTTAACAGTGTCCAGAAGCGCCGTCGACTTCTCTGGGCTCGGAGGCATCTGGGATGGACCATCACACAGTGGAAACGTGTACTGTGGTCAAATTAATCAGTATTTCAGGTATTTTTGGGGAGAAATGGACGCCGTGTGCTCCGGACCAAAGAAGAAAAGGATCATCCAGACTGTTACCAGCAATAAGTCCAAAAGCCAGGGTCTGTCATGGTATGGGGTTGTGTCAGTGCCCTTGGCAAAGGTAACTTGCACTTATGTGATGGCACCATTAATGCTGAAAAGTACATAGAGATTTTGGAGCACAATATGCTGGCTTCAAGAAGACATCTTTTCCAAGGACATCCATGCATATTTTAACAAGATAATGCAAAACCACATTCTGCACACATTACAAAGTCCTGGCTGCAGAGGAAGAGGATATGGGTACTTGACTGGCCTGCCTGCAGTCCCGACCTGTCTTTAATAGAGAATGTGTGGCGCATTTTTAAGCGCAAAATGCGACAACAAAGACCCCGTACTGTTGCCCACCTTAAGACTTGTTTGCAGCAAGAATGGGACAAAATTACACCTGAAACACTTCCTCACTTGGTGTCTTCAGTCCCTAAACATCTTTTAAGTGTTGTGAAAAGGAATGGCAACATTACAAAGTGGTAAATGCTTTACTGTTCCAACTTTTTTTGAAATGTTTTGCAAGAACCAAAATAGGAATTTAGTTTTTTTGAAAAAACAAACAAAAAGAAAACAATACAAATCATGAGGAACACATTACATGATGTGCTGTTGTATTGTCTGCAATGAAATACAAGTCAAAGTACATTTAGAAATCAGTATGTATACTTTCTTTTTTTATTTGTGTTTTCCATACTGTCCCAACTTTTTCTGATTTGGGGTTGTAAGACAAATACAGTATATACATTGTGGCATATACACACCAACCTGACTCTTCCTGTTCTTAGGAGGACTGACTTCCTGCGGGGCGTGGCTGTGCACGACCCCTTCCACAAACTCCAGGTGGGATCCCATGAGTGTGATCTTCCTCTTCCCACTACAGGACACAGAGCAGCAGCCAATCAGAAAATAACTAATTTAATACAGATTCAATACCATGACAGCCTGATATGACGGTAAAAACATATCTGTGACTACCACCTTTATATAAGGGTTACCTACATATGAGAATTTAAGTTTAAATCTATCATTGTGGTCTGTGGAAGCTTCAGTGTTCACTACAACTTACAACATGATTGGACAAAAACATGCTGAAAAATGTAAAAGAACAACATTAAAAAGTAGTGTAGCTAACATAGATGAAAGGTTGGAATGTGCTCAAAAACATCACTCAAATGTTGAGATATTCTGCCTCGGACTGAAGTGTTCTACTGGCTGAAAGACAAACCAATACAGACTGCTGACTAGCACACTAGTTCCTTTAAACATTTTACATCACAACCATCAGAACAATGAAGAGAGCACAATAGAAATATGTGTAGGCTTACTGGTGGTTTTAAGTGACAAACTTAAAGTTTACTTAAAGTTTCTGGCCTATGGTGAGTGGTGAAATGATGACATTGAGGAAAAAGCTCCGTGGTTCTTAAGTTAAAACTTATCGCCTCTTTATGTTAACATAATGGTGACAAATGAATGACTATGGTCCTAGGATTATTTCATTTTTTAGGTGCATCTTCCAGCTACATGTACATAAATTGTTTTTGCACTTTAACAAGCAATAGTGTTAAAGATGTTACAGAACAAAGGCAGAATGACATCTTCAGTTGCTTTATAATGCCTCACTATTGAAAAGGGACTGCAAATTCAGAAGCTGATCCCAGTGATGGTCTTGTTTGTTAATAATAATCATCATAATCATTATTCTACTGTTTCATAATAATGATTAGGTTGGGATTTATTGATAGCTGATTGAAGCTTTTCTTGTTCTACACTCCTCCACTCAGTAAACTTTTTAATATTTAGAATAATGTGAGAAATAAATCTTCACGATAAATAATTATTGTTAAAAGCATTGCCAAAAGGCTAAAGTAGTCATGTCTTATCCTCAAAAAAGCTTTCATCAAACTCTTAACTTGTGTGTTGGGAAATAAAAAATGCCAACAAATCCAGTCCTACCTGATCCAAGTGCTGCTCGGTACAATGTGGGTGCAGGATGGGGATGACCGGTAGGTGATTGTAGCATTGCCATGGCAACTACCGTCTGGGAGGAGAACACATACTTTGACCACGCCTTTATTATTGGCACTGGGAATGTGGAACGTTAATGTCACACCAGTGTTGTTCCACACAGGAGATCTGATCAGAGCAAACAGACAGACAGAAATCAGTTTTATATATATATATATATATATATATATATATATATATATATATATATATATATATATATATACACACACACACATACATACATATATATACACACATACATACAACCCCAAATCAGAAAAAGTTGGGACAGTATGAAAAACACAAATAAAAAAAGAAAGTAGTGATTTCTAAATGTACTTTGACTTGTATTTCATTGCAGACAATGTGAACACAAAATATTTCATGTTTTTTCTGGTCAACGTAATTTAATTTGTAAATATACATCCTTTCCTGTCATTCAGACCTGCAACACATTCCAAAAAAGGTTGGGACAGGAGCAATTTAGGGATAGTAATCAGGTAAATTGGTTAAATAATGATGTGATTTGAAACAGGTGATGTCAACAGGTGTTCTATTTCATCCTTACTGACCGCCAGAGGCAGTGCTTACACTGAATATATTCCGTATCGCGCTTGCGCAGGTCGAGTATTTATATCAACAAAGTCACCTGTGACCTCGGGGCGACCTTACCCAAAGTATTAAGTTCCGGTGTCACCCCGAGCTCATTCCTTTTTCATCTTCTCGCGATGCAGGTCGTCTGCCATCTGTGGCAGCATTAGCATATGCGATTATTTGATAGTTGGATTATTAATCGTTTCTAACAACTCGCCGCTTGTAGCCTTGCGATTTAGGTCGGAGTTGCGGATCTTTCGCCCTCCAAAGGCTGCGGCAGAGCTGCCCCTTTTCGGGGACGGGCACGGTGTGTCGCCGTTCGGCTTCTGACGAAGCCCCGGACTAGCGGACGCTCCGGGACCCACTTCTATCTTCGGTAAGATTGTTTCATTGTATACGCATTGTATCAGTGACGGGTGTGACTTCGCTCCCCTCTCCTATACAACTGTTTGTTAATGGCTGCGCGCTTTCGCTGTGCTACATGTCGCTGATATACTTAGCTGCCTGTTACTGCGCTACTCCTTTTTTCCTGTGGGCGTGTTCGCTCAGGTGCTAATGTTACGGTGGCTGTATCCCTTACCAGTGTAACTCATTCACCTACACGTTGTATTGTATCTGTGAAGGGTGTGTGTCCGCTCCCCTGTCCTGTGCAACTGTTTAACTGCGGCTGTGCGCTTTCGCTGTGCCGCTTATCCTCGTTCTTGACGTGTTCGCTCGGTGCTATCGTGTGCTAATGTTACCGTAGCCTTACCTGAGTACGTAGCTAACCCCCATTGCTAAAGTGAGCGTGTTCGCTCAGCATTTACTGTTTTCTGTACCTGTGGACACGTGTCGTGTTGGTGACGGCTTTATCCGACGGCTTTATGCCAGTGATGGTTGTGTTCTCGCTTCCCTCTCACTGTGTGTGTCGTTTCATATTGACTGCCAGTTAAACGTCAGGTTACGTTCACCTCTATAGTGTTTTTTGTCTTTGGAGTGCTCTCGCTCTGTCTGACTGCCTCTTGGCCATCCCTTGGTGGCAGTATTTCCTCACCGTTATTATGGATTCTCATAATTGCGGCATCTGTTTGGCTCCTCTTCAGAATGAGGACGGCCATGACCTATGCCCCCCTTGAGGTTGACCATCTGAGGGAGGGCCTCTCAGAGGATCCCTGCATGAACTGCAGCTACATGCCCCGTGCAGTGAGAGCTGCTAGACTGGCGGAGGTGGAACTCCTGGGGGGTCATTCTGACTTGTCTCTTTCAGAGCGGTTGTCCCCTGCCCATCCTAACCTATCCAAACGCCGGGCCGCGGAGGCTGCGGGTGCTCCTTCTGGGAAGAAGGCTAAAACTGGCGGGCTGTCCGCTAAAGTGGACTTGCTGACCGCAGAGCTGGGCCAAATGAAGTCTCTTCTTTTGGCCCTTCATTCCACTGCTGGTGTAGTTGATGCTGTTCCACCCACTCCACCCGCTGCTGAGCTTGCGGCTGAGGAGGATATGGTTTCCTTGGCGGCTTCGGCCACCCTCTTTACCGAGTTTGCCGAAGACGGACCCTCCGTTGCTTCGGGGCCTGGCTCTCCTTCCTCGGCCCAGAGCTCATTGGATGAGGCCGATACCGGCTCCATGGGGTCCATCATTCGCGCAGTGCTGGCGCGCTTGCAGTTGGATGTGGGGCAACCGGAACCGGTGCGGGCTAGTGCTTTCTTTAGACGCACTCTGGTCCCTGCTGCCTTTCGGGTTCCTCCGTCTGATGACTATCTGAAGGAGCTGCATGCCTGTTGGAGGGATACTAAAGCTCTCTCCCATCCTACTTCCGATGCCAGAACTCTGGCAGCCATGCAAGATGCTGCAAAATTTGGCCTAGATCGCATGCCAGCTGTTGAGCCGACTATTGCCTCACTCGTAGTTTCTCCTGGCGAAGCTCTGAGGCCGGATGCCAGGTGCCCTCGTCCCCAGTGTCGGGGCACGACGACCTTTTATGTCGGGCGTATGATACTGCGGCACGTATGGGCCGCATTGGCAACTCCCTCTCCCACCTCATGCTTGCCCTCTCAACTTCTTTGCAGCAGGCAGCTTTCGACGCTTCTGCCACCAGTTTCAGCGATGCTTCTCTGCAGGCTTTCGCTCTGATGTCTAGGGAACTTGGACGTCTGATGTCCACTTTAGTTTAGGCTCGCCGCCAGGTGTGGCTTGCACAGTCGCCTCTGTCTGAGACATGTCGCCGGACCCTCCGTGCTGTTCCGGTGGAGCCCGGGGAACTTTTCGGCTCGGCTGCAGTACAAGTACTTGAGCGGACTGTCCAGGCTACTCAGACCAGGCAGCAATTCACTGGTCTTCGTAGGGTCATGCCCCCTCCTGGTCAGCCAAGGGGGTCTGCATCTGCCCCTAGGGGCCGCTCCCGATCACCGGCTTACCCGAGGGGCCACCAGGGGCCTCAGCGCCTCAATGAGAGGCCGGTTTGCTACCCTCGTGAGCCTGCTCACTTGCCCCCTCCGCGGCCTCGGGCTGCGGAGCCTAATCGTCGCACCCCCAAGGCCTTCAGAGGCCGGGGGGGCAGACATTGAAGCCTTGGGGCCGGCTGTCGGTCGCTTCTCCCAGCAGCAGCTTTTCTGCTGGGCAGCCCTTGCTTCGGATCCTTGGGTGGTTTCCACCTTAGCCCAAGGGTACAAGCTTCAGTTCCGACGCCGGCCCCCATCCTTCAGCCGGGTCAAGATGACCATCATCAGCGACCCGGCAAAGACTCTAGCCCTGGTACGGGAGTTGTTTTCTCTCCTGTCCAAGGGCGCAATAGAACCGGTGGACCCCCTGTCTCAGCCCGGGGGGTTCTACTCAATTTATTTTCTGGTCCAGAAGAAATGCGGCGGGCTTCGCCCGGTTCTGGATCTACGGCGACTCAACACTTATTTGAAGGTGTTGCCGTTCCACATGTTGAACACAGCCGATGTTCTTCGTGCTGTTGCCAAAGAGGACTGGTTCACGTCCATAGATTTGACGGATGCTTATTTTCATGTTCCTATTGTGCCTCATCACAGGCAGTTTCTTCGTTTTGCCTTCCAAGGCAATCATTATCAGTTCACGGTCCTTCCGTTCGGTCTGTCCCTCTCCCCTCGTGTGTTCACCAGGTGCATGGCGGCAGCCCTCTCACCCCTGCAGTCGCAGGGCATAAAGATCCTGCCGTACCTGGACGACTGGCTGATTTGTGCACCGTCCAGGCTCCAGGCGGACCAGAACACGTCTCGCCTTCTGTCGCATGTGGCCCAACTGGGTCTCACGGTGAACTTCGACAAGAGTTCTCTGACTCCTTTTCAGAGCACGACCTTCATTGGCGTGGCTCTGAACAGCGTCACTATGACGGCCTGTCCGTTTAGGCGCATAGACGACATCCTCTGCCTCCTTCCTCTTTTCCGCGAGGGCAGGATGCTACCCTACGGCCATTTTCTTCGCCTCATGGGAAAGCTGACAGCTGCCTCAGCTGTCATTCCCTTGGGCTTACTGTCACTGCGTCCTCTGCAGAGATGGTTGAACTGTTTCCACTTGGATGCTAAGTGGCACAGACACAGACGACTCCAGGTGTCGCGACAGTGCCTGATGGCTCTGTCCCGTTGGAGAAAACGTTAATTTCTGTCGAAGGGTGTGCCCATGGGCTCTGTTCCCTTTCGACGGGAGACTGTCACGACGGACGCTTGCCTTTCCGGATGGGGCGCCGTGTGGCAACACCGGACTGCTCGGGGCCTGTGGTCTGCTCAAGAGGCTCGAGAGCACATCAATGTGCTGGAGCTCCGGGCTGTGCACCTGGCTCTGCAGCATTTCCTGCCATACCTCAGGGGACGGCACGTGCTTGTCAGGTCGGACAACACCTCGACAGTCTTCCACATCAACCACCAGGGGGGCACCAGATCCGCACAGTTGCTGCGGTTGTCCCAGGCTCTTCTGATGTGGGCTGCCCCCCGCCTGACCAGCCTGAGGGCAATGTTTTTGCCTGGAGAGCGGAACCAGGTCGCGGACTTCCTATCTCGGCGGCTGCCTCCGCCGGGGGAGTGGCGGCTCCATCCGGCGGTGGTACATGGAATTTGGGGTCTCTTCGGCAGGGCGGGGGTGGACCTTTTCGCCTCGGAGACATCGACCCATTGCCCCCTGTGGTTTTCTCTGATGGAGAGGAACAGTCCTCTAGGCCAGGATGCTCTGGCTCATACATGGCCGGAGGGCCTTCTCTATGCCTTCCCACCGTTTCCTCTGATTTTGCCGACGCTTCTCAGAGTCTTTCATCGGGGCCACAGGCTTCTTCTGGTGGCCCCCTTCTGGCCGGCAAGGATTTGGTTCTCCCTGCTCCACAGTCTCTGCTACGAGGAGCCCTGGCGCCTCCCCGGCAGGGCAGACCTCCTGTCTCAGCTGGGGGGTCAGATTTGGCATCCCGACCCCGGCCGCCTTCAGCTGTGGGTTTGGCCGCTGCAGGGCCCGACCCGCTGTTGATTGACTGCATAGAGCCTATTCTGAATGCCAGAGCAATGTCTACCCGTCTACAGTACAGGAACAGGTGGAAACTCTTTTCAGAGTGGTGTGCAACTCATGAGTGTGACCCAGTGAGTTGTTCTGTCCCTGTCATCCTGGAATTTCTACAGACCCTCCTGGATGGTGGCCGGTCTCCTTCTACCCTGAGGGTATATGTGGCTGCTATTTCATCGCAGCATGCAACGGTTGACGGTAACACTGTGGGGTGCCACAGGCTCGTTTCCCACTTCTTGAGAGGGGCTCTGAGGCTACGACCCACGAGAGCCCCAAGGGCTCCTGTATGGGACCTGCCCCTGTTACTGGACGCCCTGTGTTCACCTCCTTTTGAACCCTTGGCGCAAGCAGAGCTGAGGTAGTTGTCGGTCAAGGCTGCGTTTCTACTTGCCATCACTTCTGCTAAACGTGTTGGCGAACTACATGCATTGTCTGTAAGTGGTTCCTGTTTGAGATGGAACTCGGATGGCTCGGGTGTCACTTTGTGGCCTTATACAGCGTTCCTCCCTAAAGTGCTGGCACGCTCACACCTCAATCAGCCGATTCGCCTGGCGAATTTTGAACCCCCTTCCGGAGAGGGAGGTGGCGACTCAAGTTTGTTGTGCCCTGTCCGAGCCCTTAGGGCTTATATGGAC
The DNA here is from genome assembly GCA_023631565.1 of Gymnocephalus cernua. Lineage (NCBI taxonomy): Eukaryota > Metazoa > Chordata > Actinopteri > Perciformes > Percidae > Gymnocephalus > Gymnocephalus cernua. Next base: position 18,282,441 of record CM042447.1, on the reverse strand, counting down.
GCTACTGCGTGCATACGTCAGTCTGAGCAACTTTTCATTTGTTATGGTGGTCACAGGAGGGGCTGTGCTCTCTCAAAGCAACGTCTGTCCCACTGGATTGTGGAAGCCATTGCCTCTGCATACAGGGCACGTGGCCTATCCTTACCATCAGGTGTGAAATGCCATTCTACCAGGAGTGTCTCCACGTCGTGGGCGACTTTGAAGGGTGTGTCCTTGGAGGACATATGTGCCGCGGCCTCATGGGCGTCGCCGAGCACATTTGCACGATTTTCTAGTGTGAATTTTGCCACCCCCCATCCTTTGGGTGTGGTCCTGCGACCAAGGTCCTCTGCTGCATCCCTGTGAGGTGGGTACTCAGGCTTCCTCGTGACTTTGTTGGTATGAGTCATCCAGTGTAAGCACTGCCTCTGGCGGTCAGTAAGGATGAAATAGAACGAAAGTTACGAATGTAACTACGGTTCTATGAATCCTGGATGACCGCCAGAGTTCTTGGTCACTCGGAATCTTGCGGACCCGCGAAATGATTCTGAAGGAATGAGCTCGGGGTGACACCGGAACTTAATACCTTGACTAAGGTCACCCCGAGGTCACAGGTGACTTTGTTGATATAAATACTCGACCTGCGCAAGCGCGATACGGAATATATTCAGTGTAAGCACTGCCTCTGGCGGTCATCCAGGATTCATAGAACCGTAGTTACATTCGTAACTTTCGATTGTAATTATGATTTGGTACAAAAGCAGCATCCAAGAAAGGTCTAGTCCTTTAGGAGCAAAGTTGGGCCGATGATCGCCAGTTTGCCAACAAATACATGAGAAAATTATTGAAATGTTTAAAAACAATGTTCCTCAAAGAAAGATGTGGTACATTTGCTTATTTCACCTTCAACAGTGCATAACATAATTAAAAAATTCAAGGAATGAGGAGGAATTTCAGTGCGTAAAGAACAAGGGCGCAAGCCTAAGCTGAACAACCGTGATCTCTGATCCCTCAGGCGGCAATGCATCAAGAATCGTCATTCATCTATAAGCGATATCACCACATGGGTTCAGGACTACTTTGACAAACCTTTGTCAAGTACCACAATACGTTGTTACAGCCACAAATGCCAGTTAAAACTGTACTGTGCCAAAAGGAAGCCCCATGTTAACAGTGTCCAGAAGCGCCGTCGACTTCTCTGGGCTCGGAGGCATCTGGGATGGACCATCACACAGTGGAAACATGTACTGTGGTCAGATGAATCAGTATTTCAGGTATTTTTTGGGAGAAATGGACGCCGTGTGCTCCAGACCAAAAAAGAAAAGGATCATCCAGACTGTTACCAGCAACAAGTCCAAAAGCCAGGGTCTGTCATGGTATGGGGTTGTGTCAGTGCCCTTTGGCAAAGGTAACTTGCACTTCTGTGATGGCACCATTAATGCTGAAAAGTACATAGAGATTTTGGAGCACAATATGCCGCCTTCAAGAAGACATCTTTTCCAGGGACGTCCATGCATATTTCAACAAGATAATGCAAAACCACATTCTGTACACATTACAAAGTCCTGGCTGCGGAGGAAGAGGATACGGGTACTTGACTGGCCTGCCTGCAGTCCCGACTTGTCTCCAATAGAGAATGTGTGGTGCATTTTGAAGCGCAAAATGCGACAACGAAGACCCCCTACTGTTGCCCACCTTAAGACTTGTTTGCAGCAAGAATGGGACAAAATTACACCTGAAACACTTCATCACTTGGTGTCTTCAGTCCCTAAATGTCTTTTAAGTGTTGTGAAAAGGAATGGCAACATTACAAAGTGGTAAATGCTTTACTGTTCCAACTTTTTTTTAAATGTGTTGCAAGAACCAAAATAGGAATTTTGTTTTTTTGAAAAAAAAAACAAATGAGGAATCATGAATCATGAGGAACACATTAAATTATGTGCTGTTGTATTGTCTGCAATGAAATACAAGTCAAAGTACATTTAGAAATCACTACTTTCTTTTTTTATTTGTGTTTTCCATACTGTCCCAACTTTTTCTGATTTGGGGTTGTACATATACATACACACATACATATATACACACACATACATACATACATACACATACATATATATATACACACACACATATATATACATATATATACACATATATATATACACACACACACATATACATACACACACACACACACACACACACACACACACATATATATATATATATATTAGGGCTGTCAAATGATTAAAATTTTTAATCAAATTAATCAGAATTTTCAGTGGATTAATCATGATTAATCACTATTTGCAATTACACCTGAATCCTAACCATTTTTTTTCTGAAATGCATACCAAAAGATACTAGTGCTGTCAAGCAATTAAAATATTTAATCGCATTAATAGTTAACTCACTATTAATCGCAATTATTATTAATATTATTATCAATCGCACATTTTTATCTATTCTGAATGTCCCTTGATTTCTTTTTGTCCCATTATATTTTCTCATTTTAATTCTCTTATCAGCATGGAAAAGTAGATTGGCTTGCTTTGTGACTGTTTTTTTATTAAAAACAACATTGTCATATACGTTATGTTCAATTTCACACTAACATTCACACATGGATCTAATAATCTGTCACATAATGTAACGCTGTTACCTCGATGTTCCATTGCAGGTAGTACTGCAGATAGTCCTGCAGATAGTACTACAGGTAGTACTGCCTCATGCCTGAGGCAAGCGTGGCTCGTCCTACTGTCTATGGGCTCATAGCGTCGTCAGCGGCATAGCAACTGGTTTCCCGTGACTCATTTCCTGGTTCTCGTTCTCTTTCATAACCAACGTAAAATCAAGGAGAGGGTTTTCCTGCTCCAGGTTTCCCACCGTGGTCAGAAAGAACAGAGGAGACACTTTGTTTCTCTCACTGACTGTAGAGTCACTACTCGCTCGCTCTGAAGATAATCGCCGTCACGAGCCTACAAGCTACGCGGCTAGCAAGCTCAAACCGGCCGAGGCTTGTGTCTGTTTTGTTTCCGGTCTGCGAAATTACAAGACCCGCCCTTCAATCACTACTATTGGCCAGGCGTCGAAGGTAACGTAACTCTATTTGTTCAGGTCCTATCCCCTGACCAATCCACTATCCTCACCACTCGCGGTGAAATGCCTAAACCAAACCAATCAGCTGCTTCGTAGGGCGGGACATGGCGTGGCCATAGACAGTTAAAGAAGTGGACCAACAGATCCCGTTGCTCTCTCTATGCGTTACTCGTGCGTTAAAAGAATTATCGGCATTAAAATGGGTTTGCGTTAACGCCGTTAATAACGCGTTAAACTGACAGCCCTAATATATATATATATACATACATACACACACACACACACACACATACACACACACACATATATATATACATATATCCATACATATACACATATATATATACATATATATATATATATATATATATATATATATATATATATATATATATATATATATATACAGTGAAAAGAACACTATTTTTATATAGCTTTTATTAATGCCTTTGCCCAGGTCCGATTTTTCCTGCGATATCACAAAATGATTTTGATTTTTTTGCAGGTAGACGGTGCTACAGTAACACATTCTGACGGGTCACAGATTTTGGCGTAACACCAGAAAAGCCTGTGTTAGTGAGTATGCAGGTAAAAGGTAGCTGGAGATTTCTTTATATAGGCCTAATTGTATTTTAATTTTAGAAGTTCTCTGTTGTTGTAGTCAATCTCGGTCGGGCTTTCAACAGATGGAGACAATTACGGGATTGTAAATAATTCAGTAACTGTAACATATTCTCTTATTGTAAATTAATGATTTTCTGCCTGAACAAAACATTCATCGCAACTACATGACCTCTCAATAACGCTAACTCAGTAGTCTACAGTGGGGAATACAGCACCGTTAAAAAAAGACCTTTACGACAGCAGAAGTGGTAAAAACACTACCACCGTTGTCCGCTTTTTGGGGCAGCTGGAATCAACACAAACTGAAAGTTAATATAGCCATTTTAACGTCAATGGAAAACGCCAAGTGGTGTGAAAGAGAATTCATAGGGAATTGGGGGAAAACAACTGCGGAATCCAACTGCACTTACACTCTGTTACGTGATTATGCGACTGTGGATGTTACTGACGTAGATCTGCTACAGTGTTCCCAAGGTGGATAACAACAAGTAGTCTCATTGAGATAAAGACCAACTTTTTTGGAGGGAACATACCAATAAAATAAGCAGACCTTATGGATCAGCAAATTAGAATTTCACTGATTGTCTGTGGAGCAGTGGATCAGCTTTTACATCACAAATCCGGGCCTCTGGCTTTAGGAAATAGCAGTGCACATAAGATTGACTTAATATATTTTAGGAATTGGGAAATGCTAATGAGTCGCATAACAGGATTGTTCTATGAAATGTACATTTAAACAACCTCTAAATTGACTCACTCTTGTGGAGTGCAGTCCATGTCCGCTTGGATCCTCACTCTGGTCACAGCACTGAGGTTATAACCTGACAACAATGCATGGTTTCTGCCGTAGAAAGACACCACACTGGGAGTGATGGAGGAGAGCTCCGGTCTCTGATGGTATGAGACAGACAGACAGACAGACAGACACACACACACACACACACACGCACGCACACGCACAAACGCACACACACACACACACACACACTTAACTGTGAATGAAGTATTAAGCTCAGACTTTGAATGTGTGTAAGAGGAGGTTCAGACTCACAGAAAAGTTCATCCCTGACTCCATCATTTGGCAAACACTGTCCTGCAAGAAGCGGTGAAATTTAGCAGGTCTACATTATGGCTGCAACAGTTGTTTATGAGGTGAATTAAGAATAGCTTGACATTTGTGGAAATTAGCATAAGCAAAAGAGGTAGATGAGAAGATAAGCATACACTTCCTCTCTGTGCGTTCAATACTGAGAAAGTTGAGTGTTTTAGACTAGCTTACCACAAACACTAGATATGAGGAAACAGTTAGCCTCATTTAGGTAAGTTTCAACAACTCCCAAGCTGTAAAATGTACATGTCTGTTAATGGTGTAGAAATTAAATAAAAAATTAAATAACTTTGTTTAACGAGCAGTTAGCACAGACATCTTGTCCTCATACAGTAACTGAGCTGTGTCAGCTATCACAAAACCGAGTGGACAGTTAATGTATTGGTACTGTTGTGGTCAATTTAAATGTGTGTGCATGTGTGTGTGGGTGGTAGGTTTGTGTGAATGATTTGTTCGTTACGTCACCTGCGCACCTGTGTGTATGTGCTAATCAGCCAGGGTAGTAAGGTAATCACGGGTGAGCCAGTAAGGGAATCTAGGCTAGGAAGCCACACAGTTTTTCAACCTCAGCTGTGTAATAGTGATGTTTTTTTAGATCTCATCTGTTCGTTTTTAATCTTGCAAAGTCAGTTTTTTGTAAGTGTTTTTAAATACATTTATACAATAAAGGATTGATTATACGACGATGGAGGACCTCATTTGTTGCAACAGCAAGAGTTGGAAATGGCTTAAGATTACCTGTAGTGGCATTTTTTGTGGACAGATTGCCACTAAATTATGTTGAAAAACTAGCTTCAAAGGACGGAACAAAGGGATTTGCCAGGAAGACAGCGCGACGCTTCATTCATTCAGTGCCAGCTGAATCCACTTAAGGGGACGCAGATACAGCCTGCGCAAAAGCTTCGTGGAAGATTCACGGTAGGACAAAACAGGAATTGTTACAAGCTGTGTGGAAGAGATTGGCCTTCTCACAAAAGGGATACAGGTACATCCTGCTACAATTCATAATAAAGCCTTCAGCAGTTCTGCTAAATCAATATCAAAATGAGTGACGTGTCTGCAGCTGTCAATCAAAGTGAAATGGAACATGGAAGTGGTAAAAGATCGGTCAAACTAACGGCCAAAGCATTGGAATTAAAAATAATATCAAATCAAAAAGAAAGGAATAACAGGATAAAGAAATTATACAAACTAACAAAGGATGTTAAGCAACTGATGCTTTCAAAAGGAAATGTGTCTGAGGTACAAACAAAGTATGAAATGTGTTTGAAACTTTGTGTGGAAATTGAAGAGTTTCATGAGTCATTGAAACAAAAACTACCTGAGGATGAAATGTCAAAACAAAATGAATGGTTTGAAACCCAAATGCACAACAATAAAGTAATAATACAAAACATGGAAAAGTGTTTGTTTGACAAAAGGGATGATGATGATGATGATGCTGCACTAACCAACATTGCACCAGCCACCACTGTGGTCACTGATGAGTGAAGAGGGTCACAAATTGGAGCTGTGTCCCAAAATGGAGAAGAAGTTACACAGTGAAAAAATTAACTTCTTGAAGGAGAAAGGTGTTTGTTTTGGGTGTTTGTCTGTTGGACACATGAGCAAGGACTGTCATAGGCGTCTGTCTTGCAAAGTGTGTAATCTGAAACATCCTACCATCCTTCATATCCATTTTAAAGAGAAGAAATCCAATTCAGAGCACACACAGCAGGAAATATCAGGAAACAGTCGTGCAATTTCCCCCAAGACATGTGGCCATATAGGGGCCGGAGCACAGGACAGTGTCTTGGCAATTGTGCCTGTTCAGATTAAGGCTAAGAAAGGTAGCAAAATGCTAACCACATATGCATTTTTAGATTCTGGCAGCACAGCCACCTTTTGCTCTGAGCGACTCATGAGGGAGCTAAAGGTCAGAGGAAGGAGTGCCAAAATTCTGTTAAGGACTATGAATCAAGAAAAGGTTGTTAACAGTCATGTTATCTCAGGACTGGAGATAGCCGCACTCAATGCTAACACCTACTTTGAATTGCCAGAGGTCTATACCCAGTGTAAGATGCCTGTGACTCGTGACAACATTCCACGACAGGAAGAGTTAAGTGCTTGGCCACACTTAAGCTCTGTGGAAATTCCTACAATTGATGCTGAAGTGGAGCTGCTAATTGGGACCAACGTTCCAAAGGTAATGGAACCATGGGAAGTTGTACACAGCAACAACGAAGGACCTTATGCTGTCAGAACCATACTTGGCTGGGTTATCAATGGACCAGTGAGAGGAGGCAATGAGACTGAGATCAGTTGTCCTACTATCACAGCCAACAGAATAACCATTGCTCACATAGAGGAACTACTGGTGAAGCAATACAACCATGACTTCAATGAGAAATCATCAGATGACAAGCCAGAAATGTCCAGAGAAGATCTCAATTTTATGGCAATTATGAACAGTTCAGCTGAACTTAATAATGGACATTACTGCCTGAGATTACCTTTCAGAGAGGATAATGTTGTCATGCCCAATAACCGCCATGTTGCTGAGCAAAGAGTCCGCTGTCTAAAAAGGAAATTGGAAAAAAATGCAACATTTAAGGAGGAATATGTTAATTTCCTTGGAGACGTCATAGACAAGGGCTATGCAGAGAGAGTACCAGAACACCAATTGGAAGGAAAGGAAGGAAAAGTCTGGTACATCCCACACCATGGCGTACATCATCCTAAAAAGGGAACCTTGAGAGTGGTGTTTGACTGTGGTGCAAGACTCAAAGGGATCTCCCTCAACAGTCAACTACTCCAGGGACCCGACTTGACAAATTCTTTGCTTGGAGTTCTTATAAGGTTTCGCCAAGAACCTATAGCAGTGATGGCGGATATACAGGCAATGTATCACCAAGTCAAAGTGGCAAAACAGGATGCAGATTTTCTTCGTTTCCTCTGGTGGCCAAATGGTGAACTGACACAACATCTCACTGAATACAGAATGACTGTTCATTTGTTTGGTGCAATATCATCGCCCAGCTGTGCCAGTTTTGCCCTAAGAAAGACTGCTGACGACAACAGAGAAAAATTCCCGGCACATGTGATTAACATCATCAAGCAGAACTTTTATGTAGATGACTGCTTGAAGTCTATGCCTTCAGAGGCAGAAGCAATGGTCTTGGTGGGAGACTTGACAGCTGTATGTCAGTTGGGAGGGTTTCAGTTGTTGAAATGGGTCAGCAACAGCAGATCAGTGTTGGAGTCCATTGATGTAGAGAAAAGAGCCAAAGAAATGAAAGGACTGGATTTCGACAGAGAATGGGACTGCAATGGTGTGCAGAAACTGACACCTTCAGATTCAAGATGGCAGTCCAGGAAAGACCATTTACAAGAAGAGGCATCTTGTCTGTTGTGAGTTCAGTATATGACCCCATTGGATTTCTGGCACCTTTTACCTTACCTGTCAAGTTGATGCTGCAAAACCTCTGTAGGTTGAGCTACAGTTCGGATGACCTTATTCCTCAACACTACCAGCTGCAGTGGGTCAGGTGGCTAGAAGACCTAAAAAGGCTTAGCGTGTTCAGTGTGCTGAGATGCATCAAACCAAAAGATTTTGGAAAACTCATAAGTGCCCAACTACATCACTTCTCTGATGCAAGTGAGGATGGTTATGACACAGTTTTGTACCTGAGGCTAAAAAACGACTGGGATAAGATTCACCTAGCCTTCATTTTAGGTAAGGTTCAAGTTGCTCCAGTGAAGAAAGTGACAATCCCAAGGATGGAACTAACAGCTGCTGTGCTTGCTGTTAGAGTTGACAGAATGCTGAAAGCAGAGTTGCAATTAGAGCTGGAAGGTTCAATCTTCTGGACAGACAGCACAACTGTGCTAAAATACATCAGGAACGAGACAAAACGCTTTCACACCTTTGTGTCAAATAGGATCTCCATTATCAGAGAAGCCACTGTTGTATCCCAATGGAGGTATATTGACACAAAAAGGAATCCAGCGTCGCAATGAGGTGTCTCGGGGGTTGAAAGCTGAGGAACTCCTTACATGTTGCAGATGGATCCATGGCCCAGACTTCCTTTTCAAGAATGAAAGTGAATGGCCTATTAATATTGTGGAACCTGCTTCTTTCAGCTCTGATGACCCTGAGGTCAAAGGACAGGCTATTGTGAATACTATAGTCCTAAAAGAGTCACAGAATGCAACAACCCAGCTGATTACCAACTTCTCGTCATGGAAAAGGTTGAAGACCTCAGTTGCTTGGTTTCATCGGTGGAGAAAGGTGTTGCAGTTGTTGTGTCAGAAAAGACAGGAAATACAAGCGTGTGTGTCTGGTAATGGACTTGACATAACTGAACAGAAGAACAAAGTTGAAAAGGAGATACAAAGCTTCAAAGCTACATTGGGTGGTCAGACTTTGGCATTGGAAGATATTAACACCGCTGAAAGTGCCATTATTCAGTACTGCCAAATGGAAAAGTTCAGCGATGAAATAACTGCGTTGAAAAGAGGAACATCTGGAGTTAAGAAAAGTAGTCCGATTTACAAACTTGACCCAGTGCTGGAAAATGGGCTCTTGAGAGTGGGAGGACGACTCAGTAAAGCGGCAATGCCTGATGGCATGAAACATCCAGCAATTCTTTCTAAAAATCAGCACATCTCAACTCTCATTTTGCGCCACATTCATGAGCAATTGGGACATTGTGGAAGAAATCATCTGCTTTCCAGACTTCGCCAACATTATTGGATCACCAGTGCCAATTCTGCAGTCAGAAAGATCCTTTCTTCCTGTGTTATTTGCAGACGCTATAGGGGAAAGCTGGGTGAACAAAAGATGGCAGATTTACCAAAGGAAAGACTCCAACCAGATCTTCCACCATTTACAAACGTGGGTGTCGATTATTTTGGTCCTTTTGAAGGCAGGCCGTAGCCGCGTCAAAAGATATGGAGTTATTTTCACTTGCATGGCCAGCAGGGCAGTACACTTGGAAATGGCATACTCATTGGACACCAGTTCTTGCATCCATGCACTGCGCAGATTCATTTCAAGACGAGGCCAAGTGTCACACATCAGATCTGATAACGGAACCAACTTTGTCGGAGCAGAACGCAAATTGAGACAAGCTCTATCTGCTCTGAATCACAAGCAAATTCAAAACACATTACATCAATCTGGAGTAAAATGGACCTTCAACACCCCTATTGCTTCACATCATGGAGGAGTATGGGAGAGAATCATTCGTATGGTCAGAAAAGTGCTGAATTCCGTACTTCATCAGCAAACCACAGATGACGAAGGATTGCAGACTCTTCTGTGTGAGGTGGAAGCTATCCTTAATGACCGTCCACTCACAAAAACTTCAGATGATCCCAATGATTTGGAACCCCTGACTCCCAATCACATCATCTTGTTAAAAGGCAAACCTGCTCTACCACCAGGACTTTTTGACCTAAGTGATCTGTACACCAGACGGCGATGGAGGCAAGTTCAGTTTCTTGCTGATCTTTTCTGGCACAGATGGGTTCGTGAGTACATACCACTGCTACAGGAACGACAACGGTGGTTGAAGGACAAGAGGAGCTTTGTGACAGGGGACATTGTTCTTGTGGCGGACTCTACTGCCCCTCGTGGATCCTGGCTATTAGGAAAGGTGTTGCAGACCTTTCCTGACACACAGGGACTTGTACGGTCTGTCAAAGTCCTGACTAAATGTAACATACTTGAGAGACCGATCACAAAGATCTGTCTTCTGCTGGAGGCTGATTAAGACTTTTGTAATGCTGAAATCTCAACCTTGAGGTTACCTACTCCATGGATATTTACTCGACATGAACATTATTGACTGAAAATGCACACTTGCACTATGAACATTATTGAATGATTTGTCATTGGCTCCATTATTAATTTGGTGAATTGTTGTGTTATTATACAGTAACAATTAGGGGCCGGTGTGTTGTGGCCAATTTAAATGTGTGTACATGTGTGTGTGGGTGGCCAGTAAGGGAATCTAGGCTAGGAAGCCACACAGTTTTTCAACCTCAGCTGTGTAATAGTGATGTTTTTTTAGATCTCATCTGTTCGTTTTTAATCTTGCAAAGTCAGTTTTTTGTAAGTGTTTTTAAATACATTTATACAATAAAGGATTGATTATACGACGATGGAGGACCTCATTTGTTGCAACAGCAAGAGTTGGAAATGGCTTAAGATTACCTGTAGTGGCATTTTTTGTGGACAGATTGCCACTACAGGTACCTCATAGCTAGCAAGATACTGCTTGTAGATAAGAAAGTAAATAAGATTTGTTTTATGTTGCTGCAAGGCATTTAAAAAATGTTTTTAAACGTTTGATAGAAGCTAGCTGGTTTAGCCTGTTTCCCCTTGTGTTAAGGTGAATGTGTTATCAAACAGAACACAACATTTACACATTGAGGATAAACAGAGCTGTATTAGCATTCAGTTGGAGTTGTGTTTGTTTTCACCTGACAATGTAAGTCCAATATTTACTCTTCTTTAGGCTCTATTTTGCTCTCCACCAACTCCTGAGGGAAATATCGGGCTCTTTAGCTTTTAAAGGCTCTACTATGATAAGCTAGTTGTCTGCTGTTTGCTGCTGGACAAGTAATGTACAGTGGGAGAGAGAACTTAACAAAATGATGAATGAAAATAAAGTTGTCTTTATAGTCATATTGTCAATTTTACAAATGTCTCATAATTAATATGGTGATGTTGTGTTGATGTTCAAATGTAGCATGTGTGAATTTAGCATTTATATAGCTCTTGAATAAAGCTTGGAGAAGCCCATGATAGATAAGAAATAGATTACTTTCATAGCTCCTTGATTTGCCCAGGAGCAGCCGTTTGTGCTCCAGCCACATCCAGCCTCGATACACTGCCGACACCTGAAGATAAAACAAATCCTATCATCGGAATTAAGATCCACACCATTATAACGCTTTCATATGAATCACAATGACTTTAAAACCAAAGACCACAAGTTATTGTACAGTAATATCCAACTGCTCTTGGGTATTATTTTGTGTTGTGGTTAAACGTACAATATGTAACTTGCTGCCGCTAGGGGTCTCTCAACCAAAACAATGGATTGTAAACACAGACTTTGATGACGTTGGTAAGTTGCGTGGAATTATGGGGGTTGTAAACAACTTCGCTGATTAGAATGCATCTGTTCACGGTCAAGTTTAGCCACCCATTCAAATGTATTTACTTTATTGCACTTTATTCATGTCATTCTAATAACATAGCAGCACTTTCCCAACATAATGACGTTTTTCTTGATTCTATCTGTATTGGTAGCTGACCAGTTAGCTAGCTAGTGAGCCAGCAAGCTAATGTTAGCCATCAGCTAACATCACAGTGACTATCACAATATATTTCACATGTCACTGTCACCTTTTGGATAGTTTTACAGGGTTTGTTGTAATGCTAGCTAGCAACTCAACGAGGCTGAGAGACTGGTGTGGGTGGGGATTGCCGGGGGAATCTCCCGGGACGGCGAGCCGAGGACGGCCGATGTTCAGCAGCAGGACATCTCCAAGCTGCCCGGAACGATCTCCCCCTTCACTTTTCTTTAATCCTAACTATTCGTTTTGGTGCTTGTCGGGTTAATTTAGCTAACTGTAAAGACAGCTAAACGCGAAGGGGTGAGAAATTCGGCAGGGAGGAGATTTTCGGCACGAACACTGGTAGCTAGCGCTAACGGAGACGCAGCTAACACTAGCAATGGATGGCCACTGTTGCGACTCGGATCTGGGTCTGGGTCTGATATGGTCTGTTTCCCGACACTTCATTAAACTGCCGTTAGTGTCGTAAGCACCCGGCACCGGAGTTAAGTGCTGTATAGTACTTATACTGTATGGATTGCTGTAATGGTGGCTGTCTGTTGGCTGCTGTGGGCTACGCTACATGTCCCGGCTGTGTTGCAGCTGTCCCAGGCAGACAGACCGGGTGCTAGCTGGCTAAATTAGCATTAGATTAGTTGTCGATATATAGCTATAGCTAACGTTAACATTACTGGTAAACTCAGTGGGTTAGCCCAGCGCTGCTTTTATGCGTGGTGAAAACAATCATGCTACTAATAACTTTATGAGCGTGTTGAACGATGTGGTAACGATATAATGTCATCCACCAAGCATTAGCTAGCTAGCATTAAGTTAGCTACTTGTCAACCAACACATTGTAGTAACGTTAAACTGGATTGATATTGATATGTATCAATAAATAAGATATCTGCTGTATTACTGTGTTTCCAAGTGGCATGTTATCAATCACAAAATGATGCTGTGTGGCAGAAAAAGCAGTATTATGGTAGAGTATTTTTTTCTGTGACATTGTATGATTTACAATTACACTCAAACGTATCATCTGGGTGCCGTGTTTTGAAGGAAGTTATGAGTAACTAGAGGGTGAAAGGTTATATGACGCCACTGACAGGCGACTAGGAAGGAAAGGAAACGTGCCGTGTCTGAAAATAAAATAACCGATTTCTCTGGGTTTGAAGTTTGGTGGAAACATTTGGGAGAGTGTAACTACACATCTCAAAAAAATATATAACATAGGTATGGTCGTTTTTAGACATTTTAATGCAGAAATGTTACATATTGTACCTTTAAATAGATTAGATTTCTTCAGAATGGTTGTGGACTTACAGGACAGAAGTTGGCAGTCCCTTGATTTCAGAGCACTTGGTTAACTTCAGTTGTTCCAACAACTGCGTTGTCCCAAGTATAATTGCTGCTGTGACTGCCAGGCCTGACATGCAAATTATACATTAAATACTGCAATAAGAAAAATACTTTTACTTTATACTTTTCAGGGATACACGTTAATGCAATGCAACAACATATACCGTGAGGCATCTCAGATTTGTCAACTAGTAGAGATTTTTACACCTGCTGGATATTCCACACCAGGCCTTCTATTAATGTTGTGCTATTGTCGGCATGTTGCAAATCACTAAATACATGAAATATTGAATTTGCCCCTGTGATAATGCTAGTTTTTGCTGCCCATATGGCAAATCTTTAATTTGACTAGCCTAGCCTAGCCATGTCTTTGTGTTTGTTGTTGGCTAGTTTTTAGTGGGATTGTATTTATGTTCCCAGGGTTCTATGTTATAGAGCTGAAGATCTTTGCATAGAAATTAAGAAATTAAAACCGAACCCAATGGGACCTGACGGGTTTGGTCTTAATTTCTATAATTTTACACGGGCTCGGGCCGGGGTCGAGCTTGCGCTCCTGGTTGCGTGGTAAATGAGCAGTCAGGTGATATATTTTGATTAGCGCCAAAATGGATGCTGAGGAGGTGAAATGGAGGCTGGCCTCTGGAGGACTTATTTTATTTATTTGTTCCAACTTCCAGGTGGCCTATAGCCTACGTTAGTCATGAATAAATGATGTTAAAAAATGTATAAACGACTCATTCTTGACAAAAGGCAAAAGAGCTGTGTGTGTGCACATTTGAATAATGTCAGGCTGTAAACGCTGTCGATCAAAATGTACTTGTTGGGCTCATGCCAAATTCTGTCGGGCTCGGGCCTTTTACAGCGGCCCGATTACAGCTCTACTATGTTCCCCAGCTCACTATGCTCTTTTTTTTAGGGGGTAAAGATTTTTTTTTCCTCAAAATATTCTTTGGGCATTCAAAAGTCACTGACCTCCAGCAGGAAGTGTGCTATCAGAGACGATGCAGGTGCATTGTGGGAATTGTGGAGGAGGGCCGTCTCTGCTACAAAGCTCACTGGAACTTGCCGAGAATTGACAGGCGAAGTTAGACAGCGCCTTCTGGCCCACAGTCAGATGTGTCTGGATGTTAAGTGTGATCTGAAAGAGGAAGAATGTGAGTGTTTACAAAAGACAAAAACTGACAGTCCATCCATCGTCGTCCTCTTATCCGTGGTCGGGTCGCGGGGGGAGCAGCTCCAGCAGGGGACCCCAAACTTCCCTTTCTCGAGCCACATTAACCAGCTCTGACTGGGGGATCCCGAGGCGTTCCCAGGCCAGGTTGGAGATGTAATCCCTCCACCTAGTCCTGGGTCTTCCCCGAGGCCTCCTCCCAGCTGGACGTGCCTGGAACACCTCCCTAGGGGGGCGCCCAGGGGGCATCCTTACCAGATGCCCGAACCACCTCAACTGGCTCCTTTCGACGTGAAGGAGCAGCGGCTCTACTCTGAGCTCCTCACGGATGACTGAGCTTCTCACCCTATCTCTAAGGGAGACGCCAGCCACCCTCCTGAGGAAACCCATTTCGGCCGCTTGTACCCTGGATCTCGTTCTTTCGGTCATGACCCAACCTTCATGACCATAGGTGAGGGTAGGAACGAAAACTGACCGGTAGATCGAGAGCTTTGCCTTCCGGCTCAGCTCTCTTTTCGTCACAACGGTGCGATAAACTGAATGTAACACCGCCCACGCTGCGCCGATTCTCCGACCAATCTCCCGCTCCATTGTCCCCTCACTCGCGAACAAGACCCCAAGGTACTTAAACTCCTTCACTTGGGGTAAGGACTCATTCCCTACCTGGAGAAGGCACTCCATCGGTTTCCTGCTGAGAACCATGGCCTCAGATTTAGAGGTGCTGATCCTCATCCCAGCCGCTTCACACTCGGCTGCAAACCGATCCAGTGAGTGCTGAAGGTCACAGGCCGATGATGCCATCAGGACCACATCATCTGCAAAGAGCAGCGATGAGATCCCAAGCCCACCGAACTGCAACCCCTCCCTACCACGACTACGCCTCGATATCCTGTCCATAAATACTACGAACAGGATTGGTGACAAAGTGCAGCCCTGGCGGAGGCCAACCCTCACCTGAAACGTGTCCGACTTACTGCCGAGAACCCGGACACAGCTCTCGCTTTGGTCATACAGAGATTGGATGGCCCTGAGAAGGGACCCCTCACCCCATACTCCCGCAGCACCTCCCACAAAGTCTCCCGGGGGACCCGGTCATATGCCTTCTCCAGATCCACAAAACACATGTAGACTGGATGGGCATACTCCCAGGCTCCCTCCAGGATCCTTGCTAGAGTAAAGAGCTGATCCGTTGTTCCACGACCAGGACAGAATCCGCATTGTTCCTCTTCAACCTGAGGTTCGACTATCGGCCGAACCCTCCTTTCCAGCACCTTGGAGTAGACTTTACCAGGGAGGCTGAGAAGTGTGATACCCCTGTAATTGGTACACACCCTCTGGTCCCCCTTTTTGAAGAGGGGAACCACCACCCCGGTCTGCCACTCCTTTGGCACTGTCCCAGACTTCCACGCAATGTTGAGTAGGCGTGTCATCCAAGACAGCCCCTCCACACCCAGAGCTTTCAGCATTTCTGGACGGATCTCATCAATCCCTGGGGCTTTGCCACTGTGGAGTTGTTTGACTACCTCAGTGACCTCCACCAGGGAAATTGACGACAATCCCCCGTCATCCTCCAGCTCTGCCTCTAACAAAGAGCGCGCATCAGCTGGATTTAGGAGTTCCTCAAAGTGCTCCTTCCACCGCCCTATTACCTCCTCAGTTGAGGTCAACAACGTCCCATCCTTACACTGTACACAGCTTGGATGGTTCCCCGCTTCCCCCTCCTGAGGTGGCGGACGGTTTTCCAGAAGCGCCTTGGTGCCGACCGAAAGTCCTTCTCCATGTCTTCTCCGAACTTCTCCCACACCCGCTGCTTTGCCTCTTTCACGGCAGAGGCTGCAGTCCTTCGGGCCCGTCGGTACCTTGCAACTGCCTCCGGAGTTCTCTGGGATAACATATCCCGGAAAGACTCCTTCTTCAGTCGGACGGCTTCCCTGACCACCGGTGTCCACCACGGTGTTCGAGGGTTACCGCCCCTTGAGGCACCTAAGACCCTAAGACCACAGCTCCCTGCCGCAGCTTCAGCAATGGAAACTTTGAACATTGTCCACTCAGGTTCAATGCCCCCAGTCTCCACAGGGATGCACAAAAAGCTCCGCCGGAGGTGTGAGTTGAAGGTCTGTCGGACAGGAGCATCCTCCAGACGTTCCCAATTTACCCGCACCACCCGTTTGGGATTACCAGGTCTGTCCAGAGTCTTCCCCCACCCCCTGACCCAACTCACCACCAGATGGTGATCAGTTGACAGCTCCGCCCCTCTCTTCACCCGAGTGTCCAAAACATACGGCCTCAAATCAGATGAAACAATTATAAAATCGATCATTGACCTTCGGCCTAGGGTGCTCTGGTACCAAGTACACTTATGAGCATCCCTATGTTCGAACATGGTGTTTGTTATAGACAATCCATGACTAGCACAGAAGTCCAATAACAGACAACCACTCTGGTTTAGATCAGGGAGGCCGTTCCTCCCAATCACGCCTCTCCATGTGTCTCCGTCATTGCCCACATGTGCGTTGAAGTCCCCCAGCAGAACTATGGAGTCCCCCTCCGGAGCCCCATACAGGTCTCCATTCAAGGTCTCCAAGAAGGCTGAATACTCTGAACTCTTGTTTGGTGCATATGCACAAACAACAGTCAGAGTTTTCCCCCCAAAAACCCGCAGGCGTAGGGAGGCGACCCTCTCGTCCACCGGGGTAAACTCCAACGTTGCGGCGCTCAGCCGGGGACTTGTGAGTATCCCCACACCCGCCTGGCGCCTCACACCCTGGGCAACTCCGGAGAAGAAAAGAGTCCAACCCCTCTCCAGGAGTACGGTTCCAGAACCGAGACTATGCGTAGAGGTAAGCCCCACCAGATCCAACTGGTAGCGTTCCACCTCACGCACAAGTTCCGGCTCCTTCCCCCACAGCGAGGTGACATTCCATGTCCCCAGAGCCAGCCTCTGCTGCCCGGGTCTGGTCCGTCGAGGCCCCTGACCTTCACCGCCACCCGTGTGGCAGCGCACCCGACCCCAGCGGTTCCTCCCACAGGTGGTGGGCCCATGGGCTGGAGAGATAGGTGCCACGTAGCTTTTTCGGGCTGTGCCTGGCCGGGCTCCGTGGCAAACCCGGCCACCAGACGCTCCAGACGGGGGCCCCGGGCTTCCTCCGGGCAGGGTCTCTCTATCCCTTCCTCGTTTTTTCATAGGGTCTTTTGAACCATTCTTCGTCTGGCCCCTCACCTGAGACCACTTTGCCATGGGAGACCCTACCAGGAGCACAAAGCTCCAGACAACACAGCCCTCAGGTTCATAGGGACACCCAAACCTCTCCACCATGATAAGGTGATGGTCAAAAACTGACAGTCACAACTGAATATAGTTAAAAGCCTGTACGGAATCTTTACCTGGCCTGTGCCGTCCTTTACAACTTTGTAGGAAACCATTTTCTTTTGAGAATCGTCAGGAATGGATAACCAGTCTGAATCTTGGCAGTCATCTTCAAATGTGCAACTAGGAGGAGAAAATTATGTTTTAACCAAGTTCATAATTGTTTGAAAGTGTCACCTGCAGATGTAGTTCCTGACCTTTTTTTAGTGCCGCACCAGACGCAGTACGGATCCTGTGCAGACCAGCAGTCCTGCACATTTGTGTATGTGCTGCAGTTAGACACAGGTACACGCTTCATCTACAAAACACAAACACTTTGAAAGTATGGAATACATAAGGCATTGTAAATTCAAAATCCTTTAGTGTTCACCCGGTCTAAAACAAGTATGTTTATACATGTAAAATGCACCTACCTGGTTTCTAAATGGCAGGTACACATGTTTAAGATCCACTTGATCTAGATGCATTTTGGGAAACACTTGGCGGTCGTCAGTGGCCCTGTAGAGCACCCTGGGACAGGTGGTGTGATAGTTCTTGTCCACAGCAAGCTGACAACAACAACAATGTACCTTTGTTATGTTTGCTGTGTTTCAGTTTTAGCTGCAAAGCAAATCTGTACTGGAGAGAAAGACTTATCAAAATACTGTAAAAATAAAACCACTGAAATTGTGATTTTACACACAATGAGCTTCAGCCTAATTAAATCAATTTAAATATTTCAATACAGCTTTTTCCAGCCACTGAAATTATTTCTATCTATGAGAACATTATGCTGCTTCTGGAAAGTACGATATAATATAGATATGTACCCACCATCTGTATCTGTAACTTCTATAAAAAAAAAAAATGTACATCTAACTAGATCTGTACATGATAACCGCTATATTTCCTGCCACAGGTCCTGTGGTGACTTTGCAGAAGTATTCTTTAAAAAAACTCAAAACCCCTACACATACAAATTAATAATTGGAATGAGGTACAATACATTATGGTTATTAAATAAAATAGTTACAGAAGCATCTTTAAGCATCTTACATTTATTTTAAATGATCTGTATAATATGTAAAGAGTAGCTATCACTGTAAATCAGTTACTTTGTTTGGAACATTATATGTTACTGAATGATTGATTTCCATTAATGAATAGAATACATATCTCGTAACTTTTTTATACACACCTTAAGGAGCTGCCCATCTCCTGTCCCAATGAAGAAAACCATCCAGGCCTTCTGTCTCACTGCCAGCACAGAGGTCATGGAGTTCTGCCTGAAGAGCACTGCCTTGGGCTTCAGAGTCTTTGGAAAGAAATATTACTTTGAAACCAAAACTGTATTTATGGAATTCTAAAGTGAACAACTTCCAGATTAGACAAAAGGTAATGAGAGCACTTCATGTTAAAATGTCACTGTTCAAAGCTTAATTGGATACAGATTTAATCAAATTATCATTTTTGTGGAGCTGTCTCCTTCTACAACAGGAGGTAAAATTGAAACCATTACATCCATTTAACCCTCACATTAGTTGACCTCTCATGTCTCCCAGACATTACAACATTCAGGATCGTGCAGTGCTATACTTTTACTTTGTAAGAAGCTGGGCGACATGGAGAAAATGAAACATCAACATATTTTTTACCAAATACATCGATGTCGATATTGCAGCAATATTGTAGGGTTGACTGTTGGTGCTTTCAGAAAACATTTACATGATTTTTGATAAATAACCATCAGTAATGTGGATATAATAACTCAGTGGATGAAGGCAAATAATACAACAGCTAAAAAGTTCAAAAAGTTACATCACTTTACTATAATGCAGCCGTTAAAACCAGGAAAAAAAAACACTTGTCATAAGATATCCAAAATTTAAGACATATCTAGTCTCATATCACGATATAATATAGATATGTTGCCCAGCCCTAAGAAGTCTACAAAACTTTGGTAAGGAATGTCTGCCTCTATATTTAGACATTATAGGAATCTTTAAGTTTCTGTTCCCACACACCATCTGTAAATAAATCACCAAGAACTGGTTTTAATCAATGCAGCACTGGGGACAATCAATATTTAATTTATGAGTACAGTAGTATAATAAAGTGTAGTCTTATTGTTTTTATCTTCAACTCCACACAGATTTTGTCATAACTTTAAAACTTATTAGAAATGTACAGATCAAAATCAGGACCCACCGGTGGTGGTCTTAGCCAGTTAGTGCTGCAGACACTGCAGAAGTCTGGATCTTCATCAGTGACTCCGGTGAGAGGAGGGCTGATGTCAAACAGTAGCAGCTCTGTGTCGGTGTGTCCTCCGTCCACACTGAACACGCCGCTCCAGAGCACCGGCGGCCCGCCCGGGATCACGGAGGAGGCGAGGAGTCTGCTGCCTTTAGCACCGTCAGAGATGCTGAGGGTCGCGCCCCGCAGCGACCTGAGAGTCTCCGCTTTGTTGTTTTTGCCCTCGAGCCAAATGAGACGGACTCTGTTGCTTGCGTAACTTGAGGCCATGTTAGAGAAAAGATAAATGGTTAAACTGATCTGAAATCCCTCCACAAACTCCGCACTGCCTGTAGGACGTTCGATCGCATAGGTAGAGGACTCGTCAATATTGGAAAATATCATTCCGCGTTGCTTGTTATCCGTATTAATAAGTTGCACCGCTCCTGATACCGAGAAGCAGCTGTTCTTTGTGGATTTGTCTTCGTATTGCTGTATGGCTGTCAGAATGTAAGTCTCGGTAGTTGTCTTCTCCACATTCACCAGGAAGCCGATGGATGCGCTGCTGCGCCTTGGGGATCCCACCAGGACGTGCTCCATATACTGCACATTTGAAATGTTCTTCAGGTCCAGCACCTCGCAGTAACCACACTCGATCACACCGCAGCTGATCAGACTTTTAGTCTCAACAAAGAGGCAATAACATGTTGACGCTGAAAGTCGCGTTCCGCTCATCCGTCTCAGAAACCCGAGAAAACTGCTCATCGCCCGTCTGATACTTGCCCTTCAGGATTCCTCTCTGAGTCAGAGTCTGGACCAGAGTCAGGTCGTGGCTCAGCTGGTACAGCGTCTCCGCTGTAGCGACGTAAACCGTGTTGGTGGCCACAGCGAAGTGGCGGATGTCTCCATCAAAAGTGAAGCCTCCATTCTCCTCCAGGCACCGAGACGGTTCTCCCCAGAGAATCAACAACAGAGCCGGCAGAAGGATCATCTTCTTGCAGTGATGGCAGCAACACTCTCACACATAGACGGTCTTCATGGCACTCTGCTCTCCTCCACAGTGTCACCGGTGTCGTGCGTAAAAGCGAAGCGCGCGTCGGTTGAAATGTGCAGAGAAGTGGATGCAACTCGCTGAAGCGCGCACAAAGAAATGGTAGCCTAAAAAAAGATGCCTCATAAGCAGTTTGTAGTTTTTACATCAATGCATGTGGCCACGGTGATTTCACTACAGCCCACTTCTGGCTCGCGTTATAGATTTAGTTCCGGTCTAATTTACCACGAGTTTGAATATGCGGAGAAAATGTGAGTGCGCTCACGGACAAACCAGATGAGGGACGTTGGCAGTAAGTAAGAAGTATGCAAGTCCTAAGTAAGTTAATGTCACATTTCAAAGATTGACAGCAAAGGGCATGTCTCCTTTTATCGGTGTTTTGTTGTTGTTGTAGTTGCCCCCAACGGCGCCTTCCAGGCAGCGCGGAAATGGTCAATGTTTAGGGTTAGCTGCCTGGAAGGCGCCGTTGGAGGCTTAAAACACCATCGAGCCCTTTTTTCCTCTGTGTCTCCGTCTTCTGGCACAGTACATTCTCAGGATGACTGCCTTACCTATAGGCCAGAAAGCCTATCATCAGTGGGGGTTTATATTTGCTAATAACATGTTGGATTGCTGTTAGGACTTTTTAATTTTTTGAAAAAAACTTAATAAGTTGGAGGCCCCACTGCATTGACTCTGAGGACCCCCTAGGGGTCCCGGACCACTTGTTGAAGATCCCTGACCTAGAGTAACCTTAAGTTACAAGGTTAACTTTAAACCTTGTAACCTTAAGAAACATGTGGAGTTCTCCTAAATTTAGGAGCATTTTTAAACCAAATTTAATTTAACAGACAGTTTCAATTCTTAAGTTGCAAATAGGAGGTCAAGTAATGTTCCTTTTTTTTATTAAGTTTTCCAAATCAACTTAAATGTTGAACTGTACAGGTTCCACTGGCATCAAGAGTACAAAGAACAATTGAAATCCCATGCAGGAGCAGAAAACACTGACAAGTTAATTGAATGATTTACCCCATAAATTGCATTGTTCTGATGGAGTAAAACCAGTAAGTCAAATTCCAATTGAGCTTAAGGAAAGAGCCGCCCATGATAATGACTAAAGTGTCTATGGCCAGCAGAAAAACACAAATATCAGGTTCTCTCTGACTTCATGATATTGATAACATTAAATTGACAATAATTTTAGCCGTACTGAAATAAATGGTGATGAGGGCATTTTCGTCTAAAACCCGCTTTTAGATCATTGTAGTCACGTGCAATGTGATGTGTTAAATGGCTAGAGTTCCTCCTTGCGTTTTATCTTCCGGCCACTAGAGGTCGCTGTCCCCCTCAATGTGGAGATGCAGCGGCATGCAGCAGCCGGTCAGAGGCAGCAGAGTGTCGGGAACTCCAGCAGCTCCACTCCGTATATTTCCACTGACACTCCGTCTTAGGGATTCATTCATTCCAGTCAGAGCTGCTGTCCGGTCGGCCCACCCATCCACGCGTCTGTCCATCCAGCTGTTTATATTCCTCCTTCCATCCAGCTGTGCGCTGCGTCCGGGAAGGTCCGACGCATTCTTTTTGATCGGCGGACCTGACAACTTTGTTTTGTTCATTTGTTAATTCTTCTCTTCCCGACCAGCGTTTCTTCACCGGGAGATTATTGCTGCGTTCAGCGATCGCTGGTGAGTCTTCCTGCCGGTATTTTCATGTGAGGTGCGTCCCCTCCGGACACAGCACTGCAACACTGAGGTGTGGAAATGATCAAACCCGCGGTTAGTCGAGAAGGTTTAATATTTTATTGACAGTATGAGACCTTTAAGGAAGGTTATGCACTGTGGGATTCTCTCATGACATCAAATAATATTTCTATGATATCTGGTGGACATATTTTGTTTCTGTTTAAATTAAATGGGCTTGATATTCAGCTGTTACGTTTTAGTGTCTCGGTAATCTTTGTGTTTTTCTAAGATGAACAGTGCTGTAACATCTGAAAAGTTGAACTAATCTTTCCATTAAATGTGAAGAAATAGTTTTCTGTGATACAGTCACAATATCTCCAGTTCAATCTTCATGAATATGCAGTTTTATTTGACTCTGCTGCTTGATCACCCTCCACCTTTTCCTATTGAGTTCGAGGACTTAATTGGCATTCATGAGCAGCGCTGAGTGTTGCATAATAGCCCACATCTCAATGGGATTTAAGGTCAGTCCACACAAACCGGGGTCCAGGGGACTCGCAGGGGTCCTGAAGGAGGTTGTGGGTGGGATGCCAGCAAACGTGAAGATGGAGGGAATGAAGAGTAGATACGATTACAGAAACTTCAACATCCTCTAAATCAAGTTATAGCAACTCTCAGCTGACATGCACATCTCAAGATGAAGTGCACATTGGTCGCTATGAAGGGAAATGCTTATACTTACAGTGGTAGAATGTAAAGTACATTTACTCACTTAAGTTCAATTATGAGGTACTTGTACTTTTCTTTTTATATTACTCCATACTGCAACTCCACTTAATTGTTACTTTGTAAAGTGAGATTTTACATAGAAAATAAATGATCTTAATAAATATGATGCATACATAATAGTAATACAATCATATATTTACAATCCTATATAGCTCTGGAAACGGCCTTTCTGCATAATACTACTTTTACTTTTAATGCTTTAAGTTTTGAGTGGTAATAGCGTATGAAGCAATGTTTTTATGAGTGGGTCCCCATATTGTTTGAATGTAAATATAATGTTTGTTTAACTCCACCGGGCACCTTAACTTTATCTTTGTTGCAAATACTTCTGTACTTTAACTTGAGTAAAAGTTTGAATAGAGGATTTTTACTTAAAGTATATTTTACTTGGTATTTTTATATGGTATTTCTACTGTTACTACGGTAGGATTTGAATACTTTTCCCACCTCGGATAATTCATAGAACAGCTTGTTTTCCTCCCTCTGACAGTAGAGACAGACTAAAACTTCTGAGACCGGAGTGCTTGCGATGAAAAAGTTTGATCAAACAGGGCCAAAGTTTGTCAGCATGAGGGCGGTCTGACAGAGACCTGCCACCTCTGGTTGAAAACACTAGCAGTGAGTAGGACAATGTAGGATTCTTTCCCCTACTGGTCCCCCCGCCCAGAGCCAGTGCACCCGTTCACTGTATGTATTTAGATGACAGGCCTGTGGTTTGCAGGCTTTGTATAGCCTGTGGTGCAACAGGTCTCCTCCCATGGTTTGGAGCTCAGAGGTCTGTAATCTCCCTGAACCACAGCACCACCACCCAGATTCATTTCTCAGGGTAAAAATGACACAAACCCCAACTAGGCACACAGTGGAAAAAAATATATACACGTGCCTAGTTTGACAGTTTGGATGGGGTCCCTGTAGAGCAGAGGTCTACGGGTAAAAAAAGTAGGTTCATTTTTGGTCCATGCTTTGGGATTATGACTATTGATCTCATGTTTTCAGTTTAAGTCACAGAGACATTTCAGGTATCAAGAAATTAAAGTAGTTCAGGGGCGCTCTGGTAGCTCACCTGGTAGAGCTTGCGCCCCATGTACCAAGATTCATTCCTTACCGCAACGGCCCAGGGTTCGATTACGACCTGCAGCTCTTTGCTCCATGTCCTCTCTCTCTCTCTGTCTACAACCATTCTATCAATTAAAGGCCAAAATGCCCCCTCAAAAAATAAGTTAAGAGAAATTAAAGTAGTTCAACATGATGAAAACAAATCTGTACTGTACCGTTTGGCTGCAGTCTGAAAAGCAGCACCAGTTCTTTTAGTTTGCCAGTTGTATTCCAAGTTAGCTATTACTTACTTAGGTGAAACTTGTTTGTACTGTATCAGCAGTTACTGATTTTTGTTGTGGATTCTTTCTGTAGAAGGTTGTGCTAATTTTGTAACATGGTTACTACTTTTTGTGTTTAATGTAGCGACGTAGTTTGTACTATTTGTTTTGAATGCGTCATTCATTGTGACGATATGTGTACGTGTACAAGTACATACATTGTTTTGTAGACCAGACTGGTTGTTCTGCAATAGTCTGACTCATTTTATTGCACACAGAGAGAGACGACTACTCTGGGATAATGATGCGTCAGCCACTTCAGCCTCACTAAAGCCATTTATCCTGCGACTTTGTTACACGACTAAGATGTGCAAGTGTGCGTGAATGAGAGAAGGAGAATCAGGATGGTGGGTGGAGGCCATAAATGGCAAAATAGGAAGAGGAATGACCGTGTTGGTGGGGAGACACTGATGTGTGTGCCTCTTCCTCCTCTCTCGCTGGTGCTTCCCTGCTGCTCCGTGCGAGAGCGAGGGAACACTGGAGTGGTGTGTGTGTTCACAGTGATGTGTGAGATGTAAAACCGATAGAAAGCAAGAACGTAAAAGCAAGATACGAGGCAGAAAGACAGCTGAACAAAGTCTGTTATAGGAAAGAGCTGTACAAGCTGTTTATGTGGGATGCTACACTATATAATTTATATTCTGTTTACAATCTACAAGGCATTTCCAAGAAATGACTGAAGACATTCCCTCCACACTCGTTCTTTTTCTCTTATTGGTTGATTCCACCTCAAACCCTCTATCTTTCTGTAGCTGTCTGTGCAAATGTTGCAAAAACACTGTGCATGGGCCTACTGATTTAAGAGACCAACATGAAATAAGATTCAGGCAGAACTTGCCATTTTCTCCTTTACGGACAAAAGTTTTTAGATAGTCGTTGGTTGTAATTTTAAATCAATATGCAGCAGTTGCTACTTGATAGGAACCATCTGACCAGCAGCAAATTGGGGAAACTTTCTGCATGGGTAGATGAGAACTGCCTAAGGTGTGATTTAGGCACCAACAGATGTGTTTTGAACCCGTTCGCAGCTGGAGGATTATTGGATATTTTTCTTTAAAGGAATAGTTTGACATTTAGGCAAATACGCCATTTCCCTTTCTTGCCGAGTGTAAGATGAGAAGATGTATACGACTCTCATGTCTGTATGCTAAATATTAAGCAGCTGGTTAGCTTAGCTTAGCATAAACACTGGAAAGAAGCAGCTAGCCTGCCTCTGTTTGAAGATAACAAAATCTGCTTACCAGCACCAGACCGACACGTTGTAGGTAGGCAGATTACCTTTGCACAGAGCCAGGCTAGCTGTTTCCAGTCTTTATACTAAGTTAACCGGCTGCTGATCGTAGCTCCATATTTAGCATACAGGCATGAAAGAGGTATGAATCTTCTCATCTAGCACTTACTAAGAAACAGCATTAGCATATTTCCCAGCATATCTCAAATGTCAACATTTGAATGACAGACTGTCTTCCAAAACGGTTACAAATTACTGTTGTAAAATAAATAAGATTTATGAAGTTACAACGCTCTGGTTGAGGTTTGGTTAGGTTTAGGCCATAGACCGTTAATATTAACGGACAGAGCATGTGTGACGTCACCCATTGGTTTGTGGAGATCTGCTATGAGTCGTCGAGTTTGCCGTTACGGGCGCAGCCATCCTGGTTGCGGATGTGACGATTTTAGACAAGAGGGAAGAGTGAGGGAGGAGCCACGTTACGTTACACACTTTCACTGGCAATCACATCATAGCCACGCCCTAACCCCCCCCCGCACTTTATCGCAGATTTTAAAATCAACGATACCATAATTAAAAAAATGAACATCATTCGGTGTTGCAGAAGACTTAAAACTAGCGATTGAGACCATAAACTCATTATGAAGATGTTTACTGAGGTAATAAATCAAGTGAGAAGTGGGTCACTTTCTCAGACTTCTACAGAAACCGACCTCCTTTTGCAACCACACGTGTCGCCCCCTGCTGGAATTCAGATAGAATGCAAGTTTAAGGCACTTCCGCATTTGCAGCACTTCGCCGAACCGGATGCTTTGTCCATTAATATTAACGGTCTATGGTTTAGGCACAGAAACTTCTTGGTAAGGGTTAAAAGAAGATCATGGTTTGGGTTAAAATTACTACTTCATTAAGGTCAGGGGACTTTTGTTTTCATAGTTACAATAACAACCATCTGGGGTCATGCTAAAAAAAAAAAGAAAAAAAAAAGTAGCCTACACTGATGGTTGAGAACCGGAAACAAACAGCGTTTCCCCAAGTATTTTTTACGGCTGCTAGAAAACTTTGTCTCTTGAACATAAAAATGACTGTTTGGGGCACTGGCTGAAACGACTGATTCTGTCATTTTTCTTGGGAAAACAGTCTCCAAATGTACAGCATGTAGCACAGTTATTGCTATTTCCATAATCAAGGTGGCCCCGGAGAACTTAAAGATTACCAAGCTTTAGTTGTGGCCTACACTGCACGGTTAATTGATTCACCTCAGGTGGAAACGACTGTATGACCAGCTCATAAATGCTCAAAACACCTCAAACTGGAAAGACAGAACAAAATGTTGCTGTTACGGTAATTAAAATTACAGCACCACTGCAGTATAACACACTGTTTTGACTGTGTTGTCTGGCGGAATTGTGGCGTCCACATTAGTCATGATAAAAACAATAATATTTAAAGAGGCTGACGGCTGCCATGATGGCCCTTGCTGAGAGAGAGACAGAGATTGATGATCGACCTCCACTTGAGCCACACGAAGCGCCACACAGCCACACCATATATGGGCATGTGTGTGTTGGTATAAAAGGGAAGAAGTTAACTTTAATTCTGAGAGTGTGTGTGTGTGTGTGTGTGTGTGTTGCAGTGGATGAAGAAGCAAAGCGCTGGAAGTTTGCCACTTCATAACTTCAACCAGTGTGAAGCTGGCTAACAGGTCTCTGGCACCGACACACACACAAACACATTTTTCAGCTTTTATTTAAGCAGTCTGTTTTCAGTTTTCTACCATTTTTCTTTGCTATATCTCATTTCAACACAGGGATGAGTGAAGAGATTTTCTTGACAGCTACTGATGATCGATCATTTCTCAAACATGGCTGACACTTCAGCAGGCTATTTATTGGCTCTCACAACTGCCAGATATGTTTGAAAGCCATTTTTCCGTCGCATTTGATCACATATTGAGTCTTGCATTATGCGTGCAACACAATACAATTAACTATTTTGGAATTAGTGTTAGCTTTGGATTGCCAGATATCGTTCTGTGCCTCTTGATCACATCAGACGTTTTTGTTGAGTAGTTGTTTGACAAGAAGAACAAAAAGATGTTAATATGTGTTATGATGGAAATCTGGATTCTTAGCTGTCTGGCAGAAGCAATCTATATCTTGCCAAAACATGAGCATGAAAATGTCATACTGTACCTCAAGAATGTTAGGCAAACAGCATTCACCTTGACCATCGTGCAATTTCCATTTCATCCAAATCGGCTTTTATCTCTTAATCCACTTAGACTTTTCTCAACCCACAGAAGAGTACAATTTCAGCTGAACCATTAGCATCATGTTTTCATCCAACAACGGCAGCACTACATTGTCTGTTCACCTGCTCATTGATGCCTTACGTGCAAAATCTGAGATAGTGAAGCACTGATCTGACATTCTGATGGATGCAGATTCTGGCAGGTATTCAGCGTCAGTACTAACAGTCTTTAAGTGACACAAGGTTGACCTTGATCTTAAGGCCTGGTCAGAGCAGAAGGTGGCACAATGAAATTCACATGCACCTCTTATGATGTAATTCTAGAAGCTTGGTGACATAAGGGGGACTTGCAGGGCTAGTTGGTGAACTACTGTAGCTGGCGATACAACCGCTAACACACTGGTCAGCACGTAACTCCCACGTAAAACCACAACTCGTTTTTACGTTTCTGTCGAGTACAGATTAAACAAACAATAGTCATAACCCTATTTGCAGACACTGGATTCTTGTCATTACTGTGAGGTTGCTAGACGAACAGTGAGACCTGTTCCCCCTATTCCGAATTTGACAATATTCCGAATTTGATACAGGTCATGTAAACAGCATATTCCGGTTGGATATTCCAAATAAAGCCTTTTTCTGAATGCAGCATTTTCCGATTAAGACGTGGGATATTCTGGTATTATTCAGGTTTTAGAAGCATTCTTTGGACATGTATACAGCGCATTCGGAATATGCATCTCAATCAGGGTTTTTACTGCAGTTTGTTGTACAATTAGTGATTTAGTGAGCTTTAGAGGAGATGGTAGGAGGATTTTGTTACCTTTGGACAGAAGCAGGCAAACTGTTTTCAGTCCTTTTGCTAAGCTAAGAGGGTGCTTGCGATAGCTTAATATTTACAGTACAGAAATAAGAGTGGTTTCTAGCTTATCATCTAACTCTTGGCAAGAAAGCAAGATGTTTTTGTTGAATTATAAATAAAAGCCAATGACAATTAACGCTTTCGACTTGTGGCTTTCAATGTTTCTGCTGCATTATGGGTCAGGTCAACAGTAATCTCTATAAACAGATATGTGCATATGAATGCAGAATATGTAGGCAACAGGACAGGAGTTTGATAATGGAAGCGTTCTGGTTTCTGATTTGTAGTCCGAGTAGTATTGACCAATCATGTTTGAGTGGGCTTTGGTTGCATGTAGAGCAATCCGCGTGGAGAGCAAAAGAGGTGGAACCCATTGGCTGAAATACAATCTCGGAACCCATCTTCTGAAAATGATTGAATTTAAAAATGTTTTTAATTTGCATTCAAATGCAGAGGAACAATCCGTTCGTAGACGTCGTCTCTTATCGCAAGTTGCTAATTGGACTGTAAATGACTACTGCAAGGAAGAGTTAGCTATGGCCCGAATATCTGCTGTCTACAGTGTAACCCCCGAAACATTGGCCGTTGCCCCCAAAGGCTAAATCATGGTCAGACTGACAGTTCCGAGACTGGGTCTCAAATATTGGGATGACATGTGTCTCTATTGTTGTATTCTAGTAAGGATTTTCTGTTCTGAGACTGCAGCACCGTACAGCTCCTGAAGAGGTTTCTTCTGTAGTTGCACAGGTAAGCAGTGGATCAAATCCATGACCCTCCATTTACAAACACACTTCTTTAATCAGGCTGCTGCTACCACTGAAAACATTCAATAAAAACACAAGCCTCAGGTTTGTTGTTGTATTAGCTCAGTCAGCATTGCTACTTATTGGACATGCACCATTCTTGAGCCTGTGGATCATGGGATTCACCTAGAGTCATTAGGATATAGATTTCAATCAGATAGTATTTGTTGTCTGCTTGTTTTTGGTTAAAAGTTGGAAGGGTAGAAAAACAGAGTGCCTGAGGCAGAAGTTTACAATCAATTACCTGGTGAGATAACCTGCAGTTGGTTATTTTCATTAAACAGACCTGTGGTTGTTTTAACGAGCTGCAGTTGTGTTTTCCTTTTGAATGACTTCAGCTCTGTGTGTGCAAAATTCTGCACTCCCCTGCTCTCTCTGTCTTCTGCTATCTTCCTGTCACATCTCTCACGCACCTGCATGAAAAATCATTTAGAAGATCAACAACTCCCCGAAACGGACTGACACCGCCGTCTCTGTACTACATACTCAAAGTAAAATGTTTTTCACACACCAGACTGGTATCTGTTCTACAAAAGGAAGTTTCATCTGTTCCACATTACTGTGCACGTGAAAATATAAACAGACAAAATTTACAAAAATATTACTTTAGGGCTGAAATCAATAAAAAATGTATTAGTAAGAATATACTTTACGGATACAAGATATACAAATATGAGATATCACAAAATCACAAAACTATCAAATGATGTTCTGAGCAGAGAGGCGTTTTTGTATTTATGCATTACAGACAAAACTCCAATGTAGGAAACAAAAACTTTAATTACACTTTTTGTAAATTTTTTAAAAATTACAGTTTATATTAATTAATATTGAATAAGCCCCTTACATACACTGTGACTTCACATTTAATATTGTATTTTCAATTCACGTACTTGGAAAAAACTAATTTGTATTACAAAGGTAATTTCTAGAAGCCAGGGCTGCTTTGTTCTGATATACCCAACTATTAGCCTTTTCAGTCCAGTCATTCATAGCCTGACATTTCTGCTAATGTAAGTCCTGCAGCTTGCTGGAGGACACTGAGAAATAATTGTATGACTCACAAATGGAAGTGGGAGCTAAAAGTAGAAATACCAGCATCAAAACTACATATGCATTGTAACATATAAACTTGTCCTACATGTTTCCTCAGACGCTGCAAGGATGAATGGCTGACCTCGGAGCTCACTGATTGGTTTGCTGATCTTTGCTGGCCGCAGCTGCTGTCATGGCCAAAAGCCCAGAGGTGAAGCTGGCCGTCTTCGGCAGGGCGGGGGTGGGCAAGTCAGGTAAACTGCTTTGTAAAGTATTCAAATATTTTAAACGTTTGTGTAGGTCATAATGTAGTGTCCATCTTTCTTATTCTGTTCATTCAAAGTTCCAAAACTACAAGAAAGCTGTCTTTGACTGAAAACAGGCTGATTTGTACTGTTTATTTTGGTGCTCAGAATGATCATAAATCCCCTTGCAGGCAACATTTAAAAGACTTCAACTTGGCTGCTGGGTATCATGCAGGTTTCATGTTGTGTTTTGCCCCTTTCTACCTCATTTACATTGCCACTGTGAGTCTCAGCATGGCCTCTGCTTTCTAATGTTTTCCTCTACCATCCTGTCGGCATTTTTACACTCGCCATAATTTCTCCTCGCGCATAGTTTCTTTGCGTATTCAGCATTACAGTAGGTTGTTTTTGGTCTGGCTTAATTACCTTCACTCCCACAGATAAGTCAGTTGAGTCATTATCATTTGGCTTCAGCATTCCTCTAAGCTGCAGCAGCTCGGCCTCAGCTGTAGGTTTTCTCCAGTAGCTGACACAATATCGCAGACCATATGTTTCCTGCCGGCTGCAAATCAAGACAGATTACTTCTGCGTAGCAATCAGCTGTTGGAAAACATGCTTCGGGAGCTCTTCCATGTCGAAGGAGGCCATTAAAATGTCTGAGGAGGTCAGGTCAAGTATTGTACTGAAAAGTATAAATCTGCAGAGTTCATAACCTTCTGCTGAAAGGAGTGTGCTTGTTAAACATGGCAGTGAGGCTGACGATGTGACATGCACGTCTGAAACCTTGTTAAGAAAACAGACATTGAAGCTCCAATCTTCAATTTCTTTCCTTGAACTAAGAAGTGTACTATTAGCTCTGCCCATCTCCTCCTCACTTAATGAAGCCTGTCAATCCTTTATCAGTTGTCACCTGGGGTATGTCCCAGGTCGTCAAATTGCATCCACATTTCCTTCCCTTGCTTTTCCTCGTGTCTTAGTCCGTCCCACCAAGGAAGCATGGGAGAGACACAAGGCAATCATACTAGGAGAGAGGAAACAAGGAAATCTGCTTTAGGAGGGATGAGACGTCCTTTCCTCTAAAGCATCACGTGAATTTGTCAGCTGTATGGTCGGAGTTAGCAACGGCTTTCAGCTGCACGGTTTCCGGGAAGGCTGCTCTCGTGTTTCCTCGCTCCTAGCTGATCAGGGATCCATCCTTGTTCCTTGGGGCCGAAATAAGAGCTTTGACACTGCCTTCGCGAAGGAGGGCCAGAACGACTTCCGGTTCAGCCAAGGAGCGAGGATATATCAAATATGAGACTTGCGAAGCAGCCCTGATCTTTCACCACTGCTGGTATTTTGTCTTTTCTCCCCAGTATTTACTGTGATTTCCTGCTCTATGGCTGCTAACCTTGTGTTCTTCTTCTCTATCGGAAAGTTGACCACTTTGTCTAGGTGGTATTAAATATTCCTTTTGTAATAAGCAACGTCTTGTTACACTTTATCTAGTCTATATTGACGATGTTTCATTTCCGAGATTGTTCAGATGCTGCTGGAAATTCCGCCCGACGTCCCTCATTTTCAACCGGATGTCCGTTACCTTCCGCTTTCTTTGTGTTGCCATTCTAAACTTCGGTCGATTTATGAGGACTATGGGTAACTGCTGACATCTCAAGATATATCGAGCGCCTGCACGTAAGTGCCAAGCCAACGTTAATTTGCCCAAAACTTCCTGTGAGCGAAAAATGAGGGCTGAAGTCTTGTAGTCTTGTAGTGGGAACTTGCCATTAGATAAATCCTAACGTAAGCATGCTTATATGCCTACAATGACAATGCTAACATGCTCATGTTTAGTAGGTATAATGTTCCCCACCTTAACTTAGCATGCCAACAATTGCTAATTACCACCTAACATAAAGCACAACTGATCATCCTGTCAGACAGACATTGCCCACTATACCCTAGCACTCTATGCTCTTTTAGTGTCCTACAGATCACATCTGCATCCATCACACACAATGATCTGCAGTATATGCTGTGTCAGAGGCAACTCCACCCTGGCAGTAAAAATCTGGCCAACTTTTTCCAGGGTTCTGTATTTTTTCCTAACTTGTCAGCGTTATCATAAAACCACCAGTATTTGTTTTTAACGACACTAATTGGTCAAACCTATCGTGTTATTTATAACAAAACACAACATTAGGAACACACAAAAAATCATGTTCATCCATCTCGACTTTGGACAGCAGTAGGTGTGCACGTGAGATGGTGTTCATGTGATGCTAATGTTTCTTATTTTAGTTGGACTTTAAAGTATTTGTGCTTTAGTGGTGATCAGTCACATCCAGAAGCCGTTTGCTTCCCTGCTGGTTGGAATAAATGTGTTCCTAACAAGCAGGAGCAGACCTGCTGGGTGTCTTGGCGTCGTCGGGGAGTTTGCTGGACCCTTCGTGACGGTCTGACCTGGACTCCTACAGAGCCATCCAGCCCTAATAAAGAGCAGAGTGTATTAACTCAAGTTGGTTGTCCTGGCACTTCTCACCGTTTTCGTGTGTGTGTTTAGCAGGGACCAAGTTGGAGGTACAGTAATTGGACAAATTTATCTTATTTCCTAACCCCAGTTTCCCTCCGCTGAGTCAATAAACGTGTACACAAGCACACATGCACAGTAAGTTACTCCCAGTAAATAATGTAGCACTGGCGAGGTTTTGAGGAGTAACTTGAGTGAATACTCTGTCGAATGACCATATCTGTAACCATTTTATTCAAACTTCAAAACTTCCTTCTGCTCTACGGAGAGTTTTAGCGTCTTTCAGATGATGTTTGTTTTATTTTTTATTTTATTTAACCTTTATTTATCCAGGTATGCCGATGGAGAACAAATGCTCATTTGCAACAACGACCAGTTACATTCACAAAGTTGCACATTTGTCCAGTACAACCACAGTCAGATTGTTTTGGGTCAAGGGCCTTGCTCAAGGGCACCTCAGTGGTGGTAATGAGGGAGGGACAAGCGCTGCTCTTTCACTTCCCCACCCAAATTTATCCTGTCTAGCGACTTCACTATTTTGATTCACTCTTAGCCCGCTGTACACAACCTATTAGCACCAAACGGCATGCCAACAACGTTAGACTATCTGGTAAACATAGTGGAGCATTTAGCAGCTAAAGAGCCAGATATTTCCCTCAGGAGTTGGTAGAGACCAAAACAGAGCTAAAAGGAGAATGAATATGGGGCTTACATTCACGAGGTGGACAGAGACACTACTCCAACTGAATGCTAATGAAGCTCAGTGTCTTCCAGGGTTGTAAACAGGCAATGAACTTGTTGCGTACATTTAACATTACTCACTGAAACATTATGTGTTTATCCCTCAGGTCTTACAAACAGGTTGAATGCATTAAAGTATTGCAAATACTGCATGAGAAAGGTCTCATGTAATGTTTGCAGTAATTTAATAAAGTACGAACTTAATGTCATTGCTAATAAAAACTGACAAAAGGTTAGTTACTACATTGCTTTTATCATATGAATACAATCTGGCTGTTTATTGCTGTAAAAACATT
Organism: Gymnocephalus cernua; assembly: GCA_023631565.1. Taxonomy (NCBI): domain Eukaryota; kingdom Metazoa; phylum Chordata; class Actinopteri; order Perciformes; family Percidae; genus Gymnocephalus; species Gymnocephalus cernua. Next base: position 18,247,339 of record CM042447.1, on the reverse strand, counting down.
GACACGCATACACATTCACATAGTGAATAGTGGGCTTTAAAAGATAGTTGGATGTTCTTTTGGGAAATTAACTTCATGGGGGGGAAAAGAGCAGGCTCATAAAACCTCTGGTCTCGTCGCTCCTTAAACATTCCGCCTCCTCCCCTCAGCCTGTCTGACGGCCATAAAGCAGATACAATAACAAAGGAGTTGGCCAACATGTGTCCGACTCAGAAATACTACTGTTTACCACCTCCAACGCCGGGAAGGGAGCATGAATCTGCCTAATGGACATGTCGGTCTGGAGCATGATGTAAACAGTCATTCAGAGGGCAGTCAGGCGAGGCAAAGCCACAAAAACAAACAACTCTGGACAGACTGACAGCTTCTGTGTTGGACTGTGTGACGCTAAACATCTTAAAATCCTACTGTGGCTCTTCTGCCCTCCAATTCTTACTGACCAAACTGTGAAAGCTGATCTCTTCCTGAAATTAAATCTGAAACAGATACTTTAGGTTTTTATACTGGACGAAAACAAAGATCATATTCCTTTGCCATAAAAGCAATACGTGAAGTGACAAAAGCACCAGTTGGGTCTGCCTTTCTTTCCTGTTCATCACATAAAAAAGGTGTAAGTCCTGTCTAATCCTTTGCTGCAGGGAAATGCATTACTTTCACTTTACCTCCAAACTCCTTATTTGCATTTTCTGTTGATGAGTCACTGCCGTGTCACGGCAGTTAGTAAGAAACAAAACATTTATTATTATGAAAATGGCTTGGATTATCAGTCAGTTCTGGCTGAGGAATCTACGGTATCTGAGGTAACTAAGGTACCAATGAGGCTGAGCTTTCTTTTTTCTGTCAACGCTTAATTTATAATTTGCAGATTACATCCAATCTCTTCCTCCCCTCCCCCCTACCACCAGATCATGTCAAGACAAATCCCCAAGGCTCTTTAGGGTTTTGTACAGTACGAATGGACAAGTTAATAAATAAATAAATATACAAAACGGTGCAAATATACAAAGGTGCATCTTAGTTACCTCTTATGAGTTTCTCCTAATGTCAGCAATTGATTTTAAATTTGGCATACATTATCATAATGTTCAGTGTTAATAGGTTATGCAAATTCCACTGACCCACTAATCACACACACAGGGTAGGACATTATCTCAGGAGGGATGGACCTTCCACAAATGCTGACCAAGTCATGCACATTTTTTTCCTTATTTTAATATTCTAAAATTGTATAACATTCTATTGTATGTGGACCTCTAATTCATTTTAATGTAATACAGTCTACGAAAAAAAGACAACAGCAGGTCTCTAAATGGTTTTGACAATATCACATTGTGAGCTCATGCTAATGGCTCTGAAATAGGCTTCCTGCTGAAAGATGGCCCAGCCAATCTTTGACACTCAAATGATCATACTGCATCCGAAAATCAACTTCCTGGAAAGAAATCCCATTACATCCATCAGGCTTTCTGTGCTTAGCTCCTCGCTCTCTGCACCACCGAGCAATTAGCAGAAGGCAGAGGCTCTGGGAAAGACGCTTATGATGCTGCACTTTGGCCTTTGACAGCTGAGAGAGCCCACAGCTCTGAAGCTGGCTGGCTGTTTGACTCCTCTGATTACATTGTGCTCGTCAGACCCGATGAGCAGCCATAAGCTATGACTCATCGAATACATTATGCTGTGCCACAAGTGCTCTAATCAGCATGTCAGAGGTAGATTTTACTCTTTTAGATAAGAGAGCCGAAAAGGTTAATGAGTGGCTTTCAGAGCGACTGCAGTGATGTCAACGTTCAGTGACTTTTATGTACTTGAGTGTGTTACATTTACTTAAAAGGGATAGTTCTGAGGGCTGTCTGACACCAAAGTAAAGCGGTGAAAATATTTTAAATAAACTGATATTGTCAGTTTGTGGCCCCGTCCACAGCAGTACATTGCTTTTCTTTCGTGTCGATACTCCTGGCGGCTTCTCCAAACTGGGGACGTGCTGACCGCCATCTACTGTAGCTAATACTAACTATGGATAAGTACAAGTAATCATACAACCCCACTTTAAAATATCCAAACTATCACTTTAACTTAAAGACTTAATTATTTTTAATTGTGTAACAACCAGGGCCAGGGGCCTGTACTACGAAGCAAGATTTAGTGTTAACGAGGTAACTGTATCACGACGGTGGATTAGTTGTTACCGGGTTCAATCGCCGTGGTAACTTATGCTGAACACCTAACCTGGTCGGGAGCAGGTTATGTTGGAGATTAGAGATCAACCGGTGTAAAAGCACCGCCTACTGACCAATCAATACTCCATTGAATACGGCGTCACAGTTCTTAGAAGATCCATTAACTGAATGGGTGGAGTTCAGTGAGTAAAAATAAGAAAAAAAAAGAAAAAGCTTGGTGCGCAGAGAGAGAGAGAGAGGTTCGCTCTTAAAAGTTAAAACATTTAGAGACTGACAACCCTGTTAACATTCCCTGATGGATATTTTTATGAAAAGGTATAGCTTTTCAGTGGAGGGAATTGCGTATCTTTGGAAACGTTTTGAGCCGTGTGTTGCCAATGCGCTCATCGGTTAGAATTATGTTTTTATAATTTTTTTATTTGCTCCCATGATCGCTTCCCACTGCCAGGGTTGCGACTGAAATAATAGACTAAAGCAACGACAGTTTATGGAAATGACAAGTGTAATTCTGGTCAGATCTTGTGCCTGACTGATGGGGAAGTTATATTGATAAGCGTTGTAATTTTCGCATTTACAGCGTCTGCTTTTTTTGCCAGCTTTTCTTCCTGTTGTAGGAAGCAGCGACTGGATTGCTTTTTGCTTGTAAACCGTGTCTGTGTTCTTCAGATTTATGTAGAATTATAGTTTGCTCTTCTTATGTAAAATATGCGGCTCTGATAGATGTTTGCGATTGGTCACGAAGTGCAAACACCGCCTCTTTTATGTGAACGCGCGTGTCTCTAGATTGGGAAACCCTGGGTCGACTGAACTAGTTGATAACCGCCTTCGTGACACAGCTTATGCGGGACCGCGGTTGCTAGGGTTAATGAAGCCAGGTAACTGAAAGAAATCCAGGGCATGTTAAACTTGATTCGTAGTACAGGCCCCAGGTGTGTAAATATAGAACACAATATTGTGAAGTTGAACATGATTTTTGTGGGAGATGAATTGATGTGGCTGTAGTGTTAAAAGAACTAGTTTCAGGGCTATTTCATGCTGCTGTGGGTGTGTGTAATTTTTGTGACAGACAAGGAAAGGAAACTGCTTTGGTAAAGTATTTTCAGGATGGGATGGGAGGGAAATCTGTTGGCATTAGGAAAGAGAGGAAACCTCTGAAGCGAGACAGAAGTTGTAAGTTATTAATTCGTCACACAAGTGTTCAGAGTTTTATGCAAGTTGCCTGTAATACTGAAAACTGGCGTAGAGAAAGAAACGTCTTTGCATGTTCATTTAGCCTTGAAAATGAGCACAAAAATGAGAAATCGGGTCATTAAAATTGCCTATTTTATCACACGCAGCTGACAGGGGAGGTAAAGCTGCAGTTTTATGTACCAACACACCTGTCTAAATTAGAAATTAATTAGGACAACAAAGCCAAATTGATTGATATTTGCTCAGAGACAATTGGTATCAACATGAACGCTGTTTTCGGCTCACAGGAACTGATTGAAGAAGTCACAGCGAATTTAGAATGAAATAGCTTTTCACCGTGGTTGTGTGTTTTTCATGTTGTACAAATAGTTTGGATGAATTGCGATGAAATTTGTTATCCCTAGCTAGCACAGGAGGAGACCATTACGCTGTTTTCAGACAAAGCAAAGCAAGTTTTCATTTCACGTTATTCATATTTAAATTTGACTGCTGGGACATTTCTTTTGTCCGTTTAGTCTGTGTTAATCCACCTCAAACAGCCAGCAATGTACCAGAACGTGCGCTCAACTCAGATTTCTATCTACTTAAATCTCTAGCGCAAAAATAAGAAAGAAGCTGCGTTGTATTTATCAGCTGAACAGCGCCCACCCTCTCTTCATGCCTGGAGCTCCTCCAGCAAAACATCCGCTAGATGACGGGCACTGGTGGCGTGGAGAGGGCGCCGTTCATCTGCATGTACTGCACTGCTGTAACACAGACGGGCTCGGGCATGCTTCAAAGTGAGCAAAGTTAGAGCGGTGGAGATAAATGGACACTCCAACATTTAAAAATCCACTCTGCGCTCCTTTCAAAATCCTCGCGCTCACATGCTCTGTAATCTACCAACTGTTAACTGTAACATAGCTAGCAACTGACAGCCTCTGACTAAACTCAGCACTCACCAGGATCCTTGTTTGAGACACAGACCAGGTATGAATTGCATGTTTTTTTATTTCACCTACAACAATAGTCAACAAAAGAGCAGCACTTTCTGAATGGCAGGTAGATGCAATCAATACCTGTGTTACTGCAGCCTTACAGCTCTGAGGCTTCATTAAACTGTCAGATAACCTGAATTCCCTCTGCGTGCCCACACTGTGCTTTCTCCATCCTCCTCCACTTCCTCCTCCTCTCCTGAACGCAGCATCTGCTGCCCCAAGCTCTCTTTTGTCCTTAGAAAGGATCAGGGTGTCTTTGCCATTCACCTCATCTCTGAGCTAAAGGCCATCTTTCAGTTTCCAAACCTCCCCACAGTGTTTCTATTCACCTGGCACACACACAGGCTTAACTGAAGAAAGGATGTATTTCTGGAGTGGAGTTGCCGGTAGCCAATTTTCTGTGCCTCTAGACAGTAAAAAATATCAGCAAATTAATCAGACTTCAGAATCCAGACACACACAAAGACGCAGCGTACCCATAAAAGGGAAATGATAGTGTCACAGGAAGGTGGGCTTCATGAGTGGTCGTGTTTATTTCTTCTGTTGAATTATTTTTAGAGCACACCTTTCGACTCTCATCAGCCCCCACATGTTGTCCATTCACCACCCGTGTACTCGGCCGCTGTCCTTGTCCAATGTGTGAGTCATCGCTGGTTATTTACCGCCTTGCTTTTAACAATCTTACTCTCTGGACATCAGCAGCAGTTTTAAAAATTCATAATAGAGCCATTAAGTATTTTTTTTTATTTGCTTCTGAAGGCGCATTATCAGCCGAGGTTCAGGTTAACATTTTATATTCAGGGTCACTTCCAGCGATATTTGATTTATTCAACACGGTTCTCTCCCACGTCAAACTCTTTTTTTCTCTTCAGATCAGTTATGCTTTGTGCTTTCCTGTAAATCATCTCCAAACTTGAATGTTAAGCTTTACTCTGCATTCATGCATGTCTTCTGGAAGGCATTACAAGATTAAGAGATTCCCTCCAACAACCTTTCAGTATCAGTGAGTAATGGCACATTGTCACAGCCTACGCAGACTCAGTTTCTGTCCACATGACAACAACCTCACAATCCTGCAAAAAAAACAGGATCAGTCAAGACTGTCCTCACATTAAAAAGGTCAGCATTGGTGCCATCAGGACAATAGACAGAGTTAAACATTACTTCCAACCCAGCTTCACATGTTCAGTTTACTAGAAGCCCTGGTGGAAACTAGGTATCGTGAAAAGTGCAAAAAAAACAAACAGATTTTCTAAGCCAAAAACTCGAAGTAACACAATTGACAAAATGTCTACAGTGATGACGTGAACATTTCCTTTTCAACTGTGATGTTTACTGTAGCTGCGGTGTGAACAAGGCCATTTTTTAAAAGCTACAATACCCAGGTTCTTCATGGTGAAAGAAATGTACTTCACCTTTTCCCCAGCTGCTCTTTGTACACAGAGCTTCACCTTCATATGTGTAATCACAGTGAAGATCTCTCTCTAAGGTGTGGTTGCAACAGCATCTCGGCACTCATCGGTCTCACAGATGGCTCTCGATGAATAGAGCCGTGATGCTATTGTTAGAAACTAAATTAAAGGGATGAATGTGGTGTTAAAATGCTCACGCCCTTCCCATTCTAACCCCACAACTGCGATCTTCTGTCCTTCAGAGATGTGAAATCAAAGACTCCCTGGTGTCCCATTTTTGCAGAGGCGCGGGGCCCTGAGGAGAATGACTCTCTCTCTCTCTCTCTGTCATTGTGTGGTCATGGAGCTTGTCCAAAGTGGAGGGGGGTTGGTCTAACCTTTACTGTCGTTCAAAGTAAACTTGATACATACAGTGACTTGTGTTCAAACAAAGAGACATCCATTTTTCTAGTGCGAAGGCAAAGTATATTCAAGCAGAGGTTAATTAAAAAAGCTGAAGGCACACTAACGCTTTTCAGAGGGTGAACAAACAACTTTGAGCTTAAAGTGAGTGAGTCAGCAATGCAAAAAACTGGCTGCATGACAATTATTAGTATTTGCCAAGCTCCAAAAACAGCTTGTTCGTCACAGCTCCCACGGTTAGCTTCAACTTTTGCTTGTTTTTGTTTTTGTTGGTTCTCTTTCTCGATGCAGTTTGGCTACGTTTACCATATGTTGTGTGATCCTCTGGACTGTTCCTCTCCACAAACTTTTAAATTTGAAAGAAGTGATTTAGTTTTAAAAATCAAACTGCTGAAATAAAGTAAATTGCTAATCAATCCATTCAATAGCATTTAAAAAAAAAAAAGAATCTATGATGTGCTTATATGATATTGTCTTCATTTCCCAGTGATGGAGCTACTTGCAGGACAGAAATAATTTCATTATGCGATCTCAGTGGAGCTCAGTGCAGTTATTATCAAAAGAAAAGTAGAGGACTCACAGTAGACTTATTGACTAACAACAGCAGACCATCCAATTATTTTTCAAACTTGCAGTCTTCAGACTCAACCGACCAAGTGACATCACTTGAGGCAATTTATCAGATTTCAAAACAGATATTCATCATCACAAAAGGCTTTAGGCAACTTTGATCACATGTGCAGTAGTAATCCTGAACACACACACACACAACTTCCCCGGGTAGAGTTTTTCAGTCGTTTCTCCACAAAGACATTAAATGCCTAAGACAGTGAAAAATTATGATTTTTATTGTTAACATTAACGTGTCAGCAAATTATCGGTCTCCACCAACTCCTTATATTAAAATATTTGGCTCTTCAGCAGCTAAATGACCCATTTTCTTTAGTGGCTAGTTGCCAACTTTGTCTGTCTGCCGTTTGGTGCTGAACAGGTTGTGTACAATATGTCTAAGTCATTTCTAATCATAGTTAATATGATTTAAACAATTTAAAATAACTATCAATATCATACATGCCTTTAATTATACATGTATATGTATAAGGCAATCCAAATTCCAGTGCTCTGGAAGTTACAGTGCTCTGTTCATTTTCTACCAATCTGTCAGAACAATGCAAAGATTGTCTTTTTTTACAAACAATACCAGCAAAACTAATAACACTGCTCATGACTGTAGGAAGTCCCTCAGTATTAGAGATTTATAGAGTAAAACACTGCGCCTGACGGCTTAATTGCAGTTTGATTTATTATGAGAACTTGGCTTGAGGCGGCAAATCTGATCTCGCAGAAATGCCATTCTGCGACGCAGAGAATGTGTTTATTGCACAACTAATTTGAATGGTAGGCTATCTGCCAGCCTAAAACTGGAGGCTGCTCACACTTCAATTAAAAGAGATAGATTCATTTTCAGAGCAACTCAAGTGGTCATGTATTTGTTATTTTTTATTGGACAAGTTGGGATATCAGATGGAAATTGGTAAGTGCAGGTTCATACAAACCCCTCAGCGCTCAAGGGTTGTTAATTTAAAACATGCAATTTGTTTTACGAAGATAGGCCTAATTATTAATGATCCCATAGCTAATGGCTATTAAAGCATGGCAGAAAATGGAAAGCTGGTTTAATATTCTGAGGGGAGCAGTTGCTCTGAATATGCCCCACATCTTCTTAATTTCAATAATAACCAGAAACCTGCAAACCTTAGTCACTAATGAGTTTACAGGCATGGAGAAGAACAGTGATGAGTCATGTGTTGATAATTGGCAAACTGTAATATGATCAGGAGAATAAGAGATTTCTTGATGTACTGGTTTTATATTTTGAGAAAAGATATTGTTCCTCATGGATGCAAGTTACTCACATCTGTTATTTTCTGATCGGTGTGAAAGGTAAAAAGCTGTATCAAGTTACATGTTTTTCAATTCCCATCTGGGTCACATGGATAATCAAATTGCTGAGGCATAGCTAAGCAGCACGGAAAGCAATGACTCAACAAAGCAGAGCGAAGCAGATAGCTAATTGCTTTATTGATCGTTTGCTAAGCCCCTTCCCCTTTAGTTACTGTTGCTACAGATGTAGCAACTGTTACATGGCTCCGATGCAGTTTAGAACGATAACAGTGGTAGATGTACCACTCACAAATGATTTCAAACAGAGGTAGACAAAAGCAAGTCTTATTTCTAGCAGGTAAGTATTTGCCAAATGAGATGACTACTTTCGCTGGCAGATTTTTATTAGCTATAGCTAGCTAGCAAATTAAGCCTTAGCTCTGTAAGTTGGTTAAAAACGCTGTCAATGTCAGACTTTAATGTTTACAGCTGACTCGTAAGCTGTAAGGATAATCTTAAAAAAGGGTCTAACCCCCCATTGGCTGGGGTTGCTGGAGTGTAGCATAACAAAGTGCTAATGTTACCCTAAACTTAGATAGTATCCAGACCGACTTTAACACAGTGGGGAATTCTACACAGTGGATGTACCAGTAATGACCAGGATCTTTGGCCTTAAGTGAAGCTCAGTTACTACCGTTGGTAGTAAGCTAAATTAGCAGGACATGTTAACAAATGTAGCTAATTACAGCAAATAAAGACACTGGTTAAGCCATTCCTTACACAAAGCTAAATTGCCCTGCACCCCAGCTCACACAAAGTGAAATATTTGATACCGATCGGCCCAGACAGGGACGCCATGAATCGTGGGAGATGACATGTTTACATTTGCCTTGTGTTATTGTTACTGTACTCACTTTAGACTTCCCACACCCCTTCTTAAAAGGGTACTGGTTAAATCCTAGAATAAATATGAATGGAGCCTGATTGGCAAACTGTAATCTGATCTGGAAAGGGGAAGAGATGATAAGATGTCTGACTTGATCTCATTTATATTTGGCAGTAGACAGAGATTGAATACTTTCCCCGGCACCGTGGGGACTCCTAGAAATTTCCGTATAGTGAAAAATCGGGTTTACGTCTATCCAGCAGTTCCAAAGAGGCTTGGTGTTGGTGGTTAGGGATGCAGACGTACCCCAGGGAGAGACCGGTGGTGAAAGGAACTCTGGGAAAGCTCAGAGACTGGGACAGTGACCCGACCTCTTGTTCAGGAAGTGGTTTGGGTACTTAGCTAATTTGTTTGCCTGTTTCTTGAATAAGGGCTGTCACTTCTCTGTGCGTGTGAAGAAACACTTCCATACTACAATGTGTATTTACACAGAAAAGAAATTCTAACAATTCTAATAATTCAGACAGACACATATGTAAAAGTGTGTTTCCATCTGCTTTATCTTGCAAGAAATAATGGAAAAAAAGAGAATGTGCTGCTGCCAGCGTTCCAACAGATTTATCACAGTAATTTAAAGTGACTGTATCTGTCACATTAATAAAAACAGTTTAAAATTAAATTTACAGATTCAATCTGTACGACCTCTGGAGGCAACCTGCTCCTCTGTCCTTTGGTTCACATCATGTTGATTCGTAACTGGATGTCGCATTCTTTAATTAAATCTAATAAAAGTGAAGCTCTGATTTTCGCCCCGGATCAGGTCTCCACTAACATCCTTCAACCCCTCGGTTCATTGGCCTCCAACCTCAACTCCACTTTTGACTACTGCTTAGACGGTTGTAATGCTCTTTATTCCTGCCTAAGCCAAGACACTGTTAACCAAATATAGTTAGTCTGAAACTCTGCAGCAACACTACTCACTAAGACCTCATATCACTCTCACATCATCCCAGTTCTGATGTGTCTTCACTGGCTTCTGATTAGGATTCAATACAAGATCATCCTCCTCATCGACAGTATATGGCTTAGAGTGCTCTTGCTTCAGAGTACATTAGTGAACTACTAATGCTGTACACCTCTGCTAGGCCACTCAGGTCCTCTGAACAAGGCCTGCTAGATGTACCTCGTACAAGACTAAAAACACGAGGGGACTTTGTGTTTGCTGTCCTGGGTCCCAGGCTGTGGAACAGTCTCTCCCTGGGACTCAGGTTAGCAAACTCTCTTGAGTATTTTAGATCTCAGCTGAAGATCTCTCTCTTTTCTAAATGTTTTTGTGCTTGAGTTATGTGCTCCATTTTGAGTTTTGATGCCTCTTATTGTCTGTTGTAATGTTTGTGTTGTACTCGTCTTTTGTTCTTTAAACCTTTTATAAAGCACTCACTCTGTACTTACTTACTTACTTGTTTCCCTCAATACACTTCAGTGGAAGAGATTTAGTCCAGTACCTTGGATAAATGCTAAAGCTATGCAGATGTTCAGGATTAATGCTTGAGCTGGGATAAAACTGGCTGTGCAAAGCCACAGAACTAAAGTGTCCTAATTTACTCACTTTCTTTTAACTGCTAAGTGGATTTCCAGGGGATCATCAATAAATAATCAGTGCACAAAGTGGCACAATCTATAAGCCTGCCTCAGCATCTCTGCTAATAAGTGGTGAGGATATTGATTAGAGATGAGGGCGTGCTACAAAAAGATATGCATAATCATTTAAGATAGTAATGAGTCTCTCAATCTCAAGCTATTTGACATAATTGGAACAAAAATTGTGTTTTGCAGTGTAAAGAATAAGATGTAGGGAATTAGAATGGCTTAGATTGAATGGTGGAAGACTCCTGTTATCATTTTTCAAAAATTCTTTACAAGCATTCAGGGCCCCATTGTGGGTGGAAATTATAGCTTTTCGTCTGCCATAGGACAGCAGGGCAGCGACTGTCTGTATGTCTTCTGACAGAAATGCAATAAAACCCGAGAAACAGCTCGTCTGGTTAATGATTCACCTCTCTTCTATTCACGAGGACAACAGCGTTTCCTGCCAGCAGAGGAGCAAATTTACAACTATTTTGGTGAAATCAACGAGCACATCATCATAAAGTCTAGTCTAAATCAGATGCTACTGGAGATTTAATGTCACTGATGACTTATTTAGATGTCTTGCATTCTTAATATTTCTGAGCTCTCATCAGCTTAATAGAGATTAGGTTATTCATGAAAGCACAGAACATTCAGTCCGCACAGTATGCAACAAGCAAATCAATGTGCGAACGCTGCATTAAACAGGGCGTTTACGATCAATACTGTCCTACAAAAGGCAGGGAGCAGTTACTATGGAAGCAGTGAAGCTGAGAAAATAAGGCTGGCAAACTGACCTACAGAGAGATGTCTGGATTTATGCAATTTTGTAATTACTGCAAATTTAAAAAGCTATTTTTACAAAATCTCAGAAGTGCGATTTAGGTCTACATTTTTATTAAATATTTAGTCTGTGTTCGTCAGAATAGTTTTTGTTTCTATTTCCAGTCAGACCCAGTCTAACGATTTCCCCTCCATATGTATCTGCACCACTGGCCTGTATGACATGACATACAGTAAAGGGAAGTGAACACAATAAGTACAAAACTTGACTGCAGCTGCACATCACTGGGAGAGCTCTACTTGTCCTCCATTAAAGAGGTATTTTTGTGGCTTAAGGGAACCAAAGAGCCGTGGGTGTCCGTCTGATAGCTGTGGGGAATCAATAGAGACCGTTTAATGAGTAACACAGAACATGGCCATGGGCGCCGCTAATTGCTCTTGCTTTGTTTGCAATTAGTCCAACATTCTACTGCTAATGTGATTACGTCACTTTGGACAAAAACGGCTTTTGGCAAACACCTCCGGCGGACGATGTGTTTGACATCAATCTAAAAAACTTGGCACTCCTCCATCCATCCATCCACTAAAAGCGGCCCGGTGTCTGGCCTGGAGAATTTGATAAAGTCACATCAGTTTTTTTCTATTCAGACTTCAGCTGCAGTATTTGAATAGCCCAGATCCAGAAAGCAAGAAGGTATAGATTTAGTCAGCATGCCAGATATATGGCAACAGCTCAAGTTAACACAACAGGGTATTTGTCAAGCAGACATACAATAAGTACGTAGCACACTCTGTTGGAGGTGACACTGCCATGTTGGAGGAGTGTCAGGAAATACACACCAACAGCGGCTTGCCCATTGTGTTGTCCTTGTAGCCACGGGTTATAATGAAGAGGTGGAAGTAGGGGTCATTTCATTTTAAAACATGTTTCTGTCAGTTGTCAGGTGATGAAATAATAATATTGCAGCGAGCGTTGTCTGCGTGGAGTTTTGAAAAGTGTAATTACACTTGGGACCGCTTTATCGGCATTGCCCTGACTCAACAAGCTGCAGAGGCGACGTAGTCTCGCTCTGCCTCCACCGAGATCTGAGTTGACTTTTCCTGTCTTTATGCATCTTCTATACTTGTGCTACTGGTACAAGTATGTACAATTCTCCAGTAAATGTTACTTGTAGGCACAGTCTCAACTAGTCAGAATGGCTCACACTTTAAAGACCAATTTTGTTAAATATGTATCTAAAAAATGATGAAACACTAGCACAACCCTGCTGCAGCTCTCAAAAACTTCCCTACCCAAGGGAAGCATTTGTGTTTAAGGGTTGTCTAGTGCATTTTTTGTGACTGAGCTTAGAGCACTGGGTTCTATTTTTATTCATTAAGCAATGTATGCAAATCAGATTGTGGCACAAACAAGTCCTCCGAAACCTCATTGCTGGAGCAAACAATGTCTGTTACCAATTGCATTTTGATACAATTTTAATCAAAAAGTAATCCTTCAATTGAATCAGGGGAAAAAAGAGCAAAAACAGAACTGCTGCTATGAGGTTTCCACAGCAATATGTATGACCGTGACAGGTGCAAAGAGGTTTTTTTGTTTTATACCTGCACCGTTATCAGCTTCCCTCTCACTGCACACAGTCAGTGAATCGCCTGCCTTCAGCTTGGTGATACAGAGCACATTATGCCCTCTGCAAACTTGTAGAGAATCTGGGCCACAATGTCCATATTGACGCACGTTAACAAAGGCTCCTCTCTTCCATGTGTACATTTCTTCTAGCAGCAGTGAAAAGCGGGAGATACAGTTACCTCTAATGAGGAAAAGACTTCACACCCCATTGGTTGTTCTGTCCACCTGGAATCCAGGCCACTGTAGCAGAAACAACACGACATAACCTCAGTCAGTGGGAAATTCAGTCAGCAACATGAGAAGTAAATGTGCCAGGGGAAGAAACATGCATGTCACTCCTCCTTCTCAGCAGCATGACAAATTATCTGCTGCTGTTCTGCTCTAAGTGCATTCAGGGAATAATTGAAAGTTGCATGACACACTCTTCCTTTGCCTGAAAACACATTAAGTGTGTTTGGAAAGAGACAGAAATGTGTTCAGAAGAAAAACTAAAACAGGCTTACAACAGGCTGTTTCAAAGGGGAAATGTTAAGCTATGTTACTGCCTGTCTCTGTGTACTTATGTATTACATCTATTCACCAAACTCATGCTAATTAATAGACAAACTGATGTTACATTGTGAAGTAAAAGAAATGGTTTGGCTTGTAAAAAAAAAAAAAAAAAAGACTCCAGTGAAGCTTTCCACATTTACTCCACTCATGTGAAAGACAAATTGAAACATTTGAGCACCAGGCTCTCAACAATCAGACACTGCCCTGAGCTCAAAGGCTGGACTTGAGTTCTTCAGGAGCGAAATGAAACGTGACAGCGACGCTCTGGCTTACATAATAGCTTTTCTTCCCGTTCCTTGTCGTGGCTAATTATGAGTGAAAAAAAGGCCTGGCAAAGATGGATCGTTTTTTTCCCAGTTCAAAAGGCAAAGCTCTTTCCCCCATTGTCTCTTTACTACAAGCAGCAGCTCAGTAACTTGACATGGGGACACAGATACACGCCTGAACTCAAGTGGACCATAGGGAGTCACTCAGGCACATGACAGCTCCCGCAGAGAAACAGGTTGAAGGTGTGAACAACCTTTTGTGAACAAATGTCTAGGAAGGTGTAGTACAACTAGCTCTTCACTTTGCCTTTGAGTGATGCCTTTCGGAACAACTAAATTATAAACACTTTGGATTACACACTCACGTCTTGCAAACTACTTCTGACCGAGCATAAACCAACCCTTAGAGTGGATAATGTTACCCATCTTCAGATAGACCTGTAGTCTTATGCAGGCATGGTAGACAGAGGTAGAGATTTTGGGAAAATTTGCTTTCCAAGAGTGAAATGAGATGAATACCACTGAGCTTTATCAACAGTACGGAGCTTAAGCTAGGAGGCAGTTAGCCCAGCTTAGCACAAAGGTCAGAAAGAATAATAAATTAGAATAAATAGCTGCATACTACTGTTTGCTTATGCCTGTGAAGCCTTGTATTACGTAGCCTATTATATGAGAGCCTCAGTGGCATCATGCCTAGCCATTAATCCAACTAAAGGAATGGACGCTGTGGTGTTCAGCCAAACTGAGGCACACACCTCCTGCAGTGACTTCCTTGGGGTTGAAGGGGAGCACGATGCTTGGTGTCTTTAATTAGATCACACTGTAGTGCTCGGTTGTCAAGTACCACGGGATGGTAATAGTATAATAAGCAGCAGAGAAGGAACGGTGGTTTGTGTAGTCCTATTGATACAACAAATCAAATGGAAGAGTGGACCTTGGCTTCTAAATGAAACAGGCAAAGAGCAGCTAGGACAGACAGCAAAGTGCGAGCTGTACCACAGACCCACCACATTTTGATTGGCGAATTAATGTTTTTATGCAGCTCCTAGACTTTCCTCAAAAGAGTCCACGAGAACTTACAGGTACTTTTTTCTGGCCAAAAGCATACAGACAGTTTGATTTGTAGCTCTGCGTGACACACAGGTAATAGCCTCCTAATTTTGTCTGAATGAAGAAGATTAACATTTCCGTGCGGCAGATTCCTTGTTGATGGTAAATCATTAAGAGAGTGAGTCACTGGCCTGCTGGCTGATGCCGTTTTGTTTATTTGCGATGGAGGCTGATGCTGTTAAGAGCAGGCTTACAATCCCATATAAGAGAACCAGCTCACGATGAACTGACCCTGAAGGCGGTTTGCCTTAATGATCTGGAACTGTTCTTGTAACTTTTATTAGCATTTAGATGAGAAGTGATTTGGCTCTTGTGGCCACTTGGTGGTTATCCACAGCTGATTAGCTATTGAATTAGATGTGTTGTCAGTGGATGTGGATTTTAGGAACACAGCCTGATATAATCAACCCCATTATTAAATTATGGTCATGGACTTGAGTTATTTTTTCATGTAGTAAAATCCACACTTACAGTAAAGGTTCGGACACACGGACCAGACAGCCGACCCTCGGCAGAAAAGGCAGTTGGAGTGATCAGTCTCCCCGAGTTGGTCAAAGAAATGCCTCAGAACACACCAAAGCGACGAGACGTAATACGTCTCCATAATCTGTATTGTCGCCCAAAAATGAAAACCGGCAGCTGATTGGACGAACGTGTCACGTGGGTCTGGTTTCTCTGGAAATTCAAAGAGAGACCGTCATGGCGGCTTGTTGAGAATATTATCTCATATTGTACTAAAATAGTTCACCGAAACCTGTTTCTGAAAACATTTTAAGCAAGAAATAGGCCATGCAGTTGCTGAATCTGTCTTCATTTCAGATCGAAAAAGGTCAGTTTAAAAGATTTGTCAGATTTTGAGAGACTCTGGTCACCCTCAGCCCGCTCCTTGTTTCCGGCTTAGCACTTTACCAATCAGATCAGCCACATTTGAGGCTGACTGCCGGCAGTGGCCACCCCGCCGATTATACATGTGAAATCACCCAAAATGAAGGCTGATGGCCCCTCCGATGGACGACAGCACAGAACACGCCGAACAGACTCAAGTCACGTCCGACGGCCAAATATCAGCCATGTGTGTCCGAACAATATGCAGTATTACAAAATCCTATAACTCTAAATAAATTCTATAAAGACTAACCTGCTATTTCTTTTCTTGTGCTGTTTTCATATTCTGAACTTTATAATTTGTTGTACTCTGCAGCTTTGGTGGTGAGATTTCTGACCAGACGCTTCATCTGGGAGTACGACCCGACACTCGGTAAGATGAAATATCTGTTTCTATTAACCAGTGTTAATATGACCACTGGTACTAACATTACTGCTGTTGCTGTCCCCTTTTCTGTGACTACAGCAATGATAACTACAGCATTGCTGCTGTTGCCATCAATACTACTGTATGTACCACTACTACTGCTGCCGAAGCAACTACTGCTACGACTTTCAGACCTGCCATTGCTACCATGTGCTCTTTTTTTGTCTCTCTCTCTCTCTCTCTCTCTCCCTCTCTCTCTCTCTCCCTCTCTCTCCATGTTGTAATCTTGTCAGAGTCAAAGTAATAGTTTGATACTAGCCTTCCTGCTGAGTTAGATAAGAAGATAGATGCCGCTTATGTCTACTAAATATGAAGCTAACGCCAGCAGCCAGTTAGACAGTTTAGCATAAAGACTGGAAGCAAGGGCAAAGGGCTGGATAGGCCTACTAGTCGGAAGGTTGGTGGTTTGATCCCTAGCCACAGTGTATGAATGTGGCTGAATGGTTCCTGTACTACGTTAAAGTGCTTTGAGTAGTCGTTAAGACTAGAAAAGCGCTAATTAAATACAGTCCATTTACATTTATACTTTGTTTTCTGTACAAAAAGTGTAAAAATGTAAATTGGTGGTTTCTGGAAAGATACATGTTGGAACTTTGAAGTGGTTGGCTGGTCCGGATCTTAACATTAGCATACAGATGGTATCAATGTCATCTAATTCTTGCCAAGAGGGTAAACAAGCATGTTTCCCAAATGGTAAAGTTTTACTTTACAGATTTATATACCAATACCTATTCTCTAAAAAGAGTTTTTGCTATACCAAAAGGTGTAAAAACTAAGATTAAAAAAACAAACAAAAAAAACAATCGCATAGAAAGTAGGAGAAATTAAGTAAATTCAATTAAGTCACTTATGCAGTGAATTAAATTAGTTTTGGTTATTTCAAAAGCACACGTGATGCAATCAGGTTTAATGCAGAATAGGTTTTATTCTGCTCTCCTCAGAGCAATATAAAATTGGCCTTTTAACACACTAATGCAGATTGAGTGAATTCCCTGCACTGTAATTACGGGGCATAAAGACATGAGAGGTGGTTTTCATTTTTCTGGCTGTACACATCAGGTCAGAGCCTCAGGATTGCTCACATGGTGCTCTCTCCAATACCATATCTATTTTTAGTGATAAAAGGTGCAGCATCTCAGCAGAGTGCAATTACCACATTTGGGAGCATTTCCCTTTTTTTTCAATCAACTTCATGTAACAATATGATGATCGCAATCTTATAGCCATTGTGCCCTCTGCTTCACATCACAATGTGCCTTGCGGGTTGTTGAGGTGCTTTTAGCATCAAGGGTGACAAAACAGGGACACTTATTTTCCAGGTATTGAATGACTTGTTTTTGTTTGTCAGAGTAAAACATTAGGGCAGAACACAGATACCTGTTATTAACCCATTTTTAGAAATTGATTCATTTTCTTACCTCAAGATATAGCACAGCAGTAATACCCTGGATAGCTTTGTTGTAATGTAGTGTATTGGTAATGTGTGTACCAGCTTCATACGACATGTGTACTGTATTAACTTCAAGTAGCGCACATGGTTTAGCATAAACAAAAAAAAAAGCAGAGAAGAGCGATAACTGCCTCCTTGATTACCACAAGAGTTTGCATCACATCCAAGAAAGCACAGCTTGAAGTGCATAACAGGAATAAAAGCACAGTTGGAGGGTGTCTGTGACCAATCAGACTGGCTGGCTGAAATTACCCATGAAGTGGTCGACACATTATTAAAACCCTATTATGAGCACATCACACAGGTGGGGCTTATGCGTGCAGAGCGCTGGTCGTAAAAACGCAAGATTACTGCCAAATGTGGGCTGCACTTCATCCATTTCAATATGCCTTCCAGTGTCTACAGCTCACCAATCACCTCCATTTATTATCTACCTATTCATTGCGATCAGGGTCATAAGCAAGCTCAGTTTTTGTTTTTTTTCTACAACGAGGAATCACTGGTGTTCCCAGGCCGGCTGGAAAATGTAGTCCTTTCATTGCAGGGCCAGGCAATTACGTGCCATGGAGGTTTTTTTTGTGTGTGGAGTTTCATCAAAAGCATAAACCATGCCAGATTTGAGTCAGATTAGCACAGATTCATCTGTACTTTGCACATGATTTGCCCGTAGTTGCTCCAGCATGTCCTTGATCTGCTCAAGCAGAGTTGTCTCTAAACTTAAGGCAAGCTCCCAAAGCACATCAGCTGGCCCAAGTAAATGTGAAGTTCCTCCTACTATAGACTGCTGAGCCCCTTAATAGAAAAATTATAGAACATGGACAACACAATCCTTTCCAGAAAACATTCATACATGTTGAAGGGAAACGGGAAGCAAGGACAAACAGTAAGGTCTCTGTTGTGAGAAATTCAAGACACTCTTGCTTGCTGTGTCCTTGAACCAGACACTACACTCACAAAATCACACAAAAGGTGGAAATGACAAAAGGAACTGGAATAGACAATTTAAATCTAACAAAAAAGCAAGTCAGGTGTATTGATTATCGTTAGATTTCTGCTACTTTCCAGGAAGAAGAGACATCTGACACCGTGTCTTTTCATTATTACTGGTAGTTAGAGAGGCTGGATGAGCTGTGTGCCAAGTGACCCAACACAACTAACAGTTTGCTCTAAAGTCTCCAACTATATTGAAATGTATTCAGAAAGTGAAATACAAATTCCACAAACTGTTAGGGTCTTAGTAGCAACTTCATTTTTCTTCTAATGTGTCTTGGTGGCAACTTTAAAATTGATACTTTCTTTAAAAACATTAAGACCAAGTTATGTTTTGGAGTTCTTAAATGACAGAAGTCTCAACACCAAATTTGCATTTCCGGGCTCTAGTGGTAGTGCCAAGAGATGAGCTAGTCCAAATCCAAACAAATCCAGGAATCAAATGTTCTTTTAGACACCTGTGGGTGACTTAGCTGACGCTACGTCAGCAAAGAAGGATGATAATGTGGTAAACTGTGGGATTAGGCTTGTTTCAATGATGCAAAAAGACATGAATATGTACATAAGTAATGATTAGACTTGTGCTAAAACATCTGCAAACTTTGTTACAAGATGACCAGTTGGATCTCTAATAGGGCTGAAACGATTAAAAAAATTCCTCGAGGCAAAAATTCTGCCTCGAAGCCTCGTTAAATTCCTATGACACTATACGCGCAGGGATCTGATCGTTCCACACGGACCGTTGTTCAGGAAGCACACCACTAGCGCGTGATACATTTTGAATTTAGTTGGCGCGATGGCGGAGAGTAAAGACATCCAGAAACGGCAGAGAATGTCTAAAGTTTGGGATCATTGCATACTAAAAAAGGAAGTGAACAAGGTGCAACATTAAGTAGACCTGGCATACCACAGCAGTACTACTTCAATGATTCAGCATCTGAACCGAAAACATCCACTCCACGCTGTTTCACCGAGCGTCGCTGAAACAAGGTAACGTAGCTAAGCAGCCGCTGATTTTAATGGCATACTGTATTTGTAGCGATGTCGTGATGCGGTTTGACTAGATATGATGTTTAGCTTTGAGGTTTTTAAGTAGTAAACTTATTCACGTTCAATTGCAAGAGAGTATAGTCTAAAAAAAGAACCCCTTCACACACACACACACATGCACCCTCGTCTCTCTCACTCTTCCTCACACACGACATGCGTGCACACACAAACACACACAGGTTGCTAGGTTACCATAGCAAATAGGCTCACCCCGGAAATTATATATTATTTGTTAGTAGCCTAATGGTAAATGCTGCAGGTGTAGAAATCTACATAAAACAGATATTTACTTTGATGTCAGGGCTAGATTACAGCATGAAACTTAATTAAATAAAATTGCCAAATGTTGGAGTTGGAATAAATACCTCTGTTCTTTTGAGCAATAAAAGCCAAATGCTTGATCATTTTACAGCCACATCATTTTCGTTATGCATTATTTGTTTTGGTTGTTTAAAAACGCAAAAGAAATCTATCCGATTAATCGATCGATAAAGTGCTAGATTAATCGATTACAAAAAGAATCGATAACTGCAGCCCTAATCTCTAACACAGTAGAAACGGTAGCTGTTCAGAATGCAGATGGCCATAATATATTGCGTTACACACCATCCAGTTACAGAATCTAATCTCCCTTGGCACAAAGAATTAACTCTGCTACTTCTACTGTAGTTTGCCATCACAACCAGTGCTTAATATTGTATCACATGGTGCAGAGGGAATTTCTGGTATGAACATTTTGGAAATAAAGTACTGTAAAGCATGTGTAAGAGCAGAACGAATTTACGAGCTATATCAACAAACTGGATTCTGTTTCCAGTTTCAATACTTTGAGTCTGGCGTGACACTTTCTCCTTCTTCCTTCTGCCAAAACAGCCCTCAGGAATTAAGGGGTGAGGGAATTGCTTGCTGCCAGGAAAATTACTGCTTTTGTTTCTCTCAAAGACCATTAGTTGGGATGGTGGGGCTGGTTAATTCATCCCAGCCCTGCCCCATGTCATTGCATTTAGCAACAAATACACAGAAAAGGTGGACGTGGACAGATTAGGTGGTTTGCAGCTGGTAGAGTGATGACTCCTGAAATAGTCTGTCCCAGGGGTCACTGTGTTAGACTCTGGTTCTCCTCCTCACAGATGCTCCTCATGCCTCCAGCCAAACAGCTATAAATCCCCACTCTACTTCCACCTCTGGCTCTCTGTGACATTTAATTTACGTCACAGGATGCAGATTATTCCCCGGAGAGGTGAGCACACCTGGGATACAGCGGGATCGACGTGCAGAGACTAGAGCAACAACAAGCTCCAAATCTGCTATATTACATGTATTTTTCAATGAGAATCTGAACATCTTTTTGACAGGTTCTTAGTAAAATTGTTTGTGGTTTGAGTTTTGAACTTATCTGAATAGCTGAGCTATTTGACTACATCTGGTACCAATCTCTCAATTTAGTCAGGAAGGGAAAAGGGTCATTTAAAAGTTTTAGAATTGATTAATTGTTCAGATCCAGATATACCGAGGCAACATAACACTCCCAGCACTACTTTGTTATCAAGGTCTGATGTGGAAGTAGTATTAGAAGTAAAAGTCTCAATCATTTTTCCACACAGACAATGTATTCACTCTACATATTTATTACATTTGGGAGCATAAACAAGCAATATAGTACCTAAAATACTATGACCAACGGAATGGTTTAAAGGTACAATATGTAACATTTTTGCATTAAAATGTCTAAAAACGACCATACCTATGTTATATATTTTTTTGAGATGTGTAGTTATACTCTCCCAAATGTTTCCACCAAACTTCAAACCCAGAGAAATTGGTTATTTTATTTTCAGACACGTCACGTTTCCTTTCCTTCCTAGTCGCCTGTCAGTGGCGTCATATAACCTTTCACCCTCTAGTTACTCGTAACTTCCTTCAAAACACGGCACCCAGATGATACGTTTGAGCGTAATTGTAAATCATACGTCACAGAAAAAAAATACTCCTAACCATAATACTGCTTTTTCTGCCACGCAGCATAATTTTGTGATTAATAACATGCCATTTTGCAACACAGTAATACAGCAGAGATCTTATTTATTGATACATATCAATATCGATCCAGTTTAATGTTACTACAATGTGTTGGTTGACAAGTAGCTAACGTTAATGCTAGCTAGCTAGCTAATGCTTGGTGGATAACATTATAGGGTTACCACATCGTTCCACACGCTCATAAAGTTATTAGTAGCATGATTGTTTTCACCACGGATAAAAGCAGCGCTGGGCTAACCCACAAAAGAGTTTACCAGTAATGTTAATGTTAACTGTATAGATAAGACGACTAATCTAATGCTAATTTAGCCAGCTAGCACTCCGTCCCGGCCGTCCCGGCTATTCGTTTGGTGCTGGGACATGTAGCAATAGCCAGATACCGTTAGCCCATAGCCAGCCAACAGCCAGCCACCATTACAGCAATCCATATAGTATAAGTACTATACAGCACTTAACTCCGGTGCCGGGTGCTTACGACACTAACGGCAGTTTAATGAAGCGTCAGGAAACAGACCACATCAGACCCAGATCCGAGTCGCAACAGCGGCCATCCATAGATAATGTTAGCTAGTCTCCGTTAGCGCTAGCTACCGGTGTTCGTGCCAAAAATCTCCTCCCTGCCGAATTTCTCACCGCTTCGCGTTTATCTGTCTTTACAGTTAGCTAAATTAACCCGACAAGCACCAAAACGAATAGTTAAGATTAAAGAAAAGTGAAGGGGGAGATCGTTCCGGGCAGCTTGGAGATGTCCGACAACGAGGTAGAACTGTTACTGAACGGTATGTAAGCCTACCTAACCGATAAGACAGACCTGATGTGCGACGTCATTTCCAAAAGGTCTCCATGTGCCTGTCCAGACTACAAAAACAAAAACTCATTTTTCAAACCAAAACGGCGTCGGCAAGGTTTCCAAATGTCTCTGTTTCAGGGGCTCAGAAACACTGCAGTATTGTGGACGCAAGGTGTAAACTTGGCAAAAGATATTCGTTTTTAAACCAAAACGGAGTAGTGTAGATGTAGCCTTAGTTGCATAGTCATGTTGTATGCGACATGACACATTAAGCAGTCCTTCCAGAAAAACGCGGAGTTTTTTTGTGATTGTTGCGGGCAAAAATCCTTGATTATGCGGCACGTTTTCTTAAAAAATGCGATGGAATATGCGGGATATTTATGCAATTTTATGCGATGAAATTGCGGGAACTTGCAAAAATTGCGGGAACTTGCAAAAATTGCGGGAACTTGCAAAAATTGCGGGAACTTGCAAAAATTGCGGGAACTTGCAAAAACTGCGGTTTGATGAAAGAGAAAAAAAAAGTGATTCCCCCAACACCCTGTTCTCACTAGGCGTAATTACATCACTTCATAACGTTCCCATGGCAACAGGGGAAAATGACTGCTCGTGTGAAGTAAACGCAACATTTTTCAACTTTCTGCTAAGATATGTGACTTTTTTGCAACGAAAATTGCGGGGATTAGGAAATCATGCAAGCCCCGCATATTTATGCGGCGAAAGTACGGCGTATTTGAAAAAATGCGGCCCCCGCATAGATATGCAGACTTTGGCTGATTATGCATTGAATTATGCGATTGCATAATCGCGTTTTTCTGGAGGGAATGATTAAGTTGGAGCTCTTCTGAAACTTTACCAGTTTAATAATCAGTGCAAGAAATGAGATGTAGTAATTCTAAAGAAAATATGAAGTCTGGTGAATTTTTCTAATATTGATATCTTGACTTGCCTCTAATATTTTCCCTTCACAAAAACACCATACATCAAGAACTAGCAGGGCAGGCCGGACTTGATTCATAAAGTCAAAAAGCTTTGAGAAAGTGCTGGCCTTCTGGTTAAGATGACGGCAAAATCTATCAGAATCTCTCTCTTTACAAGAAGGATTTCAGGGGCTTCAGTGCTCTCTGGAAGGTGTTTACACAGATGGGATTTTTACAAGGGGGCAATTCAGGCAGATAGCGCCAGTGCTGTTCAAGTTAAAATGAAAGGTCACAGCCACAGTTCACACCGGTGTTCCTGTGCCAGGAATAAGAAGCTCTTATCCTGCTTTTTAAACCAGCTAGAGGTGAAGCTCAGGTCATTTCAAGTCATTGCAGGAGTCAGCCTTCATCCTTCTGCTGACAAAAACTGAAGCGTTGGCTCGCAACATAATGGTGAAATAGAAAAGAAACCAAGGAAAAATTGTAACGTAATGTCCCTTTCAAACAATGCAGTGTCTGTCTGAGCCATGCACAGGCCAGCATGTCTCTCCTCGTTTTGACCACTAGCAGCCCAGAAAAGCATGGACGTCCGTGATGTCCATAATTACACATAGGTCTCTGAAGGGAGGTTTTGAAGCCAGGTGCATTTGGTCTGGCTGTATCATTCTAGGAAGCAGTACACACTTGAAGCAAAGGACAAGTGGGCAGGGTGGTTGGCAAAGTTAATATAGGTATCTGTGACCAGGAAAGACTTTGCAGCGAGGTAACCAATTGTGTTCATTCAAGCAGAGCACTAAAGTCATGCTTGCATTTGCTAATCAGCTTTTATTTTTTATTTTTCTCTCCAAAAGCCATAACCACTTTGAACTCACACATGCACCGACTCCACAGTCTTACCCCCCGACCCCTGGACTTTCTTCTACCCACCTACTGTGCAATATTTAATATTTAATACTTTTGATAATATTGACAATACTGTGCAATTTCATTACTGTGCAATATCTGTATACTGTGCAATATCACTACTCCACACTGCATATCACACTGTATATAAAACCATATCCATCCTTTTATTTTATTTTTTTATATATGGATATAGCGTCTCAGAACTGTGCACTTTACCCATTTTTTGCACTACTTATTTTATTCCATGTTGTTACATTTCTTTTATGTACATGTTGGCACTGGAAAAGGAGTTGCTTTTAATCTCGTTGTACATGTGTATAGTGACAACAAAAGTCATTCTATTCTATGTAAATGCATCACAGCAAAATCTAATCTAATCGGATAACAATTTCCAATAAATGTCAAGTTCCTTGACATAAGGGTCTATGGCTAACAAAAGTTTTGACCATTCAACCTAAAAGAGGTCTTCCATGTATTTCCGCTGCTTCTTTTAAGGTCAATCAATCCTGTAGGCCAGTCAGTTTGACAGTAACAAAGCTGGAGTGAAGCAATAAGATGCATCATTCATGCAGGTTTCATGTAAATTTGATCAGCAGCATTGTGCAGCTGTGCACACAAATACACACATCAAATACAAATACACAGGACCAATATTTTCAATATTATAGATGAGATAAGCAAAATTATTTAAGTTAGTAGAATGCAAGCACACAGTAATCAGTTTTATGTGTGAGCCTCTGAAAGTGATGACTAATTGTCCACACATTCAAAAGTCTCCCTTCCTTCATAATGAATTACTCATATGTAGTTACTCAAAAAAATGCATTATAATCACTTTGATTGCGATGTAAGAGTCAGATGTCACCATTATCAAATGATTCACATTGGAATTCATTTCTAAAAACTGGATAAACTTTGTCTTTTGTGTCTTACAGAATCAACATATCGTCATCAAGCCAACATTGACGATGAGGTTGTCACCATGGATATCCTGGACACTGCAGGGCAGGTGAGACAAATGATCCCTAACCCAAACCTGTGTCTACATTGTATTCAGGGAGTCAAAACAGAAACAAAGATTTGAGTTCTCTTACACAATCTTCAACTCAGCTCTGATTATAACTCAAACCCTTAGTCAATTCTGACACACACATTTGGTCCATCCCATATGGGATTAAAAAGCATAGCTATCAAAAGGAATCTTCCAGTAACACATGCACAAAACCAAAAGAAAAAACACATTTAACATATGTACCTCTATAAACTTTCAAACATATCAGTAATATTTTAAATAAATTGTGACACCCTATAGCAGAAAAAAAGGAATCTTGATAAAAGGGCTTTTCCCCTCTTCTTCCAGACTCTCCAAGTAACTGATTACTTCTATGTCAGCAAAGTGTTATGTGGTTCCCAGTAAAAGGAATAGAAAACACAATTAAGAGTTAAACGTTTATATTTCTTAACGAATAGTGAAAGGGCTCAACTTGTTTCCAATTCAAAATCAGCTTGAATGCTCAGGTATCATGAGCTTTCCAAAGCTTTTGACACAGTAGATCGTTGCCTGCTCTTACAGAGGTTACATAATATTAGATTTGATATTAATAAATGTAAGTGGTTTAAGAACTAACTACCAGAGAGACAACAATCTTTTAAATTGGGAAGCTTCAAATATGGAATTTTTAACAGAAGGTGTTCCACAGGGCTCAATCTTAGGTCGAGTTCTTTTCATCATCTATATCAATATTATTTCACCTTTGGTAAACCGTCATGCCCATCTGTACGCAGACACAATGCTGTATTATGTTGCCGATTCTGTTCATCTAGCAATTGAAAACTTACAGTGTTCCTTTAATATTCTGAAATAAGCTCTTAAAGACATAAGACGTACTAAATGCTGATAAAACAAAATGTATGCTATTTTCCAGATATATTGATTATAGTAACCTTAATATTTCCACTATGAACGGACTTATGATTGAGAGTCACAGAATATAAATATGTCGGCATCTGGATTGATAAAAAGATCTCTTTCAAATTTTACATTGATATTATGGTGTGCCGACTCAGGCAAAAAGTCAGCTATTTCTATAGAAATAAAAGCATCTTCCCCATGTTTTGTAGAAAAAGGGTTGTAGAGCTTTGTAGGGTTTTAGAAGCAGTTTTCATGTCAGTCTATAAATTTGTATTTTATATGAGAGTGATGGGTGGTCTTCTCTCCAAGAGAGGCATGATACTTGCTAGTATCTCTTTATCTATAAGGCCCTTGTTGGAAAACTGCCATCTTACCTTACAGAACTTCTCCGTTACTCAGAGGGACATTATCAGACTCGCTCTACTGACTGGCTTTTGCTTCATGTTCCACAAGCTCTGTCTGAACTTGGAAAAGTCTCCTGGAACAAACTACAGCACTTTCTTAAAATCAACTCACTTGTGCCTTTTGGACAATTTAGAAATCTGGTTTTAAACCTGATAATGTCTACTTGCTTTACATAACTGTACTTTGATTTGTATCCGTATTATCCTAAATTTATCAAATATGTTTTTCAATTCAGAAAGTTTTAAAGTTGTATTGTCTTATCTTTCTTATGATGGTGTATTCTTTCCTGTGTTGTCTTAGTAATTATTCGATGACATTGCAAATGAGGGCCGCCCTTTTGAAAAGACTTTTTAAAGAGTTGTTTGAGTGTTTGTAGGACTGGATATGAATGGCACTATAAGATGACCATTTCCTGCAATCTGGCAAAAGCATTGCAGGGACTTGGCCATGTTGGAGACCTTGCGCAGATCCTCAGGCAGAAGATAAATATGCTGCACTGCTGCGTAGGTGTTCTGCTGGAGGCTGATTTCCCCTGCGACACTTCAGCCAAGTCATCTCTCTCTCATTATATTGTGGTCTATTTTCAGCTGGCATTAGGATGAGGTCTGAATGTTTCCAGACATGGCTTTGTTGGATGTCAGGCCTCTCCCAACTGATTGTATCAAAGCATTGTGCTAACTCATGATTTGTGGAGGTGGAGTCTTCGTAGCTAATAAATTCCAGGTTCAAAAGTCGGTCAGGTATACAAACGTCAAACTTTCTTGTCTGCCCTCTTGAGGGATGTGGTATTTTTTTAAGCTTCCTCTAACAATAATTATGAGATCAGGATCTGTGTGCCTCTCTCCAGTCAGGTTATGATTTAAAGTCTGCCAGATGACCAGTTAAGTCCTGTTATAACCAGAGGTACTGTTTCTGCTTTAAAATGATCAAATTACGAGCACATGCCTGAATGTTCACTTTCCTCAGAAGGATGCAGAATTACATTTCTGGCTTATCCAGGTCAGGGAGAGAGCAGAAAGAAAGTAAGGAAAGTTAGGAATTGGAGACAAATGCTTCTCCATAAAGAAATTAGATGCGTTCCATACGCGAACATGGCTTAAAACTGCCAAGACTGAATATTTTGTATGTTCAAACGCAAAAAAAGGCATTGAAAGATGAGGTGTGCTAGGACTGAAAAAGGTTAGGAGTCACAAAATGTAAAGGAATAGTTCTATATTTTCGGAAGTTCACTTATGTGCCAAGAGTTAGATGAGAAGATGGATACCACTCTTATTCTGTATGGCAAATATAAAGCTACAGCTAGCTGCCGGTTAGCTTAGCACAAGGATTGGAAATGGGGAAACCGGTAGCCTGACTCTGCCCAAAGATAAAATCTAGCATCTTAAAGCTTACCAATTAACACGTTATACATTTTTTTTATCGTTTTTTCCTCAACAAATCTGTATAAAAAAGTTGTGATTTTACAGTGGAAGTCAATGTTCTGGCATATAACCCCGTTTTTTTTCTTCAATTTTGTACGAATTAAACAAATGAAATATAACATTATTTAGTGAATTTTACTGCTGGTAGGCAGATTTTATAATCTATGGACAGAGCCAGGCTAGCAGTTTCTCTCTGTTTCCAGTTTTTTAGCTAAGCTAAGTGGCTGTAGCCGTAGGCGGAAATCGCTATTAAAATAAAATACTATTAAAACTATGCTGTGCATTGTAATTAACATTAACAAGAAACATTTTGAGTCCCCCCTCCCTTGCATCACAGTGGTTTGGTCCACTGCCTGCTTTCCTCCTTTACTGTAGGTTACCTCTTGCACACAGAAGTCCAGTGGGACTCGTAGAAGAGAACAAAGTTTTAAATCACTTCAGTAATTATTTAAGTATTTATTCACTTTAAACATTGGATGAAGCAATTCTTCTCCCGAATACAGATAATGCAGTCATTAACAAGTTAGTGATGAAATTTACACCCATGGCTGTAGCTTTATATTTAGCATACAGATGTGAGAGCAGTAGCGATCTTATATAATACTCTGCAGTGAATTTACCAAAATATCAAACTAATCCCAATTCTTTGTCTTCATCTCAGGAGGACATCCAGCAGAAGGAGGGGCACGTGCGTTGGGGTGACGGATTTGTCATTGTGTACGACATCACAGACCGGGGAAGCTTTGAGGAAGTGGCCCCACTTCGAAGTCTCCTAGAGGAGGTGAAGAAACCGAAAAATGTGCCTTTGGTCCTTGTGGGCAACAAGTCCGATCTGGACCACGTCCGGCAGGTCGGCACAGAGGAAGGCGAGCGGCTGGCAGCTGAAATGGCATGTGCCTTCTACGAATGTTCAGCATGTGCCAATGAGGGTGGCACTGTGGCAGAGGCTTTCCATGAGCTGTGTCGCGAGGTGAGGCGCCGCAAGGCCATGCAGGGCAAGGCCAGACGTCGCAGCTCCACCACACACGTCAAACAGGCCATCAACAAGATGCTGACCAAGATCAGCAGCTAGGGAAGAGCCACACTACGGTCTGATGACACAATAAATGTACATTTCTTTTCATGTAAATGTTTAAAGCAATTTTTGGCTCTGAAATGGACGCTACGTGACAGATTTAATGTGGAATGTGTTCTTTACTTATGCTCTGTTCATTTTTCACCAAAAAAAAAAAAGGTCCCAAGTGCAATCCCTCTTCCCTCTGGAAGAGGTAAATCATGTCGGGACTTCAGCATGGGAGCCTTAACGGATGATTACTTGTCCAAACTTTTGAGCTCATTTGGATCAAAATAATCCAGTATACTGGTGAGATACAAGATGCTTCATGATCATACATGATGCTGGAGGTTTTTATCCTCTCATCTAACTCTTTAAAATCAATAAATAAGCCACATGGCAGTCTGAAAAGTATGCATGCAAGCCATCCTATTTAGCATGCAAAGAATCCAAGGATTTATTGACGTTGAACAAGAAAAGTTGTAGTTTCCTCTCTGTATCTTGTCTGTAGCAGGATATTGTGATGTGCTTCCGCCCACATGCCTGTTCTGTCAGCAGTGGTCAAAGAAAAATGAGATCAGAGAAACGCTATTATGTAAAAGTAGATCCACTGTCCTTAACTCATGTCAACCCTGGAAAAATCCCCATAGCCGTTAATGCCTGTCCTTCAAACAAACCTTGTAATAAAGTCCACTATGTTCTGTTGACATTAAATGTTCTGCAGTGCACTCCCTGCGTTTGTCCACAACATGTGTACTCAAGGTATTTTTCTCAAGGAACCAAAGCACAGGTTCAGAACATGTCAAGGCTAGGGATGCACCGATCCATTACGGATATCAGGCCGATACTGACTCAAACAGCTGGATCGGTATCAGTGACGATGGGGCCAAGCTATTTAATTCCACGTTGATATTATTTTTTGGAATTTTATTTCCTGTTTAAGTTTTCAAATAATTTGTTGCTGCATTTAAACATGTTTTACACTTGAATTGGAATTCCTGTTGATTTAAGATTTACTAAGTTGCTGGTGCACCATTTATTTTAATAAATTACATTTCAAGTTCTACATTTTGTTTTACAATGTTCGGAAAGCTTGATGTTGACTTACACATAAAAGAATGATCCCAGTCACTTCCGTACAGAGAGGCATACAGCTTATTAATTAAACACTGGTATCGGATGGGTACTCGGTATCGGCCCATAGCCAGCTCAGGTATCAAAACTGAAAAGTTGAATCGGTGCATCCCTAGTCAGGGCTAATGATTTTTTTTTCTGTTTTCCCTAAATCTACAAAAGGGAAGCAGGCGCCGTTAATCCCAACATGTCACATTCCAAGGATGCTCCTCATCCTCCCTGTTATTTTAATACCGTAAACTACAGTATGTATGATATTGCCTAATCAATGCTGTGTGTACAGAACCTAAATGGCATCTACAGTAGAAGATACTGTAATTGTTGAAATGGAATGTTTTTCTTTATGTACGTGACCTGTATGATCAAAACAACCAGCTGTGCACTTGCATTAAAAAGATATATCCCACCAGTTTTCCTCTTAATGACTCCATATGTTTGACATCAATGTAAATGTCATCGCTGGGTTCATGATGTTCTACAGAAGCCCTTAGTGGTGTACTAAGTTTCAAATAATAAAACACTATGTGATTGATATGGACGCCTTCAGTCAGACCATCAAATGTCACATGTACATAGTGACAGCAGTCACAGTTAACATATGAGTTTATGTCCACTTCCTGAAACTCAGAGAGCCAGGAGGATAGCTGAATGAGGTGAAAAAACAGGGACAATGCTGGGAGGGAGTAACTTATTTCACAAAGAGATTCAACAATACTGCCATAAAGAACACACGCACGCAAATTATCGGGCAGATTTTTGTCAGTTTGCAGATTATCTGTATCTGCATTTTATTTGCCTGATAACCAATAAAGTCAATTAATTAAAAAGTGCTCTACTTTGGCTCACCTACAGCTCTGTGTCTGTCCCTCTGCTTCGGTTTCACTCACCACCGAGTCTGACTTAATGTCCCGCCCACAGCACTACCTGACTCTCTTATTGGGTATTATGTTGAAAGTTTCTAAAGTAGTAGTTAATTGCTTAAAGCAGATTTTGTAACAATCCAAAATCTTAATTTTGATTTACAGATTTTCATTTTTACTGTAAATGCATATCGGTTCCAAATATCGGTTATCGGTTTTATTAACTACTAATGATCGGTATCGGCCTTCAAAAACCAGTATCGGTCGATCCCTACTAAGAATGGCTTGTCCAATTTCTGTGGCTCAGATATGATAAAAGCGCCAACATTATGCATTGCATTTATTGCAGTGTGACAAAAAAGGCAACATGTATTATTATTATTGTGTCGCCAAAAGGTGCAGTAAAAATGTTTGGCTGCACCTAAATTATGTGCTGGTGCACCTAAATGAAAAAGTTAGGAGTACCAGTGCAACCAATTTAAAAGGTTGGCCTGGAGCCATGCAGCATTATTTTGGGCAATACGGATTTAAAAAAATAAACCTTAATTTTTATTGCCTTGAAGCCTGTAATTAAATTCCATCTAACGTTCTTACTTTCCCATTTAGTAGCCAAGAAAATTAAACAGTTACCCACTTTTGGCACAGTACTGTATTAAAAAAGGAAACCTCCCACTCAATTATCCTGTTATTTAGAATAGATTGCTGACTCAGGGAAAGGACACAAAAACTAAAAATGCTTTCTTTAGTTAGGGTGAAGCAGAAAGGAGTGGCCCAGCTTTCTGGCAAATAATTACTAGAGGCAAAAATCCCATAATAACCAGGGAGAGGAGCCACAGTGCTCCTCCTCATCCTGACCAGTTGGAGACTATAAAAAGGACGATTGTAGTTGTTTTTCCCCTACTACTGCAATATCATTTCTGACTGTTTAAAGAGGTTTTAAACCGAGTTCCAAACAGCACGCAAAAATAATTCAGATTAAGGTAGGTATGTCATCACCATAAAAACAAAGTGATAGTCTTGCTGTGTCACACACACACACACACAACATAAAGAAGAGTGGACGTGGTGAGATTGTTGCATTTTCACTTCTGACACTCAGCTCCCATTACCCTCCAGCTGTTTTGAATGCTGCTGGAGTTTTGACCTTCCGCTGTATCATCAAGGGTCATACTCCAGCTCTGATGCCCCAGGTGGCCAATAGTCTCTGTAGATGTTGTGTGCTGTGCAAGAGCATGGCAGTGTGCACACAGACACACATCATTTCTCCACGGCTTTAATGGAAATAACCAGACATTTATCAGACAAAAAAATAAATTAAAAAAATTAAGCAAGCAAATCTTTAAAAGCAATCTTTTTGTGGTGGACACAAACAATGTGATGAATACATTCTCCCACTATTTCACGTGTTTTCTATGATTAAGTTAAAAACTGATGGTATTAATCATTTTTTTTGGCAGCAAAACAAGCTAAAAACACAACACTGACATACAGTATTATCCCCTTATAACATTGACATGGAGAACGTATTCGTAAACAGTTAAAAAAAACCTACACTAGGGATGCTAATTTAGATTTTTTTTCTTCTGCCCGATAGTTGACCCTCGTTAACCCATCATTAACCAACAAGCAGGCAACTGAGTCCCAGTTCACCCATCTGGGAGGCTCGGACATACTTTCTGCTGACAGCTGTGGCCATGACGTTGTGTGCATACATACAGCCACTATGTTGTGTGCATACAGCCACGATGTTGTGTGCATACATACAGCCACTATGTTGTGTGCATACAGCCACGATGTTGTGTGCATACAGCCACGAAAGATGCTAAAACCATAGAGCTGTTAAGCCGAAGGGAAGTGCAGAGCCGGGTGATAATTCTCTGTGATAATTCACATTAAAACCTAGTCATCTGACCATCTTTACTATCAATATATTGATAAGTGCAGGTTTAAGAAACCTTTTTAGATCAAATGACCATATATGAAAAAAGTTACTTGGATATAATGCCAGCTCTATGTGCATGGCCTCCAATGCAGGGTTTTCCCTGCCATTATACGGCTCATAAGTGTTTTTGCACACCGCCTAAGCATATGAACGTAAAAACTATGTGAAGAGCATTTGGACAATGAGCAGACCGTTATTATACATTAATGGAGCCGACGAACGGGGCCAGCGTCCACTTGTTGTCTTCGGCACACACATGTCGCATGATAGGTGGCGTAAACAGCGGCAGAGACAGTGTCACAGCCACACACACGCATCATGCACGTTGCACACACAGCAGCTACTGCAGCCGTCACGTTAGCAAGCGTGCGGTGGAGAGACATATTGAAAGAGAAAAGGGAAAAAGAGAGGGAGGTGCGTTTGTCGACGAGTATGAAGTAGCAGTAACGTTATAGCTGTGAACGTAGCAGCACAGTCTGTGTACAGTTCATCTGTCGCTAACGGTAAATAAATGCTACATCTAGAACCAATACAAGTTACCATGTCTTCCTTAGACACGGAGCTAGCAAAAACTTCAGCATAGGCTAACTTTAAGGTGGACCAGCTATTCTCATTTTAGTGACAAAACTGCCTTAGTTTTGCCTTAGTAATCTCTCCCTCACTGCAACCACTAAACTGGATGCAAATATTTACGTGATGACATCACTAATATACAAATGAGCGTATGACATCATTTGCACCTGAGCACTCTAAAAACCCAATTGATAAACCATTGCAGATAAAATGGTCACGCTGTCTTGCTATGGTTTGAGAGAGGCGTTTAAAGTTATTGTCCGTAAGATTTTCATCCAGTTAACTGTCTAGAAAGTACCTATCAAAAAGCAAGTTGAAACAATGGTGATTGAGCATATGGCCCACTGATGAAAGCGCTTGTATTTGCTGCTTTGGCAAGTAATACAATCTGACTTTCTGTGGCGAAATTCCCGCCCTAAATTCAAATTCAGTGCACAGTTAGTGGCGCTTTTTACGTTAGTCAGCAGCGGTTGGTCTCTCCCTGTCTGCCCAGGTGGAGCTTGGCAGTGCTGGTTATGCTGCGTTTTATTGTAGTCGGAAATTGGAAACTTCCGACGAGGAAAGATGCAAAGAAATGG